>JAOPSE010000029.1:21030845-21158935 GCA_029449295.1 Zea luxurians
TGGGTTGTCCAGCCATATTTGTCAAGAAGAAGGATCAAACACTTCAGATGTGCAAGGATTACAGACCCCTTAATGAGGTCATAATCAAGAATAAGTACCTCTTCTCCGGATTGATATTTTATTTGATCAACTTACTGAGCTCGGTATTTTCCAAGATTGACCTCAGGTCAGGTTATCATCAGATCCGTATCCGACCCGAAGGTATACCCAAGACCGCATTCACTACGTGTATGGATTATTTGAATATCTGGTTATGTCTTTCGGACTAACAAATGCTCCTGCCCACTCACATATCTTATGAACTCGGTATTCATGCCCGAGTTGGATAAATTCGTGGTGGTATTCATTGATGATATCCTTGATATATTCTAAGAATGAAGAGGAGCATGCTCGGCATTTGCAGATCGTGTTAACGCGCTTAAGAGAGCACCAATTATATGCTAAGTTCAGTAAGTGCGCGTTCTGGCTTGAGGAGATCTAATTTTCTGGACATGTATTATCTGCCAAGGGGATTGTGGTGGATCCCAGCAAAGTCTAGGATATTTTGGAGTGGAAACCCCCAACCACTATACATCAAGTCCGAAGTTTCCTTGGATTGGCTGTTATTACTGCAGATTCATTCCAGATTTTTCCAAGCTTGTGAAACCAATCACAAGTTTATAGAAGAATGATACTAAATTTAATTGGTCTTCAAAATGTAATGAAGCCTTTGAGCAGCTGAAAGTATTATTGACCACTGCTCCGGTATTGGCTCAACCGGACATTGAAAAGCCTTTTGATGTGTATTGTGACGCATCAGGCAGTGGTCTTGGCTGTGTTCTAATGCAAGAGGGCCGAGTGATAGCTTATGCTTCAAGGCAGTTGCGCCGGCATGAGAAACATTATCCGACTCATGATCTAGAGTTAGCTACTATGGTTCATGCCCTAAAAATATGGCGTCATTATCTGCTGGGAAATATCTGTCATATTTATACAAATCATAAAAGTTTGAAGTACATCTTTACCCAGTCAGAGCTGAATATGAGGCAGAGGAGATGGCTTGAGCTTATTAAGGGTTATGAACTGGAGATTCACTATCATCCAGTAAGGCCAATGTAGTGGCAGATGCACTAAGTCGCAAGGCTTTTTGCCATTGTCTAATGATGAAGACTTCTGACATTACATTATGCCAAGAAATGGAGAAGTTGAACCTGGGAATGATTCAACATGGAACTTTGAATCACTTGAAGCTTGATTCAGTCCTCCTACAGAGGATAATTGATGCACAAAGAAGTGACGAGGGTATGAAACACATTCATGAGAAAATGGAAGCCAGTAAAGCCAACTGCTTCAGAAAAGATGATCAAGGAGTTGTATGGTTTAATAACCGCATAGTTGTGCCTAAGAATGAAGGGATCCGCCAAGAAATTCTAGATGAAGCACATCTTAGTCACTATTCTATTCATCCCGGAAGCACTAAGATGTATCATGATCTAAAACAGCATTGTTGGTGGACAAAGATGAAGATTGAAATCGCACGCTATGTGGCAAGATGTGACACTTGTAGAAGTGTCAAGGCCATACATATGACGACTGCTGGTCCGTTGCAATCTTTACCTATACCAACATGGAAATGGGAAGATATTAGCATGGACTTTATTATGGGATTGCCCAGGACAGCAAAAGGATATGATTCTATTTGGGTTATAGTTGACCGACTTACGAAGATAGCCCATTTTATGACAGTCAAGGCAGATCATCCAGTTGCTGTCTATGCCCAATTATACATTGCTCGTATTCTTATTCTGCATGGGTTCCAAAAACTGTAGTGTCGAATCGTGGACCGCAATTTGTAGCCAAGTTTCGGGAAGCACTTCATAAATCCCTGGGTACCAAGTTGCTTCACAGTTCGGCCTACCATCCCCAAACCAGTGGCCAGACTGAGAGAGTAAACCAGATACTTGAAGATATGTTACGAGCATGTGTTCTGGAATTCCCACAAAAATGGGATGATTGTTTACCATTAGCGGAGTTCTCATACAATAATAGCTATCAAGAGAGCATTAAAATGGCACCTTTGAAGCTTTGTATGGGCGGCAGTGTCGTACTCCATTAAACTGGTCTGAACCAGGTGAAAATGTTTCTTTAGGCCTGATATGGTAAAGGAAATGGAAGAAAAGGTTCGAAGAATAGTTCATAATTTGAAAGAAGCTCAAGCTCGACAGAAGAGTTATGCATACAAGCGACGACAACCCTTGCACTTTCAAGTTGAAGATTATGTCTACCTGAAAGTTTCACCAATGAAGAGTGTATCACATTTTGGGGTAAAGGGGAAACTTGCACCTCGATACATTGGTCCTTTTCCTATCCTTGAAAGATATGGACCAGTTGGCATACCGACTCCAGTTACCCGAAACCTTGTCTGCAATACATAATGTGTTCCACGTGTCTCAATTGAAGAAGTGTCTTCGGATTCTCGATCGAACCATTGAAGTAATAGATGTTACCTTTAAAACCAGACTTAACATATTCTGAACATCCTATTCAAGCCTTGGATCAAAAGGACAGGATTACGCAAAGGAAAACTCTCAAATTTTACAAGATACAGTGGAACCAACATACAGAAGATGAAGCTACTTGGGAAACCCAAGACTTTTTAGATAAGAATTTCCCAGACTTTTTAGCTTCATGTAAATTGTAAGATGTGTACATTTGTTGTAATAGAGGAATAAACCCCATACCACCCCTACCTTGTACCAAAATAAGGAAATAAAAGTATGACATGTTTCCTTTTGCATTACTTACCCTAGGACTTTTAATCTCGGGACGAGATTCTTTTATGGGGGAAGGATGTAACACCCCTAGTGTTATTGCCAATAAAACTTGAGCATGACATCATAGGCATTGGCATATCATGTGTTTGTCACACCTAGAATGCATTCACTAGGCAACAATTTCAAACAAGTTGTGTGGATATGACTGGTTGTGGGTAAAACCCTAGAATAGGGTACTTAACCCTAAACTGGACTCAGAAGAGTAAACAAAGCCTAATAAGAGAAAACTTCAAAACTTATTAGAAATAGTCATAAAATGTCACCATGGATGGACTTAAGTAGCATCCAAACCCTAGAAGTACCAGAAACCCTAAAAGGACCCCTGGAAAAACCCTAGATTGAAACCCTAAGGGGTTATATGCAAAATGTGCATATTTTTGGACCTAAGTGAAAAACCATGAAATTAGGGTACCTTAGGTCATCTGGTTCACATATTTGGAAATTTGCAAATGAAACCGTAAGTTTTGGGCCTATTTGCAAAAAGCCACATTTGGGCTCCATGGGCTAAGTCTGAATTGCAGTGGTATAGGGCAGTCTTTGAAGCCCTATATTTTCCAAATTATGAGGATTTTGCCCTAGGTCAACATATCAAAGGTCTAGAGCTATTGTAGGAGAGTAACTTTGGTACAGATATCTTCTTTGGGTTGTTATACAAAAATTAAAGAAACTGTAGCCCAAAGTTGCTTTGTCAGAACTGTGTTAAATAACTTAAACTGAATCCAAGAACAGAAATGGTCATAGTGGAATGGGGCTAAATTGGACGCGCCATGTCTTTGAATTCACTTGGTTTTGACGCAAGTAACCTATAGTAAGTTTGAAGACGGTTGTTTAGTGAACAAACTTTATTAATGAAGTTTGCTCTATTCTTAACAAGAATCGAGAGATAGAGAAGGTGGAAGGTGGTCGGTTTAGTAAGACGTTGAAGATCACAACTTTATAAATATCTGAAGAACGCGGATAAGAACTGAGCACTGTTGAATCGGATGTGTTCGGATGAATTGGTGGGGGAATTGATCGCGTGGGGGGATAACTGCAGACGTGGCACCATTCCGCGTACCTAGCCGGGCGTGGCCAAAGATATTCACCGGCGGCCGCCATGACTCAGTCAATTCCGCCGCGGTGTCACCCATGCCTTGCTCCTCCCTCACTGTGTCTCTTCCCTACGTGGTAAACATGCGCTGACGATGTTATCCATGGCCGTGGATAGTTAGCCGGACCGCCGTGTCTATAAATAGTGCCATGAACCCCGGCGAGACACTCACAACTTCACTAGTGAGTTTGATTGAAGCCTAAAATTCGCACTGCCTCTGCCACCTCTTCCCAAATTGAGTGTGCATGGTGAATCGGTAGCACTTTGCGACCGTGTAGCCCCAATCTCACCTCCCAATTTCACCAGAGCTCGTCGCAGTGATGTTTTCCCCCCTTCTCGGTCTCCGGCAAGTGGAAGTTCTTGCTCCATGGCCGAACCATTCTGTTATGGTTCTGCGCTTCTCGCATATTGTTTTAGTAACTCTGTGTACCATGATGCTCATCGTGGCAATCATTTGACCAATTCGGGAGTAATTGAATGGGAACGCGGGCTCGACGTCGCGGTTTCCCGCCGTGCGTGTGGGTAGAACGTTCTCTGTGTGTGCAAGCCAAATTGAAGCTCGTTCTAGGTTTGCCTCGGGTCGGTGATGCTGGCCCATCAGTTAATTTGGGCAGCCAACGCCGGTCATGGCCAGTCCGAGCCGTGTGGTGATCGACGGCGAGCGTGCCGTGGCCATGGGTCTGTTTGGAGAAGAAACAAAAGTCGAGGGACCTCTGCGTAATTGTCAGAGAGATGATGAATAGTGGCTAGGGGTTCTTAACGAGTTATCCAAGCAATCGGGGGCCTCTGTGCAAATCCGCCAACACGGGCGCGTTCCCGTTTTTCTGTTCAGGTTGGGCCGACTTGGGCCAGTTCAGATCCAACACTATTCATTTCTTTTCCTTTTCCTTTTCTTTTTCTATCAGGGTTTAAGAATTTCTAGAAAGTTGTAGAAAATGCTAAAATACCAGACCCATTTTTCTAGGCTCCTATTGTCCATAGAATTTAATAAAAATAGTTTCATGATTTTTAGTTCTAATAAGGAATTTTGGGGCATTTAAAATAGCCAAAATCCATACTTCTAGAATTTTAGAGAATAAATAATAATCCCAAAATTCACCAAACTTTTTAGATAGACTTTAAA
Source organism: Zea luxurians (assembly GCA_029449295.1). NCBI lineage: Eukaryota > Viridiplantae > Streptophyta > Magnoliopsida > Poales > Poaceae > Zea > Zea luxurians. The sequence continues at coordinate 21,035,872 of JAOPSE010000029.1, forward strand.
TAATATTTAGAAGCCTTGGGTAAAGTTTGGTATGATTTGGACCATGTTTGATACTTAGAACCCAAAACCCTAGCCCCCCTGCCCTATGAACTTCACTATAGACTCCGAAAACCCAAGTTTCTCGGAGATCCATGAAGGAAAGTTATATTCAAGACATTAGATAATAAACTTTTATTATCTTTGCATCTTCATGAGCATTACATGAGCATTCATGATTATATATGGCTATATCTAGAGAACGAGGAGCAAGTAGAAGTCAAAGAAGCGAGGACTTCACCACCCCCCACCACCACCTGAAGAACCTCAGGCAGGAAACTGCTTTTACTTTGATATCTGTGGAGGAGAGCCTGATTCACCTATCACACAAGGCAAGCCCTGGTGCATTTGCCCCCTCCTTATTGTTTTGAAATCTTTCCCACTTACTTGATGCATTAAGTGATAGGAGTTGTGTGCTAAAACAATTGCCGCATTTCCTTCCTTGGAATTGATACCTTAGTCCCTTGTTTTATCAAAAAGGTTTTTCTTATGCTTAGCTTTGCTCTAGAAAAACAAAATGTTTTGTTTTGACAAAAGATGATGCTTCAAAGTGGGTTGGATGTTTTCAAAAATAAAACTTGATGATGGATCTATCATGGCCATGATAGGTTCAACATCGAAAAAGATGTACCTCTGCCAGGTACCAAACTTTGGGTTGAAATGATAAAGCCGAGACCGGACGGGTGACTTGCACGAGAAGAGAGTCTCGGTGTAGTGTCTCCGTCTGAGTCGATTAAGGACCTTCTCGATGTAGGCTTGCTGACCGAGGACCCTTTAACTGGTCACATGCCTCGTCATGGGTAAGCTTTGCCTCGGGCAGACTAATACCAGAATAAGATAACACGCAATGGGAGTGGAGAGATGGCGAGAGTAGCGTGTACCCTCCGTGGCAAGAGGCCGGACGGTGGCGTATCTGTGCTCTCGGTTGGCGTGAACCTGATCTGGTCTTAAGAACCTCGGTGGCGAATTGACATATGCAAGGGTTAAGTGCTACATATGTCGTGTGATTGGAGATCCTCAGCTGAGTATAATCGATTCGGATCGTCGTAACTTCGTGGACATGAAGACTTGGTCACTGACTTACACGTAGCAATCCAGTGAAGAGGAAGGGTTGATAAGAAATTGGCTAGTATAGGTCAAGTGATTGAACTAGGGTAGAAAGAACTCTAGATGTAGGTAACTTTACTTAACCTGACAAGTAAAACTGGATTTTTAAGGATCCACTATTAGTAAGCATTTCTGCAAACAGAGTCATTGATTCTTGACAAGCCATACCTTGATTCCCAAAGACCAGCATATCCTTGAGAGTCTTTTATTTTGATGGGTAAGACTTGCGAAAGTACACTTCGTACTCAGGGCTTTGTCCCATGTTGTTTTAGGTGAGGAAGCGGCAAATTTTTGCTGCTTTTGTTCAAAGGTGGTGCCTAAAGAAGAAAACCAAGAGTGAAGCTTCGGGAGGAAAGGATCCTCCGATAAAAACTTTTGTTTGATGTTTATCGGGAGGGGTTTTTGCCTCCCAGTGATGTAATAATAATACTTCGGCACTCCTATATTTTAACTCTGGTCTGTAATAATATTACTCTTTCCTGTTTTAAATAAAGTAAGTTATTGTAACTGCTTCCGCAATTTCGTACCTCCGATGTATTGTAATGTCTATGTGACAGGTGAAACGCTCTTGGGAAAGGTAAAGAATGCAGATACTGAACTTGTCATGTGATTCAGGGGCACCTACAGGGTTATCTGAGGTCCGTTGGACAAGGACAACTATAGGTGGGACTAATGACTTGGGAGGTTCCATCACAAAAGTTCTGTATGGTCCCCGTCTGCTAAGGGGAGTGGCCCAGTCCTAGTGGGAGTCCTACCTTACCACCCATGCCGACCATGAAGCCATCACCTGGGAGGAGTTCAGAGACAACTTCTGCCGGTACCACATTCCTGAAGGTTTGATGATAGTGAGGAAGAAAGAATTTCTAGCATTGAAGCAAGTCCCCCTATCTGTTAGTGAGTATAGGGATAAATTTCTACAACTATCGCGCTATGCACCTGAGGATGTTAACACCAATGATAAAAGGCAGTACAGGTTCTTGGGAGGTTTGGTTGATCCCCTTCAATACCAGTTGATGAACCATACCTTTCCTACATTTCAGCATCTGATTGATAGAGCAATAATGACTGAGAGGAAGCATCAGGAGATGGAAGACCAGAAGTGCAAGATTGGTGGACCTCAGGCCGGGAGCAATAGTCGTCCCCATTTCTCAGGCAACCCACCCTAGCAGTTCAAGCAGAGTCACCCTCAGGGACACTAGCATCAACATCCGCATCAACAACAGTTCAGAGGCAATTCCCTCAGCAGCAGTAGTACCGCCATAACAACCAATCGGGAGGAAATCAGTATCAGCGACAGAACAACTAGGCACCTTGCCTTCCTACCCCAGCAACCAATCAGAGCAACCAAGTAGCCCCAACGGAAGGAGGAGGTCGAGGATGTTTCCACTGTGGGGAACAAGGCCATTGGGTGTCACATTGCCCAAAGAAAGCAGCTCAACAGCAGTCAGCTCTCAATACCCCAACAAGACAGAATGTCCCCTAGCAAGGAGCAAACAACCGTGGACAGCCCCATGCTCAGTATGGAAAGGTGAACCACATTGAGGCTGACATAGTTCAGGAGACCCCAGGAGTGGCACTAGGGACGTTCTCGGTCGAATCTCATTATGCAAATGTGTTATTTGATACTGGAGCCACGCATTCTTTTGTGACTGCATCATGGGTAGAAACACACAACATACCAGTAGCACCCATGTACCCGCCTATGAGGGTTAGTTCAATTGGTGGGAGGACCTAAACAGATAAATTTTGCCCAAGTGCAAGAGTTCAAATAAGGGGGATAGAGTTCCCCGCTATCATCATAATAATGGGTACTCGAGATGTAGACATAGATGTCATCCTAGGGATGAATTGGCCGACCAAGTATCAAGCAGGCCTTAGCTATGATAAGAGGACTGTGAAGTTAGTGTCCTTGTCAGGAGAAGAAGTGTTGGTGGAGTTGGTCTTGTCTAGACCAAAGAAAGGAAGATGTCACCATATCACTGCCCATAGTGAGACAATCAATCCACTCGAAGCCATCAAAGTAGTATCAGAATTTTCAGATGTGTTTCCCGAGGATTTACTAGGCATGCCACCTGAGAGAAAGGTTGAATTTGCCATAGAGCTTATCGCTGGCACCACCCCTATTTCTAAAAGAGCCTATAGAGTGTCTGGACCAGAATTGGTGGAACTCAAGAAGCAGATAGACGAGTTGTTGGAGAAGGGTTACATCAGACCCAGCACCTCGCCTTGGACTGAATGAAGTCACCATCAAGAATAAGTACCCTGTGCCTAGAATAGAAGACCTGTTTGACCAGCTGAGAGGATAGATCTGAGGTCAGGTTATCATCAGCTCAGGATCCAGCCTTCAGACATACTGAAGACAACATTCATCACCAAGTACGGGGTTTATGAGTACAAAGTTATGTCCTTCGGTTTGACGAATGCGCCAGCTTTCTTTATGTACTAGATGAATAGTGTATTCATGGACTATCTCGACAAATTCTTAGTGTTGTTCATCGATGATATCCTCATATATTCCTAGAATGAGGAGCAACATGAAGAGCATTTGAGGAAGGTGTTGCAGAGGCTAAGAGATTGTTAGTTATATGCCAAGCTGAGCAAATGTTAGTTCTGGATCAACAAAGTCCTATTCTTGGGTCATATCATAAATCGAGACGGATTATTTGTGGATTCGAAGAAAGTAGCAGATATTCTGAACTAGAAAACACCAAGAGATGTCTAGGGAATCAAGAGTTTCATTGGAATGGTCAGGTACTATCGACGTTTCATTGAAGGTTTCTCCAGGATTTCCAGACCAATGACTGCCCTGCTAGTGAAGAAAGTTGACCCCAGAGTGCCAAGAGTCCTTTGAAACATTGAAGAAGTTGACTACAGCCCCAATGTTGATTCTGCTAGATGTTCACAAGCCATTCTCAGTGTATTGTGATGCTTCGTACACTAGTCTAGGATGTGTGTTAATGCAAGAAGGGAGAGTAGTGGTGTACTCGTCCCAAGATGAAGATTAAAGCGAGAAATTACCCCACACATGACCTGGAGTTGGCAATAGTGGTTCATGCACTGAAGACCTGGAGGCAATATTTATATGGGCAAAAGTGTGATGTTTACACGGACCACAAGAGTCTCAAGTTTATATTCACCTAGCCAAGGGGTTGTGTGGTTTTCTAAACTCACTCAACTAACTAGGGTTCACCTAGAGCAAGCGCTAAATCGGTCTAACTAACCTAAGCACTTCGCAAAGCACCTATGCTAATCACCGAGTGATTCTATTAAGCACTTGGGTGTATGAGCACTTGGGAATGTCTATTATATGCCTTGGTATGTTGCTTGGGCTCCCACACCTTGAAATGGCCGGTTGGGGTGTATTTATAGTCCCCAACACAAAACTAGTCATTGGAGAAAAGTTGTGCTCTCTGCGGCACACCGGATAGTCCGGTGGTGCACCGGACAGTGCACTGTTCACTGTCTCGTGTGCCTAGCGGTTGGTCTGACACCACAGGCGATCGTTGGCACGCAGGCTTTTTACACCGAACACCCCAGATGTCATACCGGATAGTCTGGTGGTCTTCTCTCCACAGTGCCCCTTGGAACTAGCCGTTGGGGCTACTGTTCCTGGTGCACTGGACAATCCGGCTTGTGGCACTGGACAGTCCGATGCTCCAGACCAAACAGTCCACAGGTAACACTTACTTTGTTTCTTGGACTTCACTTGGTCTTCATAATGTTTTCTTTTAAGGTGGTGCTTTCCTCAATGTCTTGGTCCAAGTAACTTTAGCATCCTATGAACTACAATCATAAACACTAGCAAACACATTATTCCATAGGTTATGTTGATCATCAAACACCAAAATCTATTTAGCCAAATGGCCTGGGGTCCATTTTCCTTACAATATACAATAGATAGAATCACAGTTATCGAAATAAAATGAATCGACAATACAAAGTACCTCCTATGTCACACACCTCCACTAGCCACATAAGATGCTGCCATGTCAAAGTTAGCTATCATCCAGTCGATGTCTGGTCCATCCATGTTTCTCTCGCATATTTTCAATATAGCGGCCCTGCAAAACATTGATTTCAATTGAAAATGCAAAATTAGAGTTTTGAGTCAGTATTTGGACATACCAATTTTTGTGTCGTATTCTCGTCGCACAGAATCTCTGGGTGATCTAGATCTAGACCCTTGTGCCCCACGACGTATGTCTGGACAATTGTAGGGTCAACACCATCTTGAGAAGCCTGCAATACAAGATTACATGTCCACCAATTTGTTTAAGAAATAGAATTGATAATAATTTAACTTAATATGCGTTTAGCCTTGCCGGCATGACCCTTAGCCCCAAAACAGTGGAGACGAGGCTTACTTAAATGGTTGCCACAATTTCTATCTGATCTAGCTCTAAACTCATCTGAAGCCCAGTAATCGCACAACCAGAGTCAAGCATCCGGGTGCTGGCTCAACCAATCCAACTCACTTTCCTTGTACTGTGGCTATGAGGTGTATCTTCTTTGCTGCCTCCCTGCTCATGTTTGTCTTCTATCGCTTATGCCAAATGACCACCGCCTTGACTCATGCATCATACATCATGTCCTTCACAACTCTTTGGGCAGTGATGTTAAACACCTGTTGCACGTGCTGGTCGTCAAGGTTCATCATCGGGCAAGCAATATTATTTCTACAATGTAGACAAATTATTTTTTCCATCAAAGCAAAATACAATTAAAAATTAAAGAGGGAGGAAAACTAACCTAGAAGCTTTCCCACACGGCGTATGCGTGGGACATGCCGCAGCCATAGGGCTCTTGGCTCCAATGGCTCTAGATAGTAGCCACTACAATCCCACCGGCCCCAATGACCATCCTAGAGTAGAAGAATCTACAATAGATCCCAATCATGGTGTTGACTGGTGTACGATAGCCTTGCCCATCCTAGCCCACCTATTTCCATCTCCTGGTCCCCTTCAGCTTTATTATTTGCCACTACTCGAAATTCTTCTAAGGCTTCAACTTTAGAGATCGACGAAACCTACATAAATGAAACTTGTTGTTTGAAAATGAAACTAATAATATTATAAAATTTAAATGTGTTAATTAAGCATAAATTATCTAATGTTGCTAGTGGTTGTGGCAGCCACTTCATCTGCTTCCACCTCATCTGTTGTCGTCTAATCAGCCTTGGCATCTACCGGAGCAACTGAGTGATCCGACAGCTGCTGCTAGTCCGAGAGAGGTGAGATGAGCCGCTCTAGCCTCTGTCGACTAGATGTGGTGCCCTGCAAATGGAAACAACATTAAGATACAAACAACATTAAGATCTAGTGCCGTAAACAAGGAAGAGCGGGTGTCAACAGTAGGATTGACCTCACTATTCGACCTGGATCGAGTGGACCTAGAAGAGCTTTCACCCTTTTTCTTCCCTTTCGCCCTACCAAACACCCTAGACATCTGCACAATTTCCACACAACAGTTAATATAAATGATTCAATTATAAAATAAATTTAAAACAATGGTATGACATAAATTATAGTAATAAACATACATAAATTCTAAATTGTAGTAATAAAAATCGTCAGCATCATAATCCTTGTAACACCCAAAATCCTATTTTAGGATTTATAAAAGTTTCTCCAAAAGACTTGAACCAAAATATCTTTTAATCAGAATTTTCTTATTTTTAAAAGATACTTCTCCAAAAAAAAACAAATATGTTTTCTAATGAGGATTAAATAAAAGGATTTTTATATAAGGATTTAGTTATCCCTTGTTGAAATACCTTTATAGGTGTTCTCTAAAGTATAAAAGGTATTCTCTAAACTATTTTATACATTAAGAAATTAATACCTATTTCTATGAGTACAAGTTGCATATTTAAAATCTTTTGTTCAAATAAGTTAATGAATAAATAATTTAATAAAATCATATACCTTGCATTCATGTCGGATTTTATGTGTTGCATTTGTGCTTTAATTAAAGAGTCCAACATAGAATTGAATTTGAATAACTAGAAATAGAAAAGAAAAGGAAATAGAAAGAAGAAAAAGGAAAAGCCTTACCCGCTGACCTGGGCCAAAACCCATGTCTCTAGCCCAACTCCTTCACATGCGCCAGCCGGCCCACTCACTTGACTCCGCTGGGGCCCGCTCAACACATGCACCACGGGCCAGCCTTCCCCACACCGACCACAAGGATACCGACCGATGGATCCCGCTGATAGCCACACCTTCACGTTGTGTTCACTTCCATGTGGGGACGGGGCGTCAAGTCCGTCTCCTCTTCACTATTTCTGCACTTATGCAGGACTCCGCCCAGGACACGCGACCGAATCGCTGGGAGTTTGTTAGGATCTCCTGAATCTGCCGGATTCTGCTAGCTGGCTCCCTGGCATCTGGTGTAGATATACATCATTCTCGTCCATAAAACAAGAACACTAGCCCCGAGCGAAGCACAGAGAGAGGGAGAAGTCCTGGGCTCGCCGACGCGATACTTCGATACGCCGTCATGCGGGCGTCAAGTGAAGTATCAGGGAGAATCGCCTGGAGGCGTGGAAGCTTCTCATGGCTGCACCATACCGGAACTAGGAGTAGAGCACCTGGAATCGCTCGTCGGAGACACGGATTTTCCGCCGGACTGCCCTGTGCCATGAACGAGTGTGTCGCACCCCTATCTCCGGTAATATATCACCCACCTTGTCCGCAATACCCCCTACTTTGAGTAGGAACTTTCAGAGTAGAGAATCGTGCACCAGGCATTGGGCGAGGGTTCGCTCGCCGGAGAGCGCCACCGCAGTGTGGACAGCACCGCCGAGTCCATCTACCGGGGTAGGAGAGAGTATATGAGAGAGTCTGGGGGTTGTCGATTCGTGATCCAACGGTAACTAGTCGAGCGGAACAGCCAATTCATCCCAACCAATTACCACCATAGAACTTAAATCCCAGGGCCGTGGGCAAATCATCTGGTAATTAAATCCTCCTTGCAGATCCTAGATCCAACGGTGGTGCTCGTGTGCTGGTTCGTGCCTTAAACACTCTAATCTGGACCGTTCGGGTTTGATCGCACGACCTAGTTGTTACCGTACCCTTTCAGCCGTACCACAGTGCAAAAGAACCCTTTAAATTTGCAGGAATAAACTTGCCATCCATTTTCAATAGTGAAATAAATATAATTAAATCGAGACCTCGCAAAAATGGAAGGATAAGCAAAAAAGCTAGTTTACCAGTAGGAACAGTAAAAAAGCAAAAGTCGGCTCACCTGAAGATTGGAGAGGAACAAAGGAAGACCCAAAGCAGGAAGAGTTGATATATTATTTGGTGAGGGGAGATCAGCAGCAACGATATCAAAGGCACGACTCAGAGGGACCTCAGCCTCGTCAGCAGGCGGCAGACTCCCGACGTTTGGATCACTGGCCTCTAAAGTGACCAAACTAGCGAGAGCCGTAGAAAGATGTGTCACCGCAGCCTCCTCGGACTGGACTGGTGGCGATCCAATATGGACATCCATGGAAGCAGCAGAAGGGGACCCTCAGGGGCTGGGTCGATACAGCACCACCCTCGGGGCTGGGTCCTCAGTGGCAGCCACCTCTAGGGCTAAAGATTCCTCAGCCACGTCTATAGGAGCCGGGTGACTCGGATCAGCGTTTTGGCGAGGAAGACCGCCCTCTAAGGTCGACGAGGCACGAGAAACCACCCGGGTTATCTCTTGCCCAGCAGAATCATGCGGCAGAAGACCATCATCTGGGACCTCTGAACAGATAGTGGGATTGTCAGCTTCTGGAGGCTTTGATAGAAGGTCTTCAGGGATGACCTCTTCCAGCGCTTGGTCAAAATCTGATATTGACAACTCTTCAAGTCTGACAACTGCTAACAAGGCTTGCGCGGGAATGTCGCTGCCCATGTGGCGATGGCTATTCTTGCGGATCAGCGGAATTTCTTCTTCTTCCTCTTCTTCCTCATCAAGCACACCGCCAGCAGCCTGAGCGTCATCACAACCTCTAGCATTGTCCTCGGGGATGGTGCTCGCCGGGCCATCGCCAAGAAATAATGTGGAAGGGCCAGCGTCTTGTTCCAGGCATGACAACCACCGGAGTCGCCTCTTCTTCTTCTTCTTCTTAGTAGGTGCAGCTGGATGGTTCACTCGGCATGAACGTTTCCGACGAGCACCCTCTGGTCTGTGAATTTCCACGTCTTCACCAAACTCTGGCCCAGTCGCAATTGCCATCGGCTCAGTGCAGGCAGAGTCAGATGATTCTCCGGCCAGTAGGCTAAAAACATCATCCATCTCAGCATCATCGGTGCTAGATGGCATCTCGAAGTGAGTTTGCTTCTCAGCCTCGGGAAGATTTCGGAGGGGAGCAATTAAGGCCTCAATGTCCTCTGAGGAGGGTCACACTCTATGGCCCTGGCTACCATCTCGAACAGGAGGATTGGAGACAAAGTCAGAGAAGAGACTATGTGGAGGCAGATTCCATGCAGAGTAAGATAAGGGAGCACCAACATTCAAAACCCTGCCCCTTAGTATCATATCAAGTCAGCTTAGCAGGTCCTCATTGGGAATTTGCCTGTTAGTGTTGGGGGCCTGCTTCGACGCCGAAGGTCCTTTGAGAAGAAGCACCTTCGAAAGATCAGCGTATAATCAAACACAGCGAGAAGGTACACGCCGAAGCTACTATCCAAGAAGCTTCGGCATAACGACATGCCTTGAGACGAAGGGTTGCACTGACTTAAGGAGGAAAAGACCGTTCGGTCCATGATGATTTGTGTCATGATTGTAACTAGTCATTAGGGGCATAAATGTAATTCTGACCGGACTGCGTCCCGTGCCTATAAATAGGTGAACAGTACCCCCGTACTATTCACGGTGACTGGTATTTGCTCGTGCATCACACTTGGACTTTTACCTTCTGTCAAGCCGAAGGTATAAATGTAATCCAATATTGTTCCTGTTTATCCATGATAATCAAAAGAATATATATTAATAATGTTATATGATTATTCATGTTGTTTTTCATATTGCATATGCTTCTTCTTCATTAATATACACTATGATGATGAAGGTTTGTCCTTCGTGACCTTCGTCTGAAGATCATTATATCCTAAGGGAAATAATGCTTCGAAGGACGAAGGGCATTAACCTTTAACATTTTTGTGTTACCTTGTTCTTAACTCATAGCATTTGAGAACAAGTCCCCAACATTGGCGCCCACCTCCGGTGAACTCACTTCCACTTTTGAGCTGATGGCTTCGTTCAGCAACAAAGTCGTAGCACCTTCGGCTACGAAGCTAGTGCTCCCGATAACAGGTGGTTCAAGCTTAGAGCCAGCTGACAAGAAGCAAAAGAAGGAAGCACAGAGAAGGGTGCAGCATGTTGGGGTGCAGGGACCCTTCATCGAGTCCAAATGGTCCCACATCCCAATCACCTTCTCCCAGGAGGACCTTCAGCTCAAGGATTACCCTCACAATGATGCTATGGTCATATCTTGTGTCATCAAGGGGTTTCTGGTCCATAATGTTCTGGTTGACACAGACAGTGCAGCGGATATCATATTTGCTAAGGCCTTCAGATAGATGCAAGAGCCAGAAGACAAGATTCATGATGCTACACACCCTCTTTGTGGCTTCAGAGGAAGGCAGATTGTGGCACTTGGCAAAATCACAATGCTAGTTACCTTCGGCTATGTCCACAATACAAGAACTAAGCAAGTTGTTTTTGACATTGTTGACATGGAGTACCCATACAATGCAATCATTAGTCGAGGGACACTCAATGCTTTCAAAGCTATACTCCATCCAGCATACTTATGCATGAAGATACCTTCGAAGCAAGGGCCCATCACTATCCATGGAAGTCAAGAAGCTGCCAGAAAGGCTGAAGGAAATTGGACAGATTCAAAAGCAATCCATAACATAGACAAATCCAAAGCTTGTCAACAGTTTAAACACAAAATAGAGAAGGCTGCTTTGGCAGATCAGCCGAAGCCTATGCTACTATGCAAAGACATAGCAGAACAAAGGGTGCTGCTGGGATCTCAGCTATCTGATGAGCAAGAGAAGACTTCGATAAGATTTTTATTCAACAACAAAGATGTCTTTGCTTGGTCAGCCAATGATCTCTGTGGTGTCAACAGAGATGTTATCGAGCATTCACTCAATGTGGATCCATCCTTCAAGCCAAGAAAACAAAGGCTTCGGAAGATGTCTGAAGACAAAGCTGAAGGTGCTCGGAACGAAGTAAAGAGACTTCTTAGTGCTGGTGTCATCGGAGAGGTGAAATATCCAAAATGGCTAGCCAACACTGTTATGGTGAAGAAGGCCAATGGTAAATGGAGAATGTGCATTGATTTCATAGACCTTAATAAGGCCTGTCCAAAGGATGAGTTCCCATTACCAAGAATAGACTCTCTTGTAGATGCAGCAGCTTCTTCAGAGCTCATGAGTCTATTGGATTGTTACTCAGGCTATCATCAAATTTGGATGAAGAAGGAAGATGGGCCAAAGACTAGCTTCATAACTCCTAGTGGCACATATTGCTACCTTCGAATGCCTGAGGGGCTCAAGAATGCTGGAGGAAGCTTCAACAGAATGACAGCCAAGGTCCTTCATTCTCAAATAGGCAGGAATGTACTGACCTATGTTGATGATATTATAGTGAAAAGCACGAAGCAAGAAAATCACATTGCTGATTTGCAAGAGACATTTGGCAATTTTAGGCAAGCTAGCCTAAAGTTAAATCCAAAAAAGTGTTTTTGGGGTGAAGAAGGGCAAGTTCCTTGGCTGTTTGGTATCAACAAAGGGAATCGAAGCCAACCCAAGCAAGATTGAAGCTATCCTTCGGATGGAGCCGCCAAGCACAAAGAAGGGGGCCCAATGGCTGGTAGGAAGATTAGCATCATTAAACAGATTCATATCCAGATCAGTAGAAAGAATTCTGCCATTCTTTGAAATACTGAAGTCAGCCGAAGTTTTTCAATGGGGTACGGCCCAGCAAAAAGCCTTTGAAGAGCTAAAGCAATACTTGATCGATCTAACAACACTAACTCCACCTTCGCTAGGGGCTCCATTACTCTTATATGTGGCAGCTTCGCACTCTGCAGTTAGTGCGGCTCTTGTACAGGAGAAGCTAGATGGACAAATAAAAAAGCAGGCTCCAGTGTACTTCATCTCCGAAGTCTTAAGTTTATCAAAGAAAAATTATACAGAATTGGAGAAGGTGTTGTATGTTGTGTTAATGGCCTCCAGGAAGCTTCGACATTATTTTCAAGCATATCACATAATTGTTCCTTCGTCACAGCCCCTGAAGGACATAATGAGGAATAGAGAAGCTACTGGAAGGATTGGAAAATGGGCTGCGGAGCTTAACAAGTTTAGTATTGATTATGTACATAGATCCTCAATTCAGTCCCAGGCGTTAGCAGACTTCATTGCTGATTGGACGCCAGAGGCTTAGGAAGAGGAAACCAATAAAGACGCCAAAGCTTGGACAATATTCTGCGATGGTTCTTGGGGAACCTTCGGCGCAGGAGCAGCTATGGTCCTAGTTGCGCCTTCCAAAATCAAAACATGTTATGCAGCAAAGCTTGACTTCAGTTGTACAAATAACATTGCTGAATATGAAGCACTTCTGTTTGGTGTTCGGAAGTTAAAAGCAATGGGTGTAAGAAGGGCTATCCTTAAAACTGACTCTCAAGTCATTTCTGGTCATATAGACAAAAGTAGTAAGGCGAGAGATCCGAAGCTCGGAAAATATCTGGATACAGTTCGAAGGTTGGAGGCTTCTTTCGAAGGATTTTCTGTCAAGAATATTCCAAGAGGAGAAAATGAACATGCAGATCTGTTAGCCAAATCAGCGGCACAGGGGCTCCCTCTACCTTCCGAAGTATTCTTCGAAACAATAAAAGCATCTTCGGTTGAATTTATGGAGAGAGCAGTGCTTACAATTTCTCATGTACATAGTGAAGATTGGAGAACTGAAATTATATCTTTTCTCCAAGGTAATTGTCTTTCAGATGACGAAGCTTATAATAAGAGAATGGAGGCAAGGACAAGACCGTATGTGATGATAGAAGGGGAATTATATAAGCATAGAGTTTGCTCTCCACTCCTCAAGTGTCTATCCAGAACCGAAGGTACAGAATTAATGGAGATACATGCAGGTCTGTGTGGATCTCACATTGGGTCCAGGCCCTTGTTGGTAAAAGTGTTTAGACAAGAATTTTATTGGCCAAAGGCAACTTCGGATGCAGCAGAGTTAGTTCGAAAGTGCGAAAATTATCAAAAATGTGCAATAGATCAGAAGCAACCTTCGTCTCTCACATAGCTGATACAACCTACTTGGTCGTTGCAAAGATGGGGCCTGGATTTGTTAGGCCCACTTCCACTAGTGCAGGGTAATTTGAAATATATTGTGGTGGCTGTAGAATATTTTTCTAAGTGGATTGAAGCAAAGCCTTTGGCTACAATAACTTCGGTAACAGTCCAAAAATTCTTTTGGAAAAATATTGTTTGTCGCTTTGGCATGCCGAAGGCTATAACTGTGGACAATGGAACACAGTTTGATGCTAAAACGTTCAAAGATTTTTGTGACCAAATTGGCATGAACATTCATTTTGCATCAGTAATGATGAGGACACCACTGTGAGTACGATTACACCAGCAGCACCTCCACATCAAGCGCCACTTCCTTCATTAGCTGGGCCAATCACTCGGGCCCGTGCCAGAGATCTTAACTTCGTCATGCTACTGAAGAATGAGGGCCCAGAAGAATAGACGACCAGCCCAACTGCGGCCCATAGTGGACGACCTAGGGTTGGCCACCCCTAGGGGCTGCGCCCCCTCTCTATTTATCCAGGAGCCGCGCCTCCTTTGTTCTGGGAGTTTTGTTTTACGTTAGCTTTAGCTACTCTCGAACACACGCAAATCTGCGCTGTCTTCGTGTATTCAGAACTCCACCCTCGAGTAATAGATTAGATTGCTCGCATCTTTTTCTTGTTCGTTCTTCGATTGTGCACAGGAAACGATCTTCGTGATTAGGCCGATCTCGCATCAGCAAGGTCGGTAACCACAGGGAGTTGGTTTAGTGATTGCATTGGCGCCTCGGGCTTGCTCGTCGTAGTCAGATCGCAAGGGTCATCTTCCGCCAAATCGGAATTATCTCTACTCGCCGAAAGATCGGGCACCTCAGCTATATCAATTGGTATTAGATTTCCAGGTTGATCGGTGAGTTTATCGAGTGTTTTTTTATCCTACAGTCCACAAAACCACATAAAAATTCAGGTCAGACCTTATACCAACACCCTTTTGAGCCTCGCACCTTCTTTCAATAATCTGCATTGTTGAATTTGTGTGCTTTCGCGTCATTTGTTGCTGGTCGCATTGTGTTTTTTTCTCACCATCCTTCTTTCTTCCTTGTTTTTCTCCTTCGGTTACATCAAACCCTAGCGTGCCGCAACCATCTTCCTTGTTTTTCTCCTTCGGTTACATCAAACCCTAGCGCGCCGCAACCATCTTCCTTATTTCTCTCCTTCGGTTACATCAAACCGAGTCAACGCCACAAACCGAGTCAACGGCGCTTCCTTGTTTTTCTCCTTCGGTTACGTAAAAAAAACAGAAACAAAAGAAAAAAAGAAAACAAAAGAGAAAGGATAGAACCAGAGAACAAACAAAAAAAGTAAGGAACTTGTTGACTCATCTCGGTCGTTTTAAACATCACTTGAGGTACCTTCCTTAAACTGGGCATAACTTTTCGCTCGGTTGTCCAAAAAATCTGAAATTTTTACAGGAGCTTGTTGACACCATTCTGAGGCCGGCCAAACTCACCTACGGTCTGTTTGGGTTTCGATAAAATTGTCAAAAAAATCAGGAAAATAAAGAAAAAATTCGTCAAAGTTCTCGCACGCTTTTCAGAGAACTTCCTGATTTTCTGTAGACCACATCTGAAGTTTGTTTTAGGTGAAACTTCGTGTAGCTCCTATTTTGTTGCTTCTTGTGCTGAGAAAAATATCAAAAAAATCATACAAAAAAGAAAAACAAAATCACCTGTGGTTCCTACTAGTGCCTTTTTCGCATCGCTAGTACAATATTTACTGTACTGCCATTCTGCTAGTTCCATCCGTCCTTTGCACCTGTGGCCAGCAACATAGTTTCGTGTTTTGCACTATAATTCAACTTTGCATTATTGTTTGATCGTGCTAATCCTTGACTTGAGTGCAGCCTACCCAGAACTCCACATATTTCTACGACGAGCAGGTTTCTGTTTCTCCACGCAATCACTCATCCAATCTTTCACCGATTCCACCTGTTGATTGCAGTTCACCACTGTGGCTTGGTAAGAACGTATAAGAACTTGATAACAGCATTCCATTGAGCGAGCAAGTTGTCACCACCATTCCCCGGTTGTCGTCGGTTTTTCTCCTTTTGGTGTTTTTGTGTTTGCGCTAACTATGGCAGGAGCACACGATATGGTGGATGCCCAGTTGCAGGAAGTAAGGGGACAAGTTGATGGACTTGCTGCTGACATTAGGACGATGCATGAACGACTTGATTCAACGGTCACTTCGACGACCGAGCGTTTCAACCAACTTGACCTTGCTCAAACGGCGACTCGCACCACACTCGACACCATCCTGGCACGCCTTGATGCGTTGACCACAAAGATGGAGCAGGAATACGGCGGTGACACTGAGCGGGACGATGGAGATCGCCGTGGTCGTGCACGCCGTGTGGTTCGTCATCCCCTAATGACTTATTTTCTAAGATTAAATTTAAAATTCCATCTTTTAATGGTAAATATGATCCTGCTGCATATCTTGATTGGGAATTGGAGGTAGAACAGAAATTTTCATGCCATGATATTCCTGCTAATAGCCAAGTGAAGGCTGCCATTAGTGAATTTACTGATTTTGCTTTAATTTGGTGGCGTGAGTATAAACAAAAACTTCCCATTAACAGTGTCACTACATGGACCCAATTAAAAACTGCCATGCGCCACAGATTTGTTCCTTCCTATTATGCTCGTGATTTGCTTAACAAAATGCAGTGTTTTCAACAAGGTTCACAATCTGTTGAGGAATATTACCAAGAGTTACAAAAGGGTATGCTTCGTTGTGGTTTGGTTGAGTCGGATGACGCTGCTATGGCGCGTTTTCGTGGTGGTTTGAACAGGGAAATTCAGGATATACTTGATTATAAGGATTATTTTGATATAACCACATTGTTTGAATATACTTGCAAAGCTGAACGTGAAGTGCAGGGACGACGATCAAAGACATATACTAACTCTTTTGTAGGCCGGGGTCCGACACACAGCTCAACTCCTTCCAGCCCTGCACCTTCTATGCCTAGCACTACACCGCGCACAGGGACGACCAAGCCAGCGGTGCCCCCTGCCAAAGGCGCTGCTTCTTCCACAGGACGTACACAGGATATTCAGTGCCATCATTGCAGAGGGTTTGGCCACATGATTCGGGACTGCCCAAACAAGCGTACCTTGCTTATACGTGACAATGGTGAGTACTCTTCAGCCAGTGATTCTGAGGAAACTAGTCATGCTATGATTGTCACTAACCATGTAGAAAATGAGGAAGTCCACGTTGATCCCATCGACGCCGATAGGTATGAGAGTCTTGTTGTGCAGCGTGTTCTCAGCACACAGGTTGCCCAGGCCGAAAAAAATCAGCGACACACTCTATTCCATACCAAGGGCGTTGTGCACGAACGGTCGATTCGCATCATCATCGATAGTGGCAGCTGCAACAATTTGGTAAGTACAACGTTGGTAGAGAAATTATCCTTGCCCACTCGCACACACCCACATCCGTATCACATTCAATGGCTTAATGATGGTGGTAAAATAAAGGTAACACGTTCGGTACGTGTCCCCTTTTCGCTGGGTTCTTATTCTGATTATGCTGATTGCGATGTTATTCCTATGGAAGCATGCTCTTTGTTATTGGGTCGACCTTGGCAATATGATACTGATAGTTTACATCATGGTCGTTCAAATCATTATTCTTTCATGTTTAAAGGCCAGAAAATAATTATACATCCAATGACCCCTGACCAAATTTTGAAAGATGATCTTACTAGGGCTGCTAAAACTGCACAACAAGTCAAATCGACATCAGCCGCACCTATTAAATCTGAAATCAAGTTGCACTCTCCTGTTTTACTTGCTACACGTGCTGATTTTGATGATCTCCATGAAGCTCATATGCCCTGTTATGGACTTGTATGCTCGCGCATGCTTGTTCTGCTTGATGATGCACCGTCTTTGGATATACCCCATGCTGTTGTTAACCTTTTGCAGGAGTATGCTGATGTTTATCCTACGGACTTACCATCGGGTCTTCCTCCCCTCCGTGGCATTGAGCATCAGATCGTTCTCATCCCCGGCGCTTCTCTTCCGAACCGCGCCCCATACCGTACAAATCCAGATGAGACGAAGGAGATCCAGCGCCAGGTGCAGACGCTGCTTGATAAAGGTTACATTCGTGAGTCTCTTAGCCCTTGCTCGGTTCCTGTTTTACTTGTTCCAAATAAAAATGGGTCATGGCGTATGTGCGTAGATTGTCGTGCTATTAATAACATCACAGTTCGTTATCGATATCCTATTCCATGCCTTGATGATATGTTAGATGAGCTTAGTGGTGCCGTTATTTTCTCTAAGGTTGATTTGCGTAGCGGTTACCATTAGATTAGAATGAAACTCAGTGATGAATGGAAAACGGCTTTTAAAACGAAATTTGGTTTATATGAATGGTTGGTTATGCCATTTGGATTGACTAATGCTCCCAGCACCTTTATGCGTTTAATGAACGAAGTTCTACGGGCCTTCATAGGTTTGTTTGTTGTTGTTTATTTCGATGATATCCTTATTTACAACAAGTATATAGAGGAGCATTTAGAACATTTGCGTGCTGTTTTTGATGCCTTGCGTGCTACTCGCTTGTTTGGTAACATGGAAAAGTGCACATTTTGCACGCAACATGTCTCATTTCTTGGTTACGTGGTTATTCCGCAGGGCATTGAGGTGGATAGTAGCAAGATTGCTGCCATTTGGGAGTGGCCTACACCGACGACGGTCACACAAATTCGGAGCTTTCTTGGACTTGCCGGTTTCTACCGCAGATTTGTTCGTGATTTTAGCTCCATTGCAGCGCCTCTACATGAGCTTACAAAGAAAGATGTGACGTTTGCTTGGAGTGATTCGCAGGAGGTAGCGTTCAGCACTTTGAAAGATAAGTTAACCCAAGCTCCCCTCTTGCAATTGCCTGATTTTAATAAAGTTTTTGAGCTTGAATGCGATGCTAGCGGTATTGGGCTAGGTGCTGTTTTGTTACAAGAAGGAAAACCAGTTGCTTATTTTAGTGAAAAATTAAGCGGTGCTAGTCTGAAATATTCTACTTATGATAAGGAGCTTTACGCTTTAGTGCGCACTTTGCATACATGGCAGCACTATCTTTGGCATCGTGAGTTCATAATTCATTCTGATCATGAGGCTTTAAAACATATTCGTA
Organism: Zea luxurians; assembly: GCA_029449295.1. Taxonomy (NCBI): domain Eukaryota; kingdom Viridiplantae; phylum Streptophyta; class Magnoliopsida; order Poales; family Poaceae; genus Zea; species Zea luxurians. The sequence goes on from JAOPSE010000029.1 coordinate 21,054,521, forward strand.
CCCAAACAAATCTGAACCGTCGTCATGCTAAATGGATCGAATTCATTGAGTCCTTTCCTTACATTATTAAACACAAGAACGGGAAGGACAATGTTATTGCTGATGCTTTGTCTCGTCGCTATACCATGCTGTCACAATTAGATTTTAAAATCTTTGGTTTGGACACTGTGAAGGATCAATATGTTTACGATGCTGATTTTAAAGATGCTTTCGGCCATTGTATTAATGGGATACCATGGGGCAAATTTCACATACAGGATGGGTTCCTGTTTCGCGCTAACAAGCTGTGTGTTCCAGCTAGCTCGGTTCGTCTTTTGTTGTTACAGGAAGCGCATGGAGGCGGTCTCATGGGGCATTTTGGCATCTACAAAACGCATGAGGTGTTGGCTGCCCACTTCTTTTGGCCTCGGATGCACGCTGATGTTGAGCGCCTTGTTGCACGCTGCACTACTTGTCAGAAAGCTAAGTCACGGTTGAACAACCATGGTTTGTATATGCCTTTGCCTGTCCCTTCTTCTCCTTGGCTTGATATTTCTATGGACTTTGTTTTGGGCTTGCCTAGAACTAAGAAGGGGAGGGATAGTATTTTTGTGGTTGTTGATAGATTCTCTAAAATGGCTCACTTTATACCTTGTCATAAAACTGATGATGCTAGCATTGTTGCTGAATTGTTCTTTAGAGAAATTATTCGTTTACATGGTATTCCAAAAACAATAGTCTCTGATCGCGATGCTAAGTTTCTAAGCCATTTTTGGAGATCTCTTTGGAATAAATTGGGAACTAAATTGTTGTTTAGCACTACTTGTCACCCTCAGACTGATGGACAAACTGAGGTAGTAAATAGAACTTTATCTACCATGCTTAGGGCTATTTTAGACAAGAATTTGAGATGTTGGGAGGATTGCTTGCCTCATGTTGAATTTGCTTACAATCATGCCACGCATTCTTCTACAAAGATGTGCCCTTTCCAGATTGTTTATGGTTACATCCCTAGGGCACCTATTGATTTGATTTCACTTAATGCTGCGAACGCCCCACATGTAGATGCTGCTACACATGTTGAACAAATGATTACCATACATGAACAAACGAAACAGAACATTGCTGCTACTAATGCAAAAAATCAGGTTGCTGGTAGTAACAGAAGAAAACATGTTACTTTTGAGCCAGGTGATATGGTTTGGTTGCACTTGAGAAAGGATCGGTTTCCTACTTTGCGCCGTTCTAAATTAATGCCTCGTGCTGCTGGTCCTTTTAAGGTGCTAACAAAGATTAATGATAATGCTTATATCCTTGACCTGCCTGCGGAATTTGGTGTTTCCACTAGTTTTAATGTTGCAGATTTGAAACCATATATGGCCGAGGATGAGGAGTTGTCGTCGAGGACGACTTCACTTCAAGAAGGGGAGGATGATGAGGACACCACTATGAGTACGACTACACCAGCAGCACCTCCACATCAAGCGCCACTTCCTTCATTAGCTGGGCCAATCACTCGGGCCCGTGCCAGAGATCTTAACTTCGTCATGCTACTGAAGAATGAGGGCCCAGAAGAATAGACGACCAGCCCAACTGCGGCCCATAGTGGACGACCTAGGGTTGGCCGCCCCTAGGGGCTGCGCCCCCTCTCTATTTATCTAGGAGCTGCGCTTCCTTTGTTCTGGGAGTTTTGTTTTACGTTAGCTTTAGCTACTCTCGAACACGCGCAAATCTGCGCTGTCTTCATGTATTCAGAACTCCACCCTCGAGTAATAGGTTAGATTGCTCGCATCTTTTTCTTGTTCGTTCTTCGATTGTGCACAGGAAACGATCTTCGTGATCAGGCCGATCTCGCATCAGCAAGGTCGGTAACCACAGGGAGTTGGTTCAGTAATTGTATTGGCGCCTCGGGCTTGCTCGTCGTAGTCGGATCGCAAGGGTCATCTTCCGCCAAATCGAAATTATCTCTACTCGCCGAAAGATCGGGCACCTCAGCTATATCAAGTAAGACACCCAGAATCGAATGGACTAGTAGAAAGAGCAAATGGCATTATAATGATAGGAATAATGAAGCTAATCTTCAATTAGCCCAGAGGAAAATGGCCAGATGAGTTGATCAAAGTGGTGTGGAGCCAAACACAACCATGTCAAGATCAATAGGTTTTACACCTTTCAAACTATTATTTGGTGATGAAGCTATAACTCCAGAAGAAGCTAAAGTAGGATCAATAAGAACAGTAGCTTCGGCAGAAGACGAAGCTAATTATCATGTAGCAAAAGATACTATAAAGGGGACCAGACTTCAGGCTATAGAGAACATCAACAAATATCAAGCCGAAACAATAAAATGGCATGACAGAAAAGTTCGGTTGAAAAATATTAAGCTAGGGCATTTGGTGCTTCGGAGAGTGGCCAATCCGGACACAGTAGGCAAATTGCAGCTGAAGTGGGAAGGACATTTTCTGGTGGTATCTTCGTCGAGGCCCGGTTCTTACAGATTGAAGCATATGGACGGCAATGACATACCTAGATCTTAGAATGCGGATGGGCTTCGGCGATATTATGTGTAATTTGATGTAATCTTTTTTCATTTTTTCTATGGCACCCTTTTCCTTTCAAAGGGGGAGAAAGGTTTTTAATGGGACCATAGCTTGTAATTTTCCTTTCTTATTTAGCTCCACGAGAGCCAAATCCCCCAAAAGAATGTAAAAATGTAAAATCTGAGCATGCACCATCGAGTGCAGGAAAAAAGAGAAAGAAAAAGCAGGGAGAAGCTCAAAAGTCATCCCCAAGGGTTTGCAGAGCATGACGAAGCTACAAAAAGTCGTTCCTAAGGGAGCGTAGCGTAAGTTTTTTGCTCAAAAGTCATTCCTAAGGGAATGTAGAGCCAAATACCGCCGAAATATAAGGCGAAGAAGTTCAAAAGTCATTCCTTAGGGGATGCAGAACTTATATCGCCGAAATAGAAGGCGAATAAGTTCAAAAGACGTTCCTAAGGGGATACAGAACTTATACCGCCGAAATAGAAGGTGAAGAAGCTCAAAAGACGTTCCTAAGGGGATGCTTAGCTTAAGACTCAAAAGACGTTACTAAGGGGATGCAGAGTCCGGATCTGGCTTCGTATGCGTGTGTTTGGACATTCATTTGCACATTACATCACATCATTCATTGCATTCATACACATTCTTTTAGGCATTCGTAGGATCATCATCATCATAACATAGAGTACAAACAGATGCTTCGGCTTTGATGACAAGGCTTCGATGAGTATAAAGAAGCAAAAATATGCTTCGTTGTGTACAAAAAGAAGGGAAGGTGTTTTTCGCCTTCGGCTCAAAAGATACAAGTTTCGTCCACATCAAAGCAATTCACACACGGATGAAAAAGGTAAAATTATATTAAGGTATGGACAAATTTACAGAGTAGTGTTTTGATTCCTAAATTACAATATCTTTTACAAAGATAAATCAAATGTCTCTAAAAAGTTTTGTGCAGTAGCTTCATCAGTCTCAGTCATGCTTCGGATTATTGACCTTCGGCATCGTCATCCTATACACAACAAAGCATTATAAGGCAAAAAGTAATCTCAAGAGAAGGTAAGCAACAGGTACAAGTTTAAATACCGGCTTAAGATGACTTCGAGCTTCGTCACCAGCTAAGTCCCTCCCACCCTTTGTCCAAATTTGTGTTATAAATCTATTTCCAATGCTTCGGGCTACGCTTGGGATATCTGTCGGGGACCATAATTAGGGGTACCCTCAAGACTCCTAATCTCAGCTGGTCACCCCCATCAGCACAAAGCTGCAAAGGCCTGATGGGTGCGATTAAGTCAAGGATCGGTCCACTCAAGGGACACGACCTCGCCTCTCCCAAGCCCAGCCTCGGGCAAGGGCAGCCGACCCTGGAGGATTTACATCTCGCCCGAGGACCCCCTCCAGCAACGGACACACCTTCGGCTCGCCCGAGGCCCAGACTTCACCAAGAAGCAACCTTGGCCAAGCCGCCACGCCGACCGACCGTATCGCAGGAGCATTTAATGCAAAGGTGGCCTGACACCTTATCCTGACGCGCGCCCTTCAGTTGACAGAGCCGAAGTGACCGCAGTCACTTCGCCGCTCCACTGACCGGCCTGACAAGAGGGCAGCGCCGCCTGCGCCGCTCCGACTGTTGTGCCACTCGGCAGAGTGAGGCTGACAGCAGCCAAGTCCGGCCTCAGGCGCCATAGGAAACTCCGCTTCGCCCGACCCCAGGGCTCGGACTCGGGCTCAGCCCCGGAAGACGACAAACTCCGCATCGCCCGACCCCAGGGCTCAGACTCGGGCTCAGCCCCGGAGGACGACGAACTCCGCGTCGCCCGACCCCAGGGCTCGGACTCGGGCTTAGCCCCGGAAGACGACAAACTCCGCATCGCCCGACCCCAGGGCTCGGACTCGGGCTCAGCCCCGGAAGACGACGAACTCCGCATCGCTTGACCCCAGGGCTCAGACTCGGGCTCAGCCCCGGAAGACGATCAACTCCGCTTCGCCCAACCCAGGGCTCGGACTCGGGCTCAGCCCCGGAAGATGACGAACTCCGCCTCGCCCGACCCCAGGGCTCGGACTCAGCCCTGGCCTCAGCCGACGGTCTCCGCCCCGCCTGACCCCAGGGTTCGGACTCGGGCTCGGCGCGCGGGGAAGCACGTGACGGTGATCGCGTAAGCCTCTCGCTCCCTCCCGCGTGGACGCTTGTAACCCCCTACTGCAAGCGCACCCGACCTGGGCACAGGACAAACACGAAGGCCCCGGGATTCCCCCTTTACGCCTGTCTCCCTCCGGCTTCTTCCCCCTTCACACTCCGTCTCGCGCCGACCCATCTGGGCTGGGGCACGCGGCGACAATTTACTCGTCGGTCCAGGGACCCCCCGGGGTCGAAACGCCGACAGTTGGCGCGCCAGGTAGGGGCCTGCTGCGTGTTGACTAACAGCTTCCCGTTAAGCTCCAGATGGGTAGTCTCCAGCAACCTTTCTGGCCCGGGACGGTGCTCCATTTTGGGAGTCTTGAGTTCATGTCCCTCGACGGCAGCTACGACATGATACTCCTTCCCCCGCCGCGCGACAGCGACAATGGCGGCCGACAACCCGCCCGCCAGCGGCGGAATCGACAACATCTTCCCCACGTGGCGGAAGAACGACATTCGAGCTTGTCCCGTCCCCTCCCCCGCCGATGGAGGAGGAGGCGGGGTGTTGGGGCGAAGGCAAAGGCGCCACCCTTCGCTCGAAGCCTTCGCTGCAGCAGCTGAACTAACAGAAACAAAACAGGCAGGGACACCATTCGCTCCTTCCGCACCAGACGAAGACTGGCGGCGAAGGGCATCCCACGGTGCGGCCTCGTCTAGCTCGGAGGCCCACGTGCAATCCGGCCCAACGCGAGGTCCCCGCGCCTGCCAGCCCAACCGATAAGCAACACAACAAGGCGCAGCTGCAGAGCAACGACGGGACCAAGACTGTCCCCCTCGACCAGGCCACGCCCAGGCAGACAGTCATTATCAGCGAAGACCTTACTTCGCATGAAGAAGAAAAGCTCCTCTGCTGCCTGTCCAAGAACAAAGATGTCTTCGCCTGGTCGGCCCTCGATCTGGTCGGGGTCAGCCGTTCAATAATTGAGCACAGTCTGGGAATCGACCCTTCGGTACGGTCGAAAAAGCAGTGGCTTCGCAAGATGTCCGACGAAAAGACGGAGGCCGCCAAGGCAGAGGTGCACCGCCTCCTAGAGGCCAAATTCATCGAGCCGGTGGCTTACCCCACATGGCTCTCCAATGTCGTGATGGTGCAGAAAAAGAGCGGGAAGTGGCGAATGTGCATCGACTTCACCAGTCTCAATAAAGCCTGCCCAAAGGACAATTTCCCGTTGCCGCGGATCGACAAAATAGTCGATAGCGCGGCCGGATGCGAGGTCATGTCCCTCCTCGATTGCTTCTCCGGTTACCACTAGATATACATGAAGGAAGAAGACAAGGCCAGCACCAGCTTTATAACACCCTTCGGCACATATTGCTTCATCAGAATGCCGGAGGGACTCAAGAACGACGGGTCCACCTTCTCCAGGCTTACCAAAACAGTGCTCGAAGGGCAGGTCGGCAGAAACATATTCACATATGTAGACGACATTGTCGTCGCCAGCAAAAGCAAGGAGGACCACCTCGCCGACCTCGCCAAAACATTCGCGAACATGCGAGATGCACAACTCCGCCTAAACCCGGAAAAGTGCGTCTTCGGCGTTCGCCAAGGCAAAATATTGGGCTACCTGGTATCACACCGCGGCATCAAGGCCAACCCGACCAAGATTCAGGCCATCTTGGACATGACGCCTCCGCAGTCCGTCAAGGACGTCCAGCGCCTGACAGGCAGATTGGCCGCTTTCAACAGATTCATCTCCAGGTCCGCCGAGCGAAGTCTCCCCTTCCTCAAGACACTCCGTGGTGCAAAAGACTTTGCCTGGGGACCAGAGCAGGCGGCGGCCTTCGCCTCATTAAAACAGTACCTGACAGAGTTGGCCGTCCTTACCAGCCCCGACCCCTCGCTCCCCCTGCTGCTCTACGTCGCGGCTTCGCCACATGCGGTCAGCGCGGCACTAGTGCAGGAGCAGACTGTCGAGGGCGTGGTCCGGCAGTGCCCCGTGTATTATGTCTCCGAAGTGCTGACACCGTCCAAGTGCAACATGACAGAGCTGGAGAAGATTGCCTACGCAGTCGTCATGTCGTCGCGCAAACTGCGCCATTACTTCGAAGCATTCAAGGTCCGAGTCACCTCAAACAGGGGACTCGGCGAATTATTCAGAAACCCGGAGGCGTCGGTGAGGATTGCCAAGTGGACGGCCGAACTCTTCGGCTACCACATCTGCTTCGAGCCCAAGACAGCTATCAAGTCTCAAGTCCTGGCAGACTTCATCGTCGACTGGACTGGGCCAACAACACAGCCAGATCCGTCCGCAGAGAAGACTTGGACGATCCATTGCGACGGCGCATGGTGCCATGCGGGGGCAGGCGTCGCTGCAGTCATCACCTCACCAGTTGGGGTCAAGCACAGATATGCAACATGACTCAGCTTCAATCTGGAATCCGACAGATGCACAAATAACATAGCAGAATACGAAGCAGTCATCCTCGGCCTCCGCAAGCTAAGGGCCCTCGGAGTCACCACCTGCATCATCAAAACAGACTCCAAGGTAGTTGCCGGCCAAGTCGAGAAAGACTATGCAGCCAAGGACCCCGCGCTCATGCAGTACCTCGCGGCCATCCGAAGTCTCGAGAGGCAGTTCAAGGGGTTCACCTTGCAACATGTGGATCGGGCCAAGAATGAGGAGGCCGACGCATTGGCCAAGGCCGCCGCCAGGGGCGAAACTCTGCCCTCCGACGTGTTCTTTCATGTCATCGGCACGCCAGCAGTCCGGAGCCCTGAAGGGCTCCAAATAACCAATGACAGCGAGGGCCACCGCACAGTCAACCTTATCATGACCGAAGACTGGCGGGCACCCATAACCCTGTTCCTGCAGGGGTATTATCATCCAGCCGACATCAGTGAGGCCAAGCGTCTCAGACATCGAAGCCGAGACTTCGCACTGATTGAAGGCCAACTCTACAAAAAAGGGGTCAGTCAGCCAATGCTTAAGTGTGTCACCGAAGCCGAAGGCATGCAGATTCTACGTGAAGTCCACAGTGGCACGTGCGGCTCACACGCAGGGCCGAGGGCCCTTGCTTCTAAGGTGATCCGCCAGGGCTTTTACTGGCCCGCAATGATTTGCGCCGCAAATCGGGTCACATGGTCCTGCGAAGCCTGCCAGAAGTTTTCTCCTCGGTCAGGCGGCCCCTCGCAGTATACAAAGCTGATCGCCCATACATGGCCTCTCCAGCGCTGGGGCCTCGACATTGTCGGGCCCCTGCCCACCGCTCAGGGGAACCTTAAGTTCGCCTTCGTCGCGGTCGAGTACTTCACCAAATGGATCGAGGCGCGGGCTGTTTCTACAATAACATCAAAGACTGCCCAAAAATTCTTCTGGCAGAACATCGTTTGCTGCTTCGGAGTACCGTCCGAACTAACAGTTGACAACGGCAAGCAGTTTGACAACCAAGACTTCAAGGATTTTTGTTTCTCCATTGGCACCAAGCTTGCCTTCGCCTCAGTCTATCACCCGCAGTCCAACGGGGTCGTGGAGCGCACCAACGGGAAAATCTTCACAGCTATCAAGAAAATGCTCCTTGATGAAAAAAAGGGCAGATGGACCGATTTGTTACCTGAGGCAGTCTGGGCACTAAACACGACTGAGTGCAGGGCGACCGGGTTTACTCCCTTCCGCCTTCTATACGGATCGGAGGCCATGACCCCGCAAGAAATAAAGCACGGGTCCCCGCGAACAGTTCCGTCCGCCGTCCCCGATGTGGACGAGCCAACTTCAAAGGATCTCATCGACGGAGACCGAGTCTTCGCCCTACAGGCCCTGAACAAATACCAAGCCCAGACCAAAGCATGGCGCGACCACTCAGTCATCCCGAGGGAGTTCAGCGAGGGGGACCTCGTACTCGTTCGAACAGCTCGGACGGAGTCCAAGGGCAAGTTGGAGCCCAGGTGGGAGGGCCCCTTCATAGTCAAAACAAAAGTTTCCCCCAACGCTTACAGGCTCACAACGCCAAACGGCGAGGACCTGGAGCACTCCTGGAACATCGACAACCTCCGCAAATTTTTTGTTTGATTCCTCAGGGCCGTCTTCGCCCTTGTAATTCGCAAAAACAATCTTGTACCGGTCCGCACTCTTTTCCTCCCGGGGGGTGAGGTTTTTAACGAGGCGGAGCCATGTAATATATGTGTGAAAAATCCCCCGCAAAGACATGCGTCGAAAAAGACCGCGACGACGGTCTTCGACATTCGACCAACACGAGGTCACCGCGAGGCTAAGCGCTAGCCACCCTCGCGTGCGACAAATCCGTGCAGAAGTCGCCTAAGGGTGCAGCCGGATTAGCACAACAAGTGCGAGAAAATCGAAGTCTATCGCGAAGACTATCCGCGCAGAAGTCGCCTAAGGGTGCAGCCGGATTAGCACAATAAGTGCGCAAAAATCGAAGTCTATCGCGAAGACTATCCGCACAGAAGTCGCCTAAGGGTGCAGCCGGATTAGCACAACAAGTGCGAGAAAATCGAAGTCTATCGCGAAGACTATCCGCGCAGAAGTCGCCTAAGGGTGCAGCCGGATTAGCACAACAAGTGCGAAAAAATCGAAGTCTATCGTGAAGACTATCCGCGCAGAAGTCGCCTAAGGGTGCAGCCGGATTAGCACAACAAGTGCGAGAAAATCGAAGTCTATCGCGAAGACTATCCGCGCAGAAGTCGCCTAAGGGTGCAGCCGGATTAGCACAACAAGTGCGAAAAAATCGAAGTCTATCGCGAAGACTATCCACGCAGAAGTCGCCTAAGGGTGCAGCCGGATTAGCACAACAAGTGCGAAAAATCGAAGTCTATCGCGAAGACTATCCGCGCAGAAGACACCTAAGGGTGCAACCGGACTAGCACAACAAAGGCAGAAACGACAACATCAAACCGTCCACGCCAAGACCAACTTTAATCACACCAACACAGCACAACAAAACAAACCAGACAAAGTACACAACGCCTTCACACACATATGCAAGCGAGGGCACACAATTTCATCATACAAGCCTCTACATATACAAGCGAGGGCACCACACTCTACATCGGCTCAACCTTAGGAATAATCCCCATCTCCCTATAATTAAATAACATTATCCTAAGCTCCTCACCCGCAAAAAGACTTCGCAGTTCCCTTTCACCTGTATTCTCGGCAGCCGGCAAAGACAACAGTTCCTGCCGGCCAGCCCCACTCACACGAAGCTGAGCCCCCTCCGCCCCACTAACTCTACGTTTCGCAACTGCCCTTCGTCGCCGTCGCCCGGTGCTAGGACCTGGCACATCCCCTGCGTCCGCGGCATGCGGCGAAGCCTCCGCCGCAGCCACATCCAAGGCCGCGAAGTAGTCCAAGTCCTCCGACGACTCCTCAGTCCACTCAATCGAGCTCCTAGAGTCAGCACAATCAAAAAACTCAGATGCAGACCCACCACATTCATTACCATCTTCCGCGGTCGAAGCCGCCAAAAATTTAGTAGTAGCGGTTGTGTGCGCAGGCCCAAAATCTTGAACCTGCGCAGCAACTAAAATTCAGTAACATGTACAAATTCCCCCAACCCTCTACACCCACTACGCCACCTGCGACGGCCCTGACGTTGCGGGAGCCTCCGCCGTTGCTTCCTCTGTTATCTCCGCCGCTACCGCTGCGGGACCTTCAGCACTCGGAGCGGCAGCTGCGGAAGCATCAGGCGCGCCTTCGGCGACCTCTGGGGGCAGGTCTTCGCCGGCCACAGCGGATGCGGGGGCACCCGGCGCGTCCCCCGCAGCGTCCGGGGTCGGCTCCAGGGCGACCCCAGACACGGCCTCCGCCGGGGTCGACTCCGGGTCAGTCAGCATGCTGTTCAGCGCCCCGAAGTCGTCGACCCTCTCGCCACGCGCCGCCTAAGCCAAAACACACAAAATTCCTCAAACACACACACAGCCCACGTCCAACAAATACCAAACAAGCGAAAACGTTACCTGAGCCCTCGCCGTCTCGACGCGCTCCCTGACCACCTCGCGACCGTGTGGACCCCACAGCCGGTCGAAGATAGCTCCGGCGGATTCCTTCACTACGGGGTCCTCAACCTTGAAGATATCTTGCTCAAAATCTTCTTTGACTTGGTCGAAGACCTCGAAGTGCCGGCACCCTTCGCGGGAGAGCGCGTTCATCGCCCCCTCGCAGGTGACCAGGGAGGCATACGCCATAAACCCCTCCACGACAGTGGGGAGCGCCTGCAACTCCTCCTGCACCCACTCCAGGCACCAAAGTCCGGGCTCTCGGTCCGGCACTTCGAATTCATCGGTCCCCGCGCCCAGGCCACGGTATGTATCCACAAGCAGTTGGCGCGTCCGCTCTGCCTCCGCTCGTGACGCGGCCTCGGCCCCCTTCACGCGGCTCTCCAGGGCGGTGAGCCGCTCCTGCAGCTGCTCGGCGCGCTCCCTAGCAAGATTGCCCTCCGCCCGTGCCAGGTTGGCCTCCGCCTGCGCAGCCTGCGCCTTGACAAGGGCCTCGTTGGTCTCCCTCCTTTCCCCCGCCAGCTGGCGCCGGAGGGCGGCCTTCTCGTCCTCCAGTGTGGCCACCTTGTCCGCCAGCTTGCGACACTTGCTGTCGGCGGCCGATTTTTCACGGACGGCGTCAGCATGTTGTGTCCGAAGTCTTTCGACTTCGGCAGCCACAGCTGCCGTGAGGGCCCCCGACGCAGTGCGGCTGACGAAGTCAGCCACCTGCAGAGCAATCGTAAGACCGCGGCCCCAGCAAGCCGAAAAAAAGGGACGAAGTCCAACTCAGCGGACCTGACATAGCGCCTCCGTCACCTCCGTCAGCCGGCGGGACGCAGCGCCCGCCTCATCCAGGACAACCGCGAGGGCCGACGCCTCGCCTCCGGCGCTAAGAGCCCCGCCTTTCGCCTTCGGCACTGCGGCAGCCGTCGTGGTTGCCGCGGCAGGCGCAACCATAGCAAGTTGGCCTTTGCCCAACCCTGCAACGTACCAACGAACCAATCAAACAAAAAAGCCAAGTCAACAACTTACCACCGAGATAGTCGTCCACACTAATATCGGTGACGAAGTCGGCGACACGTTTGCCCGCCAACGGCAACGCTCGGGCCGCCTTCGCGACCTCCGCCACTCCGCTGGACGGCGGCACCGCCTTCGCTGATTTCGAGCCTCCGGTGCCTGCCATTGCCTCCAGCGCCTTGCTAGATGCAGGGACGCCCGACTTCGCCGCCAGCGGCGGCCGGCCTCCGCCGGGGGCCGCAGCCTTCGCAGCCCCCCGCTGCCTCTTCGGCCTGGCTTCAACGAGCCTGACAGCCGCCTGGCGCTTCTGTGCAGCTCCCTAGCGATCCTTGTCCATCACTGCTGACACAACAGCAGCAATATTCCGCCCGTAAGGAAATACCCTCCATTCATGAACCATGCGAGATGTAAAAAAGTCCTCGCCAGCCGCGCGGGGGACAGGAACGTTCCTAGGCCAGCAACCCCCGGTAACCCTCAGCATCCGAGCCGAAGACTCCCGGAGCTCGGGCGAAGACATCCTTTCCCCCGGGGCCGCGCACGTCCTCATCAACTCTCTAGCAAAACGATCAGAAACCACAAGTCCTCCCATAGCAGTACCTAATTTTCTCTTTTTAGAGGATGGGGTGGCCGCCGGCGCAGGGTCGTCTCCGGTCTCCACCGCCGGTTTCTTCCCACGGCGGTTCGCATCGTCTTGACCAGGGTAGCCGTCATATGGCAATTGATTTAATTCAAAAACCCTGTTCAAGCGGTCATTCGACCCGCGGATATCCCAGCTGCGCTGGCCCTCTGTCCTCGGCACGTAGCGTCCAACAAGCCGCACCGCCCCATCCTCCGCCTCACGCACAACGGCGGCCGGATCGCGGTTTTGCAGATTCAGGGCGAAGGCGGGACTCCGCACCACCCTTCCACCATGAAAAGGCATCTGGCGAGGGCATACTTCGCCCAACGCCCAGCCATGCGCCAATGGCCATACCCCGTACGCCACAAATTCTTCAACCAAGTCGCGCCCACTGCTCAGGCCGGCGGCGCACCGTAGAGCCCCTTCGTCCTCATCCCCCTCCGCCACTTCAAAGGGCGGGTACGCTGAGTAAAAATGAGAACACATCGCGGACACGGGGAGTCCCTCATGGCCTTCGACGGTACCCTCAGCGACGTAAAACCAAAATTCATTCCAGTTGCCCCACTTGTTGCGGGCGCAAGGAACCAACTCGACTACCTGCATCGTGGTTTTGCCGGTCTTCGGCGTGAATGTGCAGGATCCAAATTGAGCAACTTCGCCTCCAATCATCCTCTTCTGCCAATGCAAACAATAATACTTCGCAAAAACTTCCACCGATGGCTGTCCGCCGTATGAAGTCGTCGCCCAGACATACTTCGACAGAGCCACTATGGCATTCGGTGTCAGCTGATGTATTTGAACGTTGAACCTGCGCAGGACTTCGCCAACAAATCGGTGCGCAGGCAAGCGGAGTCCAGCGGCGAAGAACGCCTCGAAAACGACCAACTCGCCCTCTGGCTCGGGGACTTCCTCCGTCCCCGGGACTCGACCAACTCCGCCGCCGAAGTAACCCAACCGCTGCATATCTTGCACGCGGGCCGACGACATCCGCGATACGCCAAAATCAACAGAATCGCCGGCGCGCAACTCCTCCGCCATTAAACTACTCAGCGTCTCCTCAGACGAGGCGGCGGCCGGCGGCGAGGGAACGGCCGGCGGTGTAGCGGCAGCGGAAGAAGACGAGGACGGCATCGCTACGTACCGTCGGCGGCGGCGGGCGGTCTGCTTCACTCGAGCCAGATCTCCGGCGAACAAGCGCACGGTGGGCAGACGAGCAGCAAGACGGCGGAAAGGGCGGCTAGGGTTTTCGCGGAGCGTGGAAGGTGAAGTTCAAAAAGCGCCGACCCCCGCCCCCTTTTATAGACAGGGCGCGGCTCTTCGGGAAACCCGCAATCCAACAGGGCGCGGCGCTTCGGGAAACCCGCAATCCAACAGTACGCCGTCAATCAACGGTCATATCAAAAACCCCCGCAGAACCACTTCGAGCGAGGGCAGCGTCTCCACCATCTAACGACGTCTTCGGCACCAGGTGACTTTGTCGAACTGGTCCCTTGGAGGGCAAATGTTGGGGCGAAGGCAAAGGCGCCACCCTTCGCTCGAAGCCTTCGCTGCAGCAGCTGAACTAACAGAAACAAAACAGGCAGGGACACCCTTCGCTCCTTCCGCACCAGACGAAGACTGGCGGCGAAGGGCATCCCACGGTGCAGCCTCGTCCAGCTCAGAGGCCCACGTGCAATCCGGCCCATCGTAACGGGCCCCGCTTGGCACCGTGCGTTACGGGCCTAATTTGTAAAAGCATTCCTGTAATTACGGTCTGTAACCCCGCTTTATGGGAATATTCTAGGGATAATCTAGGTAGCTGAGGGCACTTGCGTCCTTAGCTCGAGGTGCTGCGCACTCAGGTACCTATAAATACCCCTGCACAGTGCCCGTGAGAGGCCAGATTAACAGAGCTTTTGCCATCTAGTGCGAGTGCCCTGTTGACGTCACTGTTCACCCTTGTTGGATCCCCTTGCAACTGAGAGCAAGTTCCAACACGGGGCAACCAAGGCCAAGCAGGAGGTGGCACCTCATCGGCTGTCGAGCGAGTCGACGGCGCCGGCGCCCCAACGGGGGGCACGTCGGGCATCGACCTCGCGTCTGAGATGAAGACGAGCGCTGTCTCCCCGCAACACGCCAACTCCAAGCAAACGGACGACGCCAGCACGCTCGCAAAGGACTTGCTGGGCGTCACCCTCGTACCTGAGACAACGGTGCAGTCTGCCCCTGACACGACTTCGTCACTGCCCGTCGACCAAGAGGTACCGACCGACTCCCATCTTGTGCCTTTTGGATTCAGCCTCGACCCACCAAGCGACTTCGCTTCGGTGGACGCTCTCATAGAGGCGAGTCCAAACCCTCTGGGGAATCATATGCGGTCACCCTAGGACCGGCTGACGGCCGTCTCGACCTACGGGCCCTCGGGTTCCGAGGAAGATGACGAGCCCGACTTTTGTTGGGATTTCTCCGGACTTGGTAACCCCAGTGCCATGCGGGACTTCATGACCGCATGCGACTACTGCCTTTCCGATTGTTCCGACGGTAGCCGCTGCCTCGGCGACGAGGACTGCGGCCCAAGTCGTGAATGTTTCCACGTTGATCTAGGGGGTCCCGGCGAAGGCAACCATCTTGGTACGCCGGAAAATGGTGATCCCCCTAGGCCTGAGCCTCGCGTTGACATCCTTCGGGAGCTAGCTGTGGTCCCTGTCCCGGCGGGGGGTCATGACCCACAGCTCGAGCAAATCCGCGAGATGCAGGCCAGGCTCGACGAGGGAGCAGGAACACTTGAGCCGTTCCACCGGGACATCGGGCAGGAATGGGCAGGCCAACCTCCGGCCGGAGAAGCGCGTCATCTACCCCAGGGCATCCAGCACCGCATCGCCGACGATGTTAGGGCAAGGCCGCCACCGGCTTCCAGTGGGGTCGGCCAGAACCTGGCTGTAGCGGCAATACTTCTCCGCGCGATGCCGGAGCCATCTACCACCGAGGGGCGGCGTATCCAGGGAGAGCTCAAGAATCTCCTAGAGGATGCCGCGGTCTGACGGGCCAAAAGCTCTGCCTCCCAAAGGCAGGGGTACCCCTCGGAACATTGCGCCACGACTTCTCGATTCATGCGGGAAGCCTCGGTCCAACCGGGCGCACGCGCCACACAGCGCCTGTGGCCCCGGGTCGCCTCGGCAACGAACACCCTCACCGCAACCATCGAACCCACCTCGATGAGAGGGTGCGCCGAGACTACCACCCCAGGCGTGGGGGACGCTACGACAGCGGGGAGGATCGGAGTCCCTCGCCCGAACCACCCGGTCCGCAGGCTTTCAGCCGAGCCATACGACGGGCGCCGTTCCCGACCCGGTTCCGAACCCCGACTACTGTCACAAAGTACTCGGGGGAGACGAGACCGGAACTGTGGCTCGCGGACTATCGGCTGGCCTACCACCTAGGTGGAATGGACGATGACAACCTCATCATCCGCAACCTCCCCCTATTCCTCTCCGACACCGCTCGAGCCTGGCTGGAACACTTGCCTCCGGGGTAGATCTCCAACTGGGACGACCTGGTCCAAGCCTTCGCTGGCAACTTCCAGGGCACGTACGTGCGCCCTGGGAACTCCTGAGATCTCCGAAGCTGCCGCCAGCAGCCGGGGGAGTCTCTCCGGGACTACATCCAGCGATTCTCGAAGCAGCGCACCGAGCTGCCCAACGTCACCGACTCGGATGTCATCGGCGCGTTCCTCGCCGGCACCACCTGCCACAACCTGGTGAGCAAGCTGGGTTGCAAGACCCCCACCAGGGCGAGCGAGCTGATGGACATCGCCACCAAGTTCACCTCTGGCCAGGAGGCGGTTGAGGCCATCTTCTCGAAGGATAAGCAGCCCCAGGGCTGCCCACCGAAAGATGTCCCCGAGGCGTCGACTCAGCGCGGCACTAAGAAGAAAGGCAAGAAGAAGTCGCAAGCGAAGCGCGACGTAGCCGACGCAGACCTTGTCGCCGCCGCTGAGTACAAGAACCCTCGGAAACCTCCCGGAGGTGCCAATCTCTTCAACAAGATGCTCAAGGAGCCGTGCCCTTATCATCAGGGGCCCGTCAAGCACACCCTTGAGGAGTGCGCCATGCTTCGGCACCACTTTCACAAGGCCGGGCCACCTGCGGAAGGTGGCAGGGCCCACGACGACGATAAGAAGGAGGATCATAAGGCAGGAGAGTTCCCCGAGGTCTGCGACTGCTTCATGATCTACGGTGGGCCAGTGGCGAACGCCTCGGCTCGGCACCGCAAGCAAGAGCGTCGGGAGGCTGCTCGGTAAAGGTGGCGGCGCCAGTCTACCTAGACTGATCTGACAAGCCCATCACCTTCGACTAGGGCGACCATCCCGACCGCGTGCCGAGCCCGGGGAAATACCCGCTCGTTGTCAACCCCCTCATCGGCAACGTCAGGCTCACCAAGGTCCTCATGGACGGAGGCAGCAGCCTCAACATCATCTACGCCGAGACCCTCGGGCTCCTGCAGATCTATTTGTCCTCGGTCCGGGCAGGCGCTGCGCTTTTTCACTCGATCATCCCCGGGAAACGCGTCCAGCCCCTCGGACAACTCGATCTACCCGTCTTCTTTGGGACACCCTCCAACTTCCGAAGGGAGACCCTCACGTTCGAGGTGGTCGGGTTTCGAGGAACCTACCACGCAGTGCTGGGGAGGCCCTGCTACGCCAAGTTCATGGCCATCCCCAACTACACCTACCTCAAGCTCAAGATGTCGGGCCCCAACGGGGTCGTCACCGTCGGCCCCACGTATCGACACGCATACGAATGCGACGTGGGGTGCGCGGAGTACGCCGAGGCCCTCGCCGAATCCGAGGCCCTCATCGCCGACCTGGAGAGCCTCTCTAAGGAGGCACCAGACATGAAGCGCCATGCCGGCAACTTCGAGCCGACGGAGACGGTTAAGTCCGTCCCTCTCGACCCCAGCAACGACGCCTCCAAGCAGATCCGGATCGGCTCCGAGCTCGACCCCAAATAGGAAGCAGTGCTCGTCGACTTTCTCCGCGCAAACACCGACGTTTTCGCGTGGAGTCCCTCGGACATGCCCGGCATACCGAGGGATGTCGCCGAGCACTCGCTGGATATCCGAGCTGGAGCCTGACCTGTGAAGCAGCCTCTACGCCGATTCGACGAAGAAAAGCGCAGAGCCATAGGCGAGGAGATCCACAAGCTAATGGCAGCAAGGTTCATCAAAGAGGTATTCCATCCCGAATGGCTTGCCAACCCCATGCTTGTGAGAAAGAAAGGAGAGAAATGGCGGATGTGTGTAGACTACACTGGTCTAAACAAAGCATGTCCGAAAGTTCCCTACCCTCTGCCTCGCATCGATCAAATCGTGGATTCCACTGCTGGGTGCGAAACCCTGTCTTTCCTCGATGCCTACTCAGGGTATCACCAAATCAGGATGAAAGAGTCCGACCAGCTCGCGACTTCTTTCATCACACCCTTCGGCATGTACTGCTATGTTACCATGCCGTTCGGTTTGAGGAACGCGGGCGCGACATACCAAAGGTGCATGAACCACGTGTTCGGTGAACACATTGGTCGAATGGTCGAGGCCTACGTCGATGACATCATAGTCAAGACGAGGAAAGCCTCCGACCTCCTTTCCGAACTTGAAGTGACATTCCGGTGTCTCAAGGCGAAAGGCGTAAAGCTCAATCCCGAGAAGTGCGTTTTCGGGGTCCCCCGAGGCATGCTCTTGGGGTTCATCGTCTCCGAGCGGGGCATCGAGGCCAACCTAGAAAAAATCGCGGCCATCACCAACATGGGGCCCATCAAGGACTTGAAAGGCGTACAGAGGGTCACGGGATGCCTTGCGGCTCTGAGCCGTTTCATCTCACGCCTCGGCGAAAGAGGCCTGCCTCTGTACCGCCTCTTAAGGAAGGCCGAGTGCTTCACTTGGACCCCTGAGGCCGAGGAAGCCCTCGGGAACCTGAAGGCGCTCCTCACGAACGCGCCCATCTTGGTGCCTCCCGCAATCGGAGAAGCCCTCTTGATCTACGTCGCCGCTACCACTCAGGTGGTTAGCGCCGCGATCATGGTTGAGAGACGAGAAGAGGGGCATGCATTACCCGTCCAGAGGCCAGTCTACTTCATCAGTGAGGTACTGTCTGAGACCAAGATCCGCTACCCACAAGTTTAGAAGCTGCTATACGTGGTGATCCTGACGCGGCAGAAGTTGCAACACTACTTCGAGTCTCATCCGGCGACTATGGTGTCATCCTTCCCCCTGGGGGAGATCATCCAGTGCCGAGAGGCCTCGGGTAGAATTGCAAAGTGGGCGGTGGAAATCATGGGCGAGACGATCTCGTTCGCCCCTCGGAAGGCCATCAAGTCCTAGGTCTTGGCGGACTTTGTGGCTGAATGGGTCGACACCCAGCTCCCGACATTTCCGATCCAACTGGAACTCTAGACCATGTTTTTCGACGGGTCGCTGATGAAGACAGGGGCAGGCGCAGGCCTGCTCTTCATCTCGCCCCTCGGAAAGCACCTACGCTACGTGCTACGCCTCCACTTCCCGGCGTCCAACAATGTGGCCGAGTACGAGGCTCTGGTCAACGGGTTGCGCATCGCCATCGAGCTAGGGGTCCAATGCCTCGACACTCGCGGTGACTCGCAGCTCGTCATCGACCAAGTCATGAAGAACTCCCACTGCCGCGACCCGAAGATGGAAGCCTACTGCGATGAGGTTCGGCGCCTAGAAGACATGTTCTACGGGCTCGAGCTCAACCACATCGCCCGATGCTACAACGAGACTGCGGACGAGCTGGCTAAGATAGCCTCAGGGCGAACAACGGTTCCCCCGGACGTCTTCTCCCGAGACCTGCACCAACCCTCCGTCAAGACCGACGACACGCCCGAGCCCGAGAAGGCCTCGGCCCAGCCCGAGGCATCCTCGGCTCGGCCCGAGGCACCCTCGGCTCTGCCTGAGACACCCTTGGCTCAGCCCGAGCCAACCTTGGCCCCCGAAGATGAGGCACTGCGCGTCGAGGAGGAGCAAAGCGGGGTCATGCCTAATCAAAACTGGTAGACCCCGTACCTGCAATATCTCCACCGAGGAGAGCTACCCCTCGACCGAGTCGAAGCTCGGCGGTTGGTGCGGCGCGCCAAGTCGTTCGTCTTGCTGGGGGACGGGAAGGAGCTCTACCACCGCAGCCCCTCAGGCATCCTCCAGCGATGCATATCCATCGCCGAAGGCCAGGAGCTCTTACAAGAAATACACTTAGGGGCTTGCGGTCATCACGCAGCACCTCGAGCCCTTGTTGGAAACGCCTTCCGACAAGGCTTCTACTGGCCGACCACGGTGGCCGACGCCACTAGAATTGTCCGCACCTGCAAAGGGTGTCAATTCTACGCAAGGCAGACCCACCTGCCCGCTCAGGCTCTGCAGACCATACCCATCACTTGGTCGTTTGCTGTGTGGGGTCTAGACCTCGTCGGCCCCTTGCAGAAGGCACCCGGGGGCTACACGCACCTGGTGGTCGCCATCGACAAATTCTCCAAGTGGATCGAGGTCCGGCCCCTAAATAGCATCAGGTCCGAACAAGCGGTGGCATTCTTCACCAACATCATCCATCGCTTTGGGGTCCCGAACTCCATCATCACCGACAACGGCACCCAGTTCACCGGCAGAAAGTTCCTGGACTTCTGCGAGGATCACCACATCCGGGTGGACTGGGCTGCCGTGGCTCACCCCATGACGAATGGGCAAGTAGAGCGTGCCAACGGCATGATCCTGCAAGTACTCAAGCCGCGAATCTACAACGACCTCAACAAGTTCGACAAGCGATGGATGAAGGAGCTCCCCTCGGTGGTCTGGAGTCTAAGGGCAACGCCGAGCCGAGCCACGTGCTTCACACCGTTCTTTCTAGTCTATGGGGCCGAGGCCATCTTGCCCATAGACTTAGAATACGGTTCCCCGAGGGCGAGGGCCTACGACGATCAAAGCAACCGAGCTAACCGAGAAGACTCACTGGACCAGCTGGAGGAGGCTCGGGACATGGCCTTGCTACACTCGGCGCGGTATCAGCAGTCCCTGCGACGCTACCACGCCCGAGGGGTTCGGTCCCGAGACCTCCAGGTGGGCGACCTGGTGCTTCGGCTGCGACAAGACGCCCGAGGGCGGCACAAGCTCACGCCTCCCTGGGAAGGGTCGTTCGTCATCGCCAAAGTTCTAAAGCCCGGGACGTACAAGCTGGCCAACAGTCAAGGCGAGGTCTACAGCAACGCTTGGAACATCCGACAGCTACGTCGCTTCTACCCTTAAGATGCTTTCAAGTTGTTCGTACACCTCGTTCACACACAAAGTCTAGTCATCAAGGAAGGGTCAGCCTTGCCTCGGCAAACCCCGACCCTCCCTCGGGGCTAGAAGGGGGGAACCCCTCTGCGTCAAAATTTTTCCTCGGAAAAAGATCTTTTCTGCCAGAATATCTTTCGTGCTTTTCGACTACTTCGAAAGTGGATCCTGAAAACGACGGAGTACACGTAAGCAGCCAAGGCTGACCGAGCCGAGGGACTCCTACGCCTCCGGGATACGGATACTTCACTCATCACCTTCTGTGATAAGTAACTCACACTCGGATAGGTGATTCCACGAACCGAACAAGTCTTCACGCTCAAAAACTCTTCTACCGAAACGATTTTTCGGGCCTTCCGACTACATCGATAGCAGAATCCGACGGACGAGTAAGAGTACATGTAAGCGGCAAGGCCGACCGAGCCGAGGGATTCCTACGCCTCCGGGATACGGATACCTCACTCATCACCTTCCGTGAAAAGTAACTCTCGCTTGAACGAACAACTCTGTTACCGACAAATAAGTCCGGATACTTGAAGCAAGAGGAAAAGAAATGCTGCTTTACAACACGACGACAGTATGTTTGGGCCTCGGCGGCCGCAGAAAACATACACACACTACAAGGTAACCCGATCCTGCAGGCTCGGACCTTGACGGTTGAAGGGAGCAGCAGCACCCTCGACGTCAACTACACCTTCGGCGAGGTCCGACCTAGCCTCGGACGGCGACGCGGTCGGAGGATCTCCACTTCGAAGGACGACATCAGCACCACGCCCGGGCCATCGCCGCTAGGGTCTTCTCCAGGAATCCGGCCCGAGCAGACGGCTCGGCTGGCCACCCCGAAGCCTCAGCCAGCTGTCCCCCGAGGACATCAGCTCGGCTCGTGGCCTCGGCAACTCAACTTCGACACTGGTCCCACCAGTGGACGGCCCGGCCGGGCTCCGGCCGACGAAGTCTTCTTTTTGAGTCAACTCCGCCTTTGTCTGTGCTGACACCGCTACCTCCGGCTTCGGCTCATCGAATAGCGGCCGAGGGTTCCTTTAACTAAGCAAGAGAAGCCTCGGACAGCAAGGCCGACCGAGCCGAGGGACTCCTACGCCTCCGGGATACGGATACCTCACTCGTCACCTTCGCACGAGGCAACTCACGCTTGGTGAAGCGGTTCAGATAGCCGACAGGCGAGTCTTAGTGCTCGAAATGAAGAAAAAACACGGCTCCGCGCCGAAAGATACATACATGTTCAGGCCACGACAGCCACAATGAACATACGCCGGCACTCAAGGTGTCATTACAAACAGAACTCTGGTTCCACCCCCGCAGGTACGAACAACCCCCCCACGTTGGAGGGCCTGCGGGGCGACAAAACCCTTGGAAACTCGCTGGCGCCCACTCCGGCAGCAGCGACAACGACCTCTGCCCCGGGCAGCGAAACAGCTACAGCAACGGCTTCTAGGCAGATGCTGCGGCTGGAGGGCTCTCACCTGCGAAGGACAAGAACCAGCCATTCGAGTCAGGGGACGGAGGTCCAGGGGAGCAGGCGGAGTAGGCAATCTCGTCGACACCTTGAGTGCCGGCGTATGTTCATTGTGGCTGTCGGGGCCTGAACATGTATGTATCTTTCCTCCGACCGCGTCGCCGTCCGAGGCTAGGTCGGACCTCGCCGAAGGTGTAGTTGACGTCGAGGGTGCTGCTACTCCCTTCAACCATCAAGGTCCGAGCCTGCAGGATCGGGTTACCTTGTAGTGTGCGTATGTTTTCTGCGGCCGCCGAGGCCCAAACATATTGTCGTCGTGTTGTAAAGCTGCGTTTCTTTTCCTCTTGCTTCAAGTATCCAGACTTATTTGTCGGTAACAGAGTTGTTCGTTCAAGCGAGAGTTACTTTTCACGGAAGGTGATGAGTGAGGTATCCGTATCCCGGAGGCGTAGGAATCCCTCGGCTCGGTCGGCCTTGCCGCTTACGTGTACTCTTACTCGTCCGTGGGATTCTGCTATCAATGTAGTCGAGAAGGCCCGAAAAATCGTTTCAGCAGAAGAGTTTTCGAGCGTGAAGACTTGTTCGGTCCGTGGAATCACCTATCCGAGCGTGAGTTACTTATCGCAGAAGGTGATGAGTGAGGTATCCGTATCCCGGAGGCGTAGGAGTCCCTCGGCTCGGTCAGCCTTGGCTGCTTACGTGTACTCCATCGTTTTCAGGATCCACTTTCGAAGTAGTCGAAAAGCACGAAAGATATTCTGGCAGAAAAGATCTTTTTCCGAGGAAAAATTTTGACGTAGAGGGGTTCCCCCCTTCTTCTTCCGCGAAGTTGCGTTCCTCCGACGACAAGGCGGGAAGACCGCGAGTATCCCCCATCCGGGGGCTCAGAAGGTGGAAAGACGCGATGCATAAGGGGAACGCGAAGACATGGTTGCCTTTCAAGGGGGTCACCCCCTTTTTAAAGGCAACTCTCCCCACTTGCGTCCTCAGCCATCACGGGCTAAGTCTTCTCCAACACGCTCCAAGGTCCTCCACCTACGACACGGGGGCTGGGTCCCATGCGTCATGCAAGCTGACCCAGGGCAGAAGAAGCCAAACCACCGCGCGCGGCGCGCACAACTGCCCAGCGGTTACAAGCATTCCCCCACTTTCACCGAGACCAGCGGGTGGAAGGGCAGACCGCCATGCAGGCGGCATGCAACCGCACCGAAGGGGCGCACCCTTTCGACTTCTATGCGTTCGGCATGGAGGCCCAGGCCCACGCGTCATGCAACCAGCACGCCGGTCGCTACGTGCAAGAAACCGCACTGCCACTCGCGCCACTACCGCGCCTCCTCGACTGCGGAACCAGTACCGCGACTTGAGGCAACCCTGCGCATGACCAAACAGTGCCAACCAGGCACATCGGTCATGGGCCAGTCAGCTGCAGGAGAAGGCGCGACGGTCGATGCGGCCAGAAATGGGCCGGCAGTAATGGCGGTGGCAGGCGAGCGAAAGCAGCGGTCAAGTCGTCAGCCAAGCTCACGTCCCCTCCTGGGACAGCGGGAGAGCCCTCTCCCACGGCGTGAAGACGGTGCGCCCGTGTCCCGTTCCTCGAACGGCTCGCGCACACGCAACGGCTGCCCCGCGAACCACTCGTCTCGCCGCATTAACTCCACCGCGGGACAGGCAGCACCTTTGGCAGGAGAAGCGGGCGACGCTTCGCCTTCGCCATAATGACCGCGTCCAAAAAGGTACGCCACGTCATTCGATTTCGTATCCTTTTCCTGTTCCTCTTTCTCTCTCTTACAACAGGGACCGGGAAAGGGGATACCCCGAAAGGGATCCTTCTCCGTGAAGGAAACGGGCACCGAGCCCCCCTACTGATCAGAGGTTCGAAGGCTGGCCCCTCGGAGGGGTTCAACAGCCGCCTCAGAGCGCTCGGGCTCCGCGCCCACTACTGGTCAGAGGTTCAAAGGCCGGCCCCTCAGAAGGGTTCAACGACCGCCTCAGGCCACTCGGGCTCCACGCCCACTACTGATCAGGGGTTCGTAGGCTGGCCCTCGAAGGGTTCACAACCGCCTCAGACGCAGAGCGAGGGATGACCCTGGGTACGTTCGATACATAACCAAGGCTCGGGCTACGCTCCCGAGGTACCCTAGGACATTTCCGAGACCAGCGGGAATGATCTTGTAACGGAATCCCATCAGAGGTAGGCATCGAGCCCTCGGACCCCGTCAAAAGGGGATCGGGTCCGGCAGATCACCCGCAGGTACTTTTGGAGCGCGCCTCCGGGCCTCTAGCCGACCCCTAACAAATGGGGCACGGGCGTCCACTCGGATTACCCATTAGCAGCTCACTGGAGACACCATGTTCGACGCCCTCCGAGGGCAACATGGCACTTTCCCCCCCCTCCTCCTTGCGGAAAGGCGACGCAGGGGCGTATGTAAAAAAGTCGAGTCTGTCCTTGACCGTCCTCTCGCCCTGTGCGGAGGCTCGGGGGCTGCTCTCGCAAACCCGGCTCCGGCCAAACCGTTGACAGCGTCAACATACCAGCCCGAGAACTTGGGACCCGACCGTGCACCCGGGCTACGGCCAGCTCGCATGAGGGAACAACCAGACCGACCGAAGCATTGCGAAATGCATTAAGACCTCGAAGGAGTCAAACCACTCCTCCGAGGCCTCGGGGGCTACACCCGGCAGGTGCGCTCGCGCGCACCCACTAGAACAAAATGCAACCAAGAAAGGCCGGTCCCCTTGCAAAAAAGTGCGACAAAAGCCTCCAAGTGAGTATTAACACTCCCTTCGAGGTTCGGGGGCTACTGTCGGGGACCATAATTAGGGGTACCCTCAAGACTCCTAATCTCAGCTGGTAACCCCCATCAGCACAAAGCTGCAAAGGCCTGATGGGTGCGATTAAGTCAAGGATCGGTCCACTCAAGGGACACGATCTCGCCTCGCCCGAGCCCAGCCTCGGGCAAGGGTAGCCGACCCCGGAGGATTTACGTCTCGCCCGAGGACCCCCTCCAGCAACGGACACACCTTCGGCTCGCCCGAGGCCCAGACGTCACCAAGAAGCAACCTTGGCCAAGCCGCCACGCCGACCGACCGTATCGTAGGAGCATTTAATGCAAAGGTGGCCTGACACCTTATCCTGACGCGTGCCCTTCAGTCGACAGAGCCGAAGTGACCGCAGTCACTTTGCCGCTCCACTGACCGGCCTGACAAGAGGGCAGCGCCGCCTGCGCCGCTCCGACTGTTGTGCCACTTGGCAGAGTGAGGCTGACAGCAGCCAAGTCCGGCCTCAGGCACCATAGGAAACTCCGCTTTGCCCGACCCCAGGGCTCAGACTCAGTCTCAGCCCTGGAAGACGACGAACTCCGCATCGCCCGACCCCAGGGCTCGGACTCGAGCTCAGCCCCGGAAGACGACGAACTCCGCGTCGCCCGACCCTAGGGCTCGGACTCAGGCTCAGCCCCGGAAGACGATGAACTCTGCATCGCCTGACCCCAGGGCTCGGACTCGGCTCAGCCCCGGAAGACGATGAACTCCGCATCACCCGACCCCAGGGCTCGGACTCGGGCTCAGCCCCGGAAGACGACGAACTCCGCTTCGCCCGACCCAGGGCTCGGACTCGGGCTCAGCCCCGGAAGACGACGAACTCCGCCTCGCCCGACCCCAGGGCTCGGACTCAGCCCTGGCCTCAGCCGACGGTCTCCGCCCCACCCGACCCCAGGGCTCGGACTTGGGCTCGGCCCCGGAAGACAGACTCGACCTCGACCTCGGAGGAGCCTCCGCCTCGCCCAACCTAGGGCTCGGACCGACCACGTCACAGGAGGCGCCATCATTACCCTACCCTAAGCTAACTCAGGCCACAGGGAACAAGACCGGCGTCCCATCTGGCTCGCCCCGATAAACAAGTAATGATGGCGCCCCGCATGCTCCATGACGACGGCGGCTCTCAGCCCCCTTACGGAAGCAAGGAGACGTCAGCAAGGACTCGACAGCCCCAACAGCTATCCATCCGCCAGGCTCCAGCGCTCCTCCGACGGCCACGACACCACACGAACCGGGTGCCAAAACCTCTCCGGCTGCCACGACGGCATGTACTTAGGGCACTAGCTCTTCTCCGCTAGACACGTTAGCACACTGCTACACCCCCCATTGTACACCTGGATCCTCTCCTTACGCCTATAAAAGGAAGGTCCAGGGCCCTCTTACAGAGGGTTGGCCGCGTGGGGAAGGACGGGACGACGCTCGCGTAAGCCTCTCGCTCCCTCCCGCGTGGACGCTTGTAACCCCCTACTGCAAGCGCACCCGACCTAGGCGCGGGACAAACACGAAGGCCGCGGGATTCCCCCTTTACACCTGTCTCCCTCCGGCTTCTTCCCCCCTTCGCGCTTCGTCTCGCGCCGACCCATCTGGGCTGGGGCACGCGGCGACAATTTACTCGTCGGTCCAGGGACCCCCCGGGGTCGAAACACCGACAATATCAGTCAAGTCCACTGGTGTTAAGCTGAAGTTCGGTCTCTTGACAATCTTTCTGTGCGTGCAACCAGCCTTCATAAAAGCTACAGTTGTGTCGCGAGAAGCCAGCAGGGCACAGAAGTCGTCGTGCCCAGCTATTACTTTGTCAAGCGCCTCAACTTCGCTCTCAAGATGTTTGAAGGTGCTTGGCAGGTCTTCAACTGAAGGTTCAAATTTGTCAGAGCTCGCTCCCACTGAGTTGAAGACCTGTTTCAGCCATTGCACGCACCGGATGCCAAAGTTCAAGCATCTGTCCTGAAGCTCTTTTAATGATTTTTGCAGATTCAAACTTTTCTCGATTTCGGATTCAAGCTTCGCATCAAAATTCTTCTTTTCTTGCTCAAAGCTTTCTGATTTTTGGAGGAGTTCATCATTTAATTTAGCAACTTCAGCTTGGGCTTCCGCTAATGAACCCTCCATTGTCTGAAGGAGAAGTCTTTCTTCTCTAGAGAGGCTTCTTGATCTTTGATTTTCTTCTCCAAGCCCTCAATTATAATCTCATTCTTTTTATCTTCAATATCTTGCTGCATTCTCAACGCTTTGCTTAATAACATACTCTGTACAAAATAATCTTCATCAGAAATCTTTGCTTCATCAAAAAACAGTAAAAAGTTGGGGGAAAACATTACCTTAAAATTAGAATAGAATAAGCTGCCGATGATATGCTGTCATCGGTAGTTGCTGATGTCAGCTTCAAGCTTCGGAAAACCAACACTCTTCGATAGAGTGCTGATAATCTTCGCCCCAGTTCGATCTCAAATACATATTAAGGCTTCTTCATTAATTCCGCCGAAGAGCATGGCTCCTAGCTGGTAGCCATAGGATGTAGCATACTCCTGCAGCTCCTTCTCAGCCTTGGATAATTCTTGACCAATTAAATTTTGAAAGCAGAAGCCTTGATCTTCCGAAGTATCTTTGGCAATTTCTTTCCCTTTCCCAGGCACTGCGGCCAGGGCTTCTTCTGTAACCACAGCAGTCTCCTCTGCAGCCAGGACTCTATAACCGCAGCAGTCCCCTCCGCGGCCAAATCCAAGAGTACTTTATCAATAGCAGATAATGTACTCTCCAGATTGGTAGCTTCGGTAGTCCCAGCTTCAGTAGAAGTAGCAGCTTTGGCAGCCGGTGTCATTTTCGATGCTGAGGCCGGTGGTGGTGTTTCCTCAATGGCCTGCATGACAGTAGCAATTCTTCGCTTTTTTGGTCCAACCACCTTTTTCGCTACTAAAGGCTCGTCCTTCTTCTGTAAAAGCTTTGTTAGATGCGGCCCCAAAGGACTTAACAGCTTGATAGGTAAGGATTCGGTCATTACCTTTAAAATTTCTTCTACATCGGTAGCAGAAGGCTTTGAAGGAGCTTCCTCTTCTATCTCAGCCATCTTCGGCTCTAGAGTTGCAGTTTTTCTCTTCCTCGAGGTCGCCACCTTCGGCTTAGGACTGGATTTTCTCTTTTTAGAGCTTTTTCGTCCTCTTTCACCATCCTAGTAGCCTCTGTTCATAACACTGACAACCCTTTTTCTCTTTAGCCCTTCGACACCCTTGCTCAGTTGTTCATAGTCAGGGTATTCAAAGTTTAAAGCGTCCATTACCCGATTCAACCTTTGTTTTGGTCGGGTGCCGAAGGCTGCAGTCATCAGTTGATCTTCTTTTTTGGTATAATTGCCCAAAATTTCGTTGCACATAGTCTCAATCATCTCTAGCCATTCTTGGCAGGGCTCTTTGAATTGTTTCTCAAACTTGAAGCGATAGGGCAATCGAACAAGTTCGCCATTCTTCTTTGTTCCTTTCAACTTCGGCATAATCCATTCACTCAATGTTGGAGATACCCTATTCACCAAGTATTCTTGCACTAGATCCCTGGTGCTGATATGTTCAGCCACCACTCTGAATTCTGCTACAGCCAGCTGACATGGTAACCCTGGCTTCATGTTGCACAAGGGTCTGTTCATCCCAAAACTTAAACTCAGTGGGCTCATGACCAGTGTCTTCAGCTTCTCTCTCTCCTTCTCATCGGCCTTGATATAAAACCACTCGCTTTTCTAGCCAGTTGGCCACTTGGTGTGATAACTAAGGACCAGAGCCTTTGTATCCTTGCGATACGCGAAGTTATAACAACCAAAATTTTCATGCAGGCCGTCTTCTCTAGCCTTTGTTTGGTAATGTAGCTCATGCACTCGGCAAAAAGCTTCAAGATTTGGGTCCATTCCTTGGCTTCGAAGGGCCCAGATAAAGATGCTGAGCCTAACGATAGCGTTAGGGGTCAGCTAATGAAGATAGATTTCATAATTATCCAAAACTTCTCCAATCATCTCGTTCAGCGGGAACCATAATCCTGCTCTAAAAAGCTTTTAAAAACTACTACTTCGTCATCCTTCGGTGTTGGAGTGATTTCTTCCCCGGCAAAGCGAATAAGCTTCTTCTCAGCTTCTCTGAAGTAACCCAGTTTTACCATCATGGACATATCAGCTTCAGACACAGTAGATTTTCAAAATCCAAGTGGCTAGGTTTTGATGGGATCAGAATGCTATAATCCTCTTCTTCTTCATCAGCAATTTCTTCCTCAACATCTTGTTCAGCTTCGGTAGCAGGTGCACCTTCTTCAATGGCTCCCTCTGTCACAACTAAGCCCGATTGTCTCATAACTTTGGAGGTCGGGGCAGTGTTGGTTGCTTTGGCCTCCTCTCCGTCATGGGTCACCCTCGCGGTAGAGCGCACTCTGGCCATTTGATTATGAATCTCTTGCAGTTTTTACGAAGCTGATGATTTTTGCAGTTTTTGACGAAGCTTCCTCTTTTGACGAAGTTAATCCAAGATGATGGATTGCTCAAGAATGTGGTGAAAAAGCTTCGGCTATGGTCAAATTTTTCAACAGCACAACAGTGCAATGGCAATGAATGTTGTGGTAACTTCACACCTACCCGTCTGTTTATATAGTGCTGCAGATGGGAAGGTGAATCGCCAAGTCGCCCGCACCCGCCGAACAGTCACCCGCACCCACTGAACGATGGACCACTACCCACTGTGTGGTGGGCCACCTCGCGCCTAGAGTATTTTAATCGTTTCTCGGAAACGAGCTCAGGGAAGGTGTTTTTTGGACCTTCGGCATTCTGAAGTCTTGAAGATTTTTCATCGATCAAGCTCGTTACAAAAAATGATCTAGCACCGCGAAGGGCTACTGTTGGGGCCTGCTTCATCGCCGAAGGTCCTTTGAGAAGAAGCACCTTCGAAAGATCAGCGTATAATCAAACACAGCGTGAAGGTACACGCCGAAGCTACTATCCAAGAAGCTTCGACATAGCGACATGCCTTGAGACGAAGGGCTACACCGACTTATGGAGGAAAAGACCGTTCGGTCCATGATGATTTGTGTCATAATTGTAACTAGTCATCAGGGGCATAAATGTAATTCTGACTGGGCTACGTCCTGTGCGTATAAATAGGTGAACAGTACCCTCGTACTGTTCACGCTGAGTAGTATTTGCTCATGCATCACGCTTGGACTTTTACCTTCTGTCAAGCCGAAGGTATAAATGTAATCCAATATTGTTCCTGTTTATCCATGATAATCAAAAGAATATATATTAATAATGTTATATGATTATTCATGTTGTTTTTCATATTTCATATGCTTCTTCTTCATTAATATACACTACGATGATGAAGGTTCGTCCTTCGTGACCTTTGTCTGAAGATCATTAAACCCTAAGGGAAATAATGCTTCGAAGGATGAAGGGCATTAACATTTAACATTTTTGTGTTGCCTTGTTCTTAACTCATAGCATTTGAGAACAAGTCCCCAACAGTTAGTGACTTGGGTGGAATCGTGACGCCAGTGAACAAGTAAGCAGGGTAAACTCTGTCCTTCAGAGGTTGAATGTTCTTGAAGACAAAGTCAGCAACCGCGGCTTCAGCAGTTAGACCTCTGTCCTTCAGTGAGCAAATTTCGGCAACCTCTGAATAAGTGGGGGACTCCACCCAGCTGGGCGTGCGAACGTCTGGTTGCCTCCCTGATCGAGGGGGGAGGGATTTGTTGTGATTCTCCATGGTGAACCACTCGAGGCGCCATCCCTTGATGCTGTCCTTGAGAGGGATGTCAAGATATTCCACTTTCCTCCCCTGGTGAAGCTCCAAACTGGCACCACCAACAAGCTGATGCTGCCCTCCAGCCATACCGGGTCGACAGTGGTAAAGGTACCTCTAGAGTCCGAAGTGGGGGAGGATTCCAAGAAAGGCCTTGCACAGGTGTACGAAAAATGGCAACTTGAAGAATGGAGTTAGGGTTTAAGTGTGTAAGATTTAAATCGTAGAAGTCGAGGGGACCATGGAAAAAGGGAGAAATGGGAAGAGCAAGTCCGCAGATGAGGAACGACACATAAACAACGGCCTCGTGGGTGTCCTCTGTCGGAACAGTGACCCCGCACAAGATCCGCCAAGAACACAGTTCTTTTGGCGGCAAAACCCCAGTCTCCACAAGATGCAAAAGATCTGATTCAGAAATTATGGACATGTGATTACCAGCGAATGGAAGCGGGTTGTTGGGATCGATGGGTGGAATGATCGGAACGATGGTGCTCTGCTCTTCCGCTTGGGAGCCATCGCAATCTCTTGGGCAGAATGAGCGGGCTCAAGAATTCGGAAAGCGGAGAAGCGGTAGAGGAAAAGTAAGAGTTAGGGTTCGGAACTCAAGCAGGCATGTCGGCATGAGTATAAGTTGGATCCTTAGGTCGGGCATCACCTCTAAAGTGCTAGATCAAAACTCGGAAAAGTAAAGACCGCAATCATCACTCGGGCATTACCTCTAAAATGCCATCACTGTCAAGCGCATAGACAAACTTTCAAGAGCATGAATGAAAAGCAAGCAATGGTGATTAAGTGGAGTAACTTCATCCTTCATTCGTAATAGGGGAAGTGACACAAACTCGAAGCCGACTCATTATGAGTCAGCCTCTTCTACCCTTGTCACTACATTACACTACATTACATTACCCTACTACTTACACTACACTACGCTATAACTAACACTACCTTATTCTACTGCTACTTACTAATACTACTACTATCCATACTAATATTTAAACCAGTGGCATTATGCCACTGGCCTTGCCGCTGCCACCATCCCCCTTGCCTCTGCCGCCGTCACCCCTGCCACCGTCACTGTTGCCGCCGCCATCGCCACCTCCGTCACCATTGCCGCTGCCGCTGTCGCTGTCGCCCTTGCTACTGCCATCGCCCCTGTCGTCACCGTCCCCGCTGCTGTCGTCACAGTCGCCCTTGCCGTTGTCGCTGCTGTCGTTGCCCTTGCCGTTGTCGCCCATGCTGCCATCACCCTCGTCGTCACCATCGTCACCGCTCCACTCCTTGGAGGAGTCCGCTTGTCCGAGGAGATCCTCGACTCATCCGACCCACCGAGCCCGGTGCGCTCGATGGTGTGCCAGTACGCCCGAGCCATGGTGGACAACCCCATGGAGTCATCCGAGTCCTCGGATGACGTCGGGGGAGAAGCCGGAGCGGGCGAATGATCAGACTCGGAGGAGGCCTCCTCCGAGTACTCCGAGTCGCCGAAGTCCTACGAGGGAGGACTCGGAGCACGCTTGCACTTGCTGTTAGAACGGTGAGGCCAACCACTGCCCCTCCTACCTGTCACACCCGGTTCCAGGGGGTAGGACCGAGCGTATACCATATGTGTGCCAGGATCCATTTCCACACATATGTTGACGTCACAAGTGTAATATATCAAAAGACAATGCAATAAAGGCGTAAAGAGAGTATAAAACTTTATTACATCATCTGAGACATTGTGTCTTAAACAAGTATCACTTCAAAGTAGAGCGGAAATAAACAACTGGACAATCTTCCACAGGAAGTTGACCGGCGCATCGTTAGACTTAGAATTCTTCGTCGATAAATTCTCCATCAAAGTCTCCAACATCACCCTCTGATCAAAATATTAGCAAGGGTGAGCTCACTTATGGTCGGGGCTCAGCAAGTGGGGGAAAAAATTAATGCAGGTATAACAAGGTGAGGCTAAGGTTGAGCAGTAAGCATTTTAGTTGGTCAACATTTTATTATCAACACCTGCCTTACTAACAAGAGTGAATCCCAAATATCCCATTTAAACAAAGGAATATGAATATAACAAAAACACTTAAGTGAAACCACTTAAGCAAATTATCGGCAGATCATCGGATCTCAATTTATGTCCATCTTTAAGTTCAATTATCATGTGAGGAGTCCAGGTCGCTCATAACCGGGAGCACGGCTGATATATCAGTTTTGCACTCTGCAGAGGGGGTACAACTTTACCCACAAGCCATGTATCCCATCTAGCCCGGGTTGATCGGACCCTTAGACACTGCCGAGGTGAATGGCTAGGGATCCATTATGAGGTTTTCACAAAATACACTTAATACGAAGCAACCCGCTAAGGTTTCTAAGACGATGGTGGTGGCCCCCTGGGTGAAGTACCTTAGCCAAGAATACGACCCCATGTCAACGTGGGCTGCCAGCACCTACCGCTCCCCCTCTTGCCCATCTTTCAGGTAAGGTTGCTAGGCACTAAGCATATAGAGCTATTTACCAAAGCCAGAGCCATGATAGCACTCGTGGTTGCACTGTTATCCTGGGTGGTCACTCCATGTTCCAATTAAATTTTCAATAAAGTTATCTTAACCATCGGGTTAATGCCATAATTGCCAATTAAATCTTTGGAACATTAAAATCAATTAATGAGTGACATTAAGAAATTATTAGGTTGAGCAGTAGCGTAAATCTCGCACAGCTTAATTATTTCCCCAGGTTAAACAAGGAATACAGGTAATAAATCTAGGAAATCCTTCATTAGGTGAAACCCATCAAATTATGCAGTATATCAAAAGTAAACATTATTAAATGCAATGACTGGGTACAAAAAGAGTATGCAGAGGGAGAATCCACTTGCCTTGCACAAAATCGTCCTGCGTGTCGTCTTCAAACGTATTTGGGTCCTCTACCACACAATCAGTTTCTAATAGCGTCGCACATCGTACATACAAAAGAAAACATTCACCAATAAATAAACATACACCATTACATAGGTGAAGCATACATCATACAATAAAACATACATTTAAACAAATCACATTTATAAGAAGGAATGCAAAACATGATTTGTATCTACCCTATA
This sequence comes from Zea luxurians, assembly GCA_029449295.1. NCBI lineage: Eukaryota > Viridiplantae > Streptophyta > Magnoliopsida > Poales > Poaceae > Zea > Zea luxurians. The sequence goes on from JAOPSE010000029.1 coordinate 21,088,235, forward strand.
AATCTTAACCATATCAACGATCAATTTATTTGCTATGACTAACTACTTTGTTTCATTATCTTACTAGAAAACTTGTATGACAATTCGACTATGGATATGCATACTATATAAATTCATTTAAAATCATAGATACAACCTTAACCCAAATTCTAGGGAATCTAGTTTATTTACTAAATAATTATCTCTATCGTAAAACACGGGTCACATTCTAGTTTTAGTCTTTCTAAAAGGAAATTATATCAATTGTTAAAATATTATTTATAAATCACATAACCATAGTATTAAAGAACTAACTTAAACTACAATTTTTATCTCTACTATTTAGATTACGTTGGACTATATTGTTTCAACGTCAATAAAATAATTACTATTTCTTAGCGAATAACCAATATAATTATATTGCGCATGAGCGTGCGAGTCTTGTCTATAAGTCAGAATCATAATGTAAGCAACGGTGAACGCATACTTATTTATCTATTAATACTAAATAAATCAATACATTTTCTAACTCAAATTAGTTAGTGTAGCAAGAATGAATTTAATAATATTAATATTCTAAAAATCTACATAAACTACTAATTGAATATTTTCTAACACAAGCGAGGTTATTTGACATAAACTAGTACTCTAACAATTTTAAGTTCTAAATCTGTGAACATGTTTATTTGACTAGCAAAAACCTATTTTGCCATCTACCAATGATATTTTCTCCTTTCTTTATAAAAAAAAGTGCTAATAAAATAATTAGATAAATCATCTAAAATCCTATATTAATCAAATGACATGAGTTCTATGCCATTTTCTAATCCATCAAATATGCACCTATAATTCTCCAAGTAGTTTCTAAAATTTATTGTGACCAAATTTAACTACAAAAATTCCTATCTAGCATTTTTATCGCCAACGTGACTATTAAATCTACGTCATATTCTCCAATCCAAAAATCATCGCATCGATTAATATGAAAGATAACGGTACTAATAATCGCATATCCCAACCAAAAATTCCATAACACATACATATGTACATAATATCGCGACTCACATGTGTTCATACAACAAACAAAATATGCAACTCATGGATCGAATCAAAAGTAATTTATAAAATATACAAAATAATTCGGGTTGCCAACAACCTCGGGTTCGTGCGTGTGACGGGGACGGATCGACGGAGAGCGGGGCTCGACTACGGACAGCGGATGACGTAACTCCGGCGAACTCCGGCGAACTCCGGCGACGAACGGCACGCTCCGGCGAACTACGGGCTCCGTGAACTCCGGCGACGAACTATGTGGCTACGCACGTGCAGGGAGCAAGGAAGGCGATGCAAGCTCTGAACTGTGAGGAACAATCTCAGGGGACGTGGCCTGCAATTTATAGGAAAAGAGAGGAAGCAGAGGTAGAAGAAACGGTCGACAGCGTCCTCAATAGCCATTACGACGGCGGGGGTTTCCGGTGCTATCAACTCTCTTGATGGCGTTGCCGTTACCAGAGGAGAGTTAGGGAGGGGAGAGAACGAAACGGCGCGCGGCATGGTCGGGCAGGGCGCGGCGTCGGCTCGGCTTCGGCGTCGCGCAGTGGGCGCGCGGTGTCGCGCGCGATGCCGCGGTGGCTCGGTCGGGCGTCGGGCGTAGCGCGGCAGCAGGGCGCGCGGGCGGCTGCACGCGCTCGGCTGGGCTCGCGCGTTGGAGAGAGGAAGCAGGGAGGGAGAGAAACGGGAGAGAGAGAGAGTAGCGAGAGAGAGAGAGATGAGGGAGAGAAGAGAGAATGGAGAGAGGGAGAGCTGCGGCGGCTGGGAATTCTTCCCAGGGCGCGCGCGCGTGAAAACTAGGGTTGGGGTATTTGGGCCCCTATGTGGGTCGGCCGGTAGGTGTAGTTCTTTTTTTTTTAATTCCGAAACGCTTATTTAAAGAGCTCAAAAATTTATAAAAATTCACCAAAAATGTTTATAAACAAAATACTCATTTTTAGACTAATAATTATTATTTTTCTTAATTATTGATTAATTACTAAGATTTCTTTTTAAAAGGAAAACAACAATCATCCGATAATCAATCAAGTGCATGCAAAGAAAACAATGCAAATGAACAATTAAACACTAAAAATTTTATTACCCTAATTAATATAATAACTAAATTTATTATTTTAATTGACGGTTTTTATGGTGTTACAAACCTACCCCTCTTAAAAAGAATCTCGTCCTCGAGATTAAGAAACTTCCGAGAATAATTGGGGAAATTCTGCTCTGAGTTCATCTTCTCTTTCCCAAGTGGCCTCATCTTCCGAATGATGACTCCACTGGACTTTGCACATGTTAATGACTTTACTCCGCGTAATTCTGCGAGATGTTTCCAGAATTCTGATTGGGTACTCCGAATAAGTCAAATCCTCATTAACATTCAGTTCTTCCATGGGTAACTGTTCCTCGGGTACTCTCAAGCACTTCTTGAGTTGTGATACGTGAAATACGTCATGCACATCCGATAATCTATCGGGTAGCTCTAACTGGTAGGCTACTTCACCTTTTCTTTCCAAAATCTTAAATGGGCCGATATAGCGAGGTGATAATTTTCCTTTAACCTTAAACCTTTTCATTCCTCTCATCGGTGAAACTTTAAGGTAGACAAAGTCTCCTACTTCAAACATCAATTCTCTTCTTCTATTATCAGCATAGCTCTTCTGTCTTGACTGTGCTGTCTTCAAATTTTCTCTGATAATTTGTACTTGCTTTTCCGCCTCTTGGAGAATTTCTGGACCAAATACTTGACTTTCTCCAGTCTGATTCCAATAAAGTGGTGTTCTACACTTCCGTCCGTAGAGTGCTTCAAATGGTGCCATTTTAAGACTTGCTTGATAACTGTTGTTATATGAAAATTCTGCATAAGGCAAACTTTTATCCCAGCTTCTACCATGCTTTAGAGCGCAAGCTCTTAGCATATCTTCCAAGACTTGGTTTGTTCTTTCCGTTTGCCCATCCGTTTGAGGATGATAAGCTGAACTAAAGTTTAGCTTGGTATCCATGGACTCATGAAGTCTTTTCCAAAAGCGCGAGGTAAACTGGGTTCCTCGATCTGATACGATCTTCTTCGGTACTCCATGTAAACAAACAATCCTTGACATGTATAATTCTGCTAACTGGGCTCCTGAGTAAGTTGTCTTCACAGGTATAAAATGTGCCACTTTGGTTAACCTGTCTACTATGACCCATATTGAATCATAGCCATCTCGAGTACGGGGTAGTCCAACTATGAAATCCATACTGATTTCTTCCCATTTCCATTCCGGTACCTTGAGAGGTTGTAGCAGTCCTGCTGGTCTTTGGTGTTCGGCTTTAACTCGCTGACACACGTCACATAATGCAACATGAGTAGCAACATCTCTTTTCAAACCGTACCACCAATACTTTTCCTTAAGATCCTGGTACATCTTTGTACTTCCAGGGTGAATAGAGTAAGCTGAATCATGAGCTTCTCTCAAAATAAGTTGGCGCAAGTGCTCGATTTCTGGTACGCAGATTCTCTTCTTAAACCATACTGTGCCTTGTTCATCTTCCGTGAAATCCGGGGCTTTACCCAAACCAATCAAAGCTTTAATTTCCTTAATTTTCTCATCAGACTCTTGTCCTTTACGAATCTCTTCTTCCAAAGTAGATTCGACTTCCATCACTGTTGCTTCTACATTATTGAGAAATCCAAGGTTGAGTCGTTCCATTTCCCAGCACAATTCCTGCGACATCAAATGAGTAGTGATGTTGTTCACTTGACCCTTACGGCTCAAAGCATCAGCTACTACATTTGCTTTTCCGGGGTGATATTGTATTTCCAAATCATAGTCCTTAATCAACTCAAGCCATCTTCTCTGTCTGAGGTTGAGTTCCTTCTGCGTGAATATATATTTCAGGCTTTTATGATCCGTGAAGATTTTGCACTTGTTTCCAATCATATAGTGCCTCCAAATCTTCAAAGCATGCACTACGGCAGCTAGTTCCAAATCATGCGTAGGATAATTCTTTTCATGCTTTCTCAACTGTCTTGAAGCATAAGCAATCACCTTTCCTTCTTGCATTAACACACATCCAAGTCCAAGGTGTGATGCATCGCAATACACATCAAATCCCTTGTGGATGTCTGGCATTACCAGTATTGGTGCAGTGGTTAACCTCTTCTTGAGTTCCTCAAAACAATTCTGACAAGCTTCATCCCATTTGAACTCTTTGCCTTTCTCCAGTAGAGAGGTAAGAGGCTTCACTAACTTGGAAAAACCTTCAATAAATCTTCTATAGTAGCCTGCTAATCCAAGAAAACTCCTGATCTTGGACGCATCTGTGGGTTGCTTCCAATTTAGTATTTCACTTATCTTTCCTGGGTCCACTTTAATTCCACCATCGGTAACAATATGCCCTAAGAAAGCAACTTCCTTCAACCAAAAATCACACTTCGAGAATTTTGCGTACAGTTGGTTGTCACGAAGCTTTTGTAGGACTAGCCTTAGATGATCTTCGTGTGTTTCTTCATTCGGAGAATATATCAGTATGTCGTCAATGAATACGACCACAAACTGATCTAGATATTCCATGAATACTTTATTCATCAAGTTCATAAAGTATGCTGGTGCATTAGTCAGTCCAAATGACATGACCAAAAACTCATATAATCCATATCTCGTCGTGAAGGCTGTCTTCGGTACATCTTCTGCTCGGATCTTTAACTGATGATATCCCGATCTCAGATCTATCTTCGAGAATATCTTAGCTCCCTTCATTTGATCGAATAAATCTTCAATCCGAGGTAGTGGGTATTTATTCTTGATGGTTACTTCATTCAAACTTCTATAATCAACACACATTCTTCTCGAACCATCCTTCTTGTTCACAAATAGCACTGGGGCTCCCCAAGGGGATGAACTTGGGCGAATAAAACCTTTTTCTAGTAATTCTTCTATTTGTTTCTTCAGTTCTACTAAATCTTTGCCATCCATTCTATAAGGTCTTTTCGAGATAGGTGCGGTTCCAGGTACTAATTCAATAGAAAACTCTATATCACGGTCAGGTGGCATACCTGGTAAATCTTCCGGAAATACGTCTGGGTATTCGCACACTACTTTGATATTTTCCAAGGGCTTTTCTTCCAAGTGATTGATCACTGTCTTCCCTTTTTCATCTGTTGACTTGTCTATGTTGACTTGGATTCTTTCACCTTGAGGACTTGTCAACGTAATTGTTCCGTTGGCACACCGTATCACTCCATCACAACTTTTCAACCAGTTGCATCCAAGAATCACATCAATACCGTTGGATCCTAGGACCACTGGGTCGACTGTAAAATCTATTCCTTGAATCTTGATATTAACATGAGGGCATGAGTGTGTGGCCTTCATGTCACCTCCCGGTGAACTAATGTGTAATATCCTCTTCAGAGGGTACTTAGGTATGTTATGTTTTTCCACAAATGACTCAGTTATAAATGAATGTGATGCTCCAGAGTCAAATAAAACTGATGCAGGTATGGAGTTAACAAGGAACATACCATACACAATGTCGGCATCCTCAGGCACTGATTCCGCAGTGACGTGATTGACCCTTCCTCGGCTCTGGTTCTGCGGAGTCTTGTTTTGAGCAGATCCACGAGCGGGGGTGCTCTGGTCATTTCTCTGAGTGTTGCTCCTTTGAGGTGTTTGCTGGTTGCGCCTTGGGCAATTGTTGGCATAGTGGCCTAATTCACCGCACTTGAAACAGTCGTTGGGTTGGACAGGTGCGTTGTTTCTGGCCTGAGTGTTGTTGGTGCCACCCTGACGGTTCTGTGAATTTCCACCAGACCTCTGGTTGGTCTGGGGGTTGCTCCTTTGTTGATTCTGATTCTGGTTGTTTCTCTGGCCTTGCTGTCCAGAGCGTTGCACTTGATAATTATTTCCACCCTGATTTCCAGAGCGGAACTGTGAACCTTGAGCATTATTCGGACGAGTGTTCCTGCTTGACTGACCTTGGAACTTCCTTTTATGGTCAGATAGCTCCTTCCTTTTACTCTCAAGGCCAATTGCCTTGTTCAGGAGTGTCTGGAAGTTGGGGAAAGTGTGACTCTGAAGTTGATAGTTCAGAGGTCCAATCAACCCTTCCAGAAAACGCTCTTGGCGCTTCTCGTCAGTGTCCACTTCCTCAGGGGCATAACGTGAAAGCTGAGTGAAGCGATCACGATACTCACTGACAGACATATTCCCTTGAGTAAGGGAAAGAAACTCCTTCTTCTTCAGCTTCATGATTCCCGAAGGAATGTGGTGAGCGCGGAAGTTCTCTTGGAACTCCTGCCAGGTTATTGTGTCAGCATTGGGATGTGCCGCTGTGAAGGCATCCCACCAATCGGACGCAGCTCCCTCGAGTCTTCCCGAGGCGTACAAGACCTTCTCCCGGTCGTTGCACTGAGTGATGTCCAACTTCTTTCCGATAACCTTAAGCCAGTCATCGGCATCCAAAGGATCAACCGCATGAGAGAAAGTTGGCGGGTGATGACTCATGAAGTCCCGGTGTTTATCTCTAGCCGGGGGTGCATATTGCTGCTGCTGGGGTTGCTGATTCTGTTGCAATTGTTGAACCGCAGCAGTGAGTCCTTGCAGAATCTGCATTTGCGCGGCGATGAACTGCTCCATGTTAGGATTAGGTGGTGGCGGTGGTGGTGGTGCTTGTTGTCCACGCTGGTTCCGGTTGTTAGGTCCTTGACGTTGGTTCACCATCTGATTTGTTAGGAAGTGAAGTCCTTAGAAAAGTGAGGAGTAGAAAAGATTTCAAGAGGGAAAATAGCTTAAGTTTTACAAATTTTATATGTTCTTATGGCCATCATTCCATAAGACCATAGCACTCATACAAAGATCCAAATCAGACATTTCAATCAATCACCATCACATGGTTGATATTTATTAATATGATAACATAAAGAGAGTATCATCGTCTAACGCGAAGTATAACTTATTACATCATGACTCAAAACTCCTAAAGCAGCCTAGTGACTGATCCGGCCTCTCCGTAGCGCAGCCTCTTGCGGGGAGGAGACAACGCCACGGCGGGAACCTGAGCTTCTGGCGGATTCAGTCCCTGCAGTTGGGCTTCCAGGGCTGCAATCCTGGCGTGGGCGTTCTCCAGCTCCAAGTGCACACTGTAGAGGTCCAGAGTGGCACTGTCCAGGTCGGTGTTGAGACCGGCCACTACACCAGCTAGGGTGTTGAGGCGATCCTCACCAGGTTCACCTGGGACAATGTTGGTCTGGCTTTCTCCACGTAGGCGCTGAGGGAGATGCCTGAACCTTGTGTTCTGCAGCTGCTGCCGGTAGGTGTGGCTAAGCGACCACAGGGTCCGACGGGCAGCGTCGCTGACAGAGGCAGCGTAGGTGGACAGCGGTATCAGGGACTCGTGAGCAGACAGAGTCCTGAATCCCCTGTCACCTGCATCCATCACCCTGACATGGATGCGAGTGATGTAATAGCAAGCCCGGGGAGGCTCGCTCACTCGCCTCGTCTCGTACAGGGGGCGGACGTAGGCTCCTAGCTCATGCAGCACTGCCTGCAGCAGGTTGGGGAAGTGCCCTGTTTCGAACATTGATGTGTAATGTTCGACAACTGGACCAATCCCCATGAAGTGGTCCTCCTGGGCGTAGTCAGCTTCCTCGTGGACGTGTTCGTCCTCTCCATCGTCGTCGTCGTCGTCATCCTCGTCGTCGCCGTCTCCGGAGTCATCGGGGTCGTCGCCTCCAGGTGCAGGTGCTTGGAAGGCTGGTGCCGGCGATGCTGACGTCGATGACGCAGCTGCGAAGGCCAGGGACTCGGCCAACGGGGTGGGGGTCGGCAGCTGCTCCTCCGAGCTGTCCTCCAGGTTGATGACGTTCTCCACTCGGACGGGAGGGAGGTTCGCTGGAGCATCCTCGACTACCACTGGGTAGGCCGGGATCTGCCGGGGCTGAGGGGCGTAGCTGGTGTTGACGCGAGTGGTTTGAAGAGTGCGAACCATCTACAAGAGAAGAGTCAACTTAGTTGAATTTCAAAGAGGTAAGACTGATAAAGGAATTTATAGGAATGAAATTAGCAAGTTTTGAACAACTAGGCTTTCCATTTCTAACTAATCTAACGACCTAGGGTCAGCATAGCTTTGATACCACTTCTGTCACACCCGGTTCCAGGGGGTAGGACCGAGCGTATACCATATGTGTGCCAGGATCCATTTCCACACATATGTTGACGTCACAAGTGTAATATATCAAAAGACAATGCAATAAAGGCGTAAAGAGAGTATAAAACTTTATTACATCATCTGAGACATTGTGTCTTAAACAAGTATCACTTCAAAGTAGAGCGGAAATAAACAACTGGGCAATCTTCCACAGGAAGTTGACCGGCGCATCGTTAGACTTAGAATTCTTCGTCGATAAATTCTCCATCAAAGTCTCCAACATCACCCTCTGATCAAAATATTAGCAAGGGTGAGCTCACTTATGGTCGGGGCTCAGCAAGTGGGGGAAAAAATTAATGCAGGTATAACAAGGTGAGGCTAAGGTTGAGCAGTAAGCATTTTAGTTGGTCAACATTTTATTATCAACACCTGCCTTACTAACAAGAGTGAATCCCAAATATCCCATTTAAACAAAGGAATATGAATATAACAAAAACACTTAAGTGAAACCACTTAAGCAAATTATCGGCAGATCATCGGATCTCAATTTATGTCCATCTTTAAGTTCAATTATCATGTGAGGAGTCCAGGTCGCTCATAACCGGGAGCACGGCTGATATATCAGTTTTGCACTCTGCAGAGGGGGTACAACTTTACCCACAAGCCATGTATCCCATCTAGCCCGGGTTGATCGGACCCTTAGACACTGCCGAGGTGAATGGCTAGGGATCCATTATGAGGTTTTCACAAAATACACTTAATACGAAGCAACCCGCTAAGGTTTCTAAGACGATGGTGGTGGCCCCCTGGGTGAAGTACCTTAGCCAAGAATACGACCCCATGTCAACGTGGGCTGCCAGCACCTACCGCTCCCCCTCTTGCCCATCTTTCAGGTAAGGTTGCTAGGCACTAAGCATATAGAGCTATTTACCAAAGCCAGAGCCATGATAGCACTCATGGTTGCACTGTTATCCTGGGTGGTCACTCCATGTTCCAATTAAATTTTCAATAAAGTTATCTTAACCATCGGGTTAATGCCATAATTGCCAATTAAATCTTTGGAACATTAAAATCAATTAATGAGTGACATTAAGAAATTATTAGGTTGAGCAGTAGCGTAAATCTCGCACAGCTTAATTATTTCCCCAGGTTAAACAAGGAATACAGGTAATAAATCTAGGAAATCCTTCATTAGGTGAAACCCATCAAATTATGCAGTATATCAAAAGTAAACATTATTAAATGCAATGACTGGGTACAAAAAGAGTATGCAGAGGGAGAATCCACTTGCCTTGCACAAAATCGTCCTGCGTGTCGTCTTCAAACGTATTTGGGTCCTCTACCACACAATCAGTTTCTAATAGCGTCGCACATCGTACATACAAAAGAAAACATTCACCAATAAATAAACATACACCATTACATAGGTGAAGCATACATCATACAATAAAACATACATTTAAACAAATCACATTTATAAGAAGGAATGCAAAACATGATTTGTATCTACCCTATAAATCTTAACCATATCAACGATCAATTTATTTGCTATGACTAACTACTTTGTTTCATTATCTTACTAGAAAACTTGTATGACAATTCGACTATGGATATGCATACTATATAAATTCATTTAAAATCATAGATACAACCTTAACCCAAATTCTAGGGAATCTAGTTTATTTACTAAATAATTATCTCTATCGTAAAACACGGGTCACATTCTAGTTTTAGTCTTTCTAAAAGGAAATTATATCAATTGTTAAAATATTATTTATAAATCACATAACCATAGTATTAAAGAACTAACTTAAACTACAATTTTTATCTCTACTATTTAGATTACGTTGGACTATATTGTTTCAACGTCAATAAAATAATTACTATTTCTTAGCGAATAACCAATATAATTATATTGCGCATGAGCGTGCGAGTCTTGTCTATAAGTCAGAATCATAATGTAAGCAACGGTGAACGCATACTTATTTATCTATTAATACTAAATAAATCAATACATTTTCTAACTCAAATTAGTTAGTGTAGCAAGAATGAATTTAATAATATTAATATTCTAAAAATCTACATAAACTACTAATTGAATATTTTCTAACACAAGCGAGGTTATTTGACATAAACTAGTACTCTAACAATTTTAAGTTCTAAATCTGTGAACATGTTTATTTGACTAGCAAAAACCTATTTTGCCATCTACCAATGATATTTTCTCCTTTCTTTATAAAAAAAAAGTGCTAATAAAATAATTAGATAAATCATCTAAAATCCTATATTAATCAAATGACATGAGTTCTATGCCATTTTCTAATCCATCAAATATGCACCTATAATTCTCCAAGTAGTTTCTAAAATTTATTGTGACCAAATTTAACTACAAAAATTCCTATCTAGCATTTTTATCGCCAACGTGACTATTAAATCTACGTCATATTCTCCAATCCAAAAATCATCGCATCGATTAATATGAAAGATAACGGTACTAATAATCGCATATCCCAACCAAAAATTCCATAACACATACATATGTACATAATATCGCGACTCACATGTGTTCATACAACAAACAAAATATGCAACTCATGGATCGAATCAAAAGTAATTTATAAAATATACAAAATAATTCGGGTTGCCAACAACCTCGGGTTCGTGCGTGTGACGGGGACGGATCGACGGAGAGCGGGGCTCGACTACGGACAGCGGATGACGTAACTCCGGCGAACTCCGGCGAACTCCGGCGACGAACGGCACGCTCCGGCGAACTACGGGCTCCGTGAACTCCGGCGACGAACTATGTGGCTACGCACGTGCAGGGAGCAAGGAAGGCGATGCAAGCTCTGAACTGTGAGGAACAATCTCAGGGGACGTGGCCTGCAATTTATAGGAAAAGAGAGGAAGCAGAGGTAGAAGAAACGGTCGACAGCGTCCTCAATAGCCATTACGACGGCGGGGGTTTCCGGTGCTATCAACTCTCTTGATGGCGTTGCCGTTACCAGAGGAGAGTTAGGGAGGGGAGAGAACGAAACGGCGCGCGGCATGGTCGGGCAGGGCGCGGCGTCGGCTCGGCTTCGGCGTCGCGCAGTGGGCGCGCGGTGTCGCGCGCGATGCCGCGGTGGCTCGGTCGGGCGTCGGGCGTAGCGCGGCAGCAGGGCGCGGGCGGCTGCACGCGCTCGGCTGGGCTCGCGCGTTGGAGAGAGGAAGCAGGGAGGGAGAGAAACGGGAGAGAGAGAGAGTAGCGAGAGAGAGAGAGATGAGGGAGAGAAGAGAGAATGGAGAGAGGGAGAGCTGCGGCGGCTGGGAATTCTTCCCAGGGCGCGCGCGCGTGAAAACTAGGGTTGGGGTATTTGGGCCCCTATGTGGGCCGGCCGGTAGGTGTAGTTCTTTTTTTTTTTAATTCCGAAACGCTTATTTAAAGAGCTCAAAAATTTATAAAAATTCACCAAAAATGTTTATAAACAAAATACTCATTTTTAGACTAATAATTATTATTTTTCTTAATTATTGATTAATTACTAAGATTTCTTTTTAAAAGGAAAACAACAATCATCCGATAATCAATCAAGTGCATGCAAAGAAAACAATGCAAATGAACAATTAAACACTAAAAATTTTATTACCCTAATTAATATAATAACTAAATTTATTATTTTAATTGACGGTTTTTATGGTGTTACACTACCCCTGCCCATGGTTGGTTGGAGAGGGAGGGAGTGAAGAAGAAGAAGAAAGTAGATGATCAAAGAACAAGTGAAGAGAACAGCTGGGGCAAGCAGGCTATTTATAGAGGCCGGGGGTGACCGTCCACTTCCTACCCCGCTCGCTAAACAGTCGCAAGAATTCAATAAGCAATTCAAGGCGCCTGAAAATGAGTCAGGCAACATGCGCCGCTTCGTGTAACATGCACCGGTTGGACCTAAGTCAACTACTCTAGCAAATGATTACACCTCTGGGTCACATCAAGTTACTACTCTAGGACAGTGCGGTAAACACTCTGTGTACTAAGACACCCCTTGGGCACACCCATTGGGTGTGTCGCCCAGAATTTTCAAAGATTTTTTTGAAGAAGTCATATCCAGAAAATATACGCAATGAATGTACCACGACAAAAGGAGGAGATCGACTGAGATAGAAGGAAGTCCCAATGTGGCTACTAAAGCGCAAGTCTAATCAACAGAAGCATTGAAGCACAGAGTAGGGTGATGTACAGCTAAGAACCATCTACCTCAACCAGCCAGACGTCCAATCTGTCACCGATCAAATTGATTTCAGACCTAACAAGGCATGGACAGATAACATGTTTGAATTTCTAGAGCACAAGAGAAAGACTTTTGAATGGATTATTTCTAAAATCCACTCAATAGATTTTTAGTTCCATGAAGACAACATGCTGATTTCTAAAGCATAAGATGAAGACCTTTGAATGATTATTTCCAAAATCCACTCAAAGCTCGGGGGCAACACCCATTGGGTACACCTAAGGTGCACCCAATAGATTTTTAGTCCCATGAAGACAAAATGCTAATTTCTAAAGAATAAGATGAAGACCTTTGAATGGATTATTTCCAAAATCCACTCAAAGCTTGGGGGCTACACCCAATGGGTGCACCTTCGGTGCACCCATCAGTAGAGCAGAAATCGTGCCATATAATAAACCCATAAGCCAGACCAAGAATCTTTGGGCTGATTATTTCAAAATCAACTCAAAGATTGGGGGCTTGTGGGGGACAGATATCCTCCGGGTCCACTAGAAGGCGAGAAGGCCTCGTGCGGGGCCATGGGCCAGTTACCCCGCAAGGCCATCCCTTCGTGGGCCAGGCTAGAGCCACTAGCGGAATGGGCTGACTTGAGAAGGCAACGAATTCAAGCCCAAATAATCCGTCGACTCATGCGCTATCCACAGCAACCACTCGACTTTCCCGCGCATGACGTCCTCGAATATCGGGGTGGATTAGGGATAAGTAGGTAAGATTGTAGGGAGATCAGTTCAGTCGGTTCACTATTATTTAGGAGACATATGATCCTCATGTACGTATGGAGTGCCCCACGGTCGTGTATATAAGGCCCAGGGGGTACCCCATCATTTCCATCGACCATCTACCTATCACATTATCTTTTCTCCATTCAGGAGACCTCGCTTGTAACCCACCACATATAGATCCACCCTAGGAAGTAGGGTACTACGCCTCTCAAAGCGGCCCGAATCTGCAGAAAATCGCCTGTCCCTCTCTCGTGCGTCTAGCACGATCAATTGAGTTACAATCAACAGCACTGTCCTACCCAAAAGCACCGCAAGGGGTAACCTTGGGTGTGCGGTCGGACTCTAAACACCGACAGGTGCGGCGGTGTGTGGGGCAGCGCTTGGGTTCTGGTGGCGAAGGAAATGGAGGCGGAGGGCACGGCTTTACACCCTAGCTGAGTCCGAGCAGGTGGGCATGCTCCTAGTCGTAATAGAGCGATCCAGGCTTCACGAGGAAGAAGATCTGACTGTCGAGACGGCCCACATGGCGGTCAGTTGAGGCGTGTGCGCGGACCAGGTGGGGGTTTTGTTGGGGGTCTTCTTCTCCGCCGAAGGTCCTCAAGGCAAAAACACCATCGGCAAGACAATACGAAGGCAGGTGCAACATGAACATACAACCCGAAGATGATGTTGATAGAAGCCGAAGCTATGACTAATGGAGCTTCGGCATAGTATTGTGAAAAAGACGAAGGATGAAACCGACTTAAGGAGGAAAAGTCCATCTAGTCCTTAGTAGTTTATATTATAATTACAATTAAATGTCAGGGACATGAATATAATTTAGTTCGGGTTGCGTCCCTTGCCTATAAATAGGTGAATAGTACCCCCGTACTGTTCGCGCTGGATTGTAATCACTCTCGCGTCACTCTCGCTTTCCTGCCTTCTATCAAGCCGAAGGTATGAATGTAATATAAACATCATTGTTGTTTATTCATGTTTATAAAATGAGAATATAATAATCTGATGATCCATGATGATTGTTTATATTCTTTTGTGTTTCATATATCTCTATTTACATTTTGTTCACTGAAATGATGAAGGTACGTCCTTCATGACCTTCGTCTGAAGATCATTATATCCCAGGGGAGATAATGCTTCGAAAGATGAAGGTTCTTAACAATTAACAATTGTGTTGCCTTGTTCTTGACCCACATCATTTGAGAACAAGTGACCAACATTGGCGCCCACCTCCGGTGAACTCACTTCCACAGTTGCGATGATAGCTTCGCACAACAACCAAGCTGTAGCACCTTCGGCCATGAAACTGGTGCTCCCAATGACAGGTGGTTCAAGTTCTGAACCAGCCAACAAGAAGCAAAAGAAGGAAGCACAAAGAAGGGTACAACATGTCGGGGTGCAAGGACCTTCATCAAATACAAGTGGTCTCACATTCCAATTACCTTCTCTCAGGAGGACCTTCAGCTCAAAGATTATCCTCACAACGATGCAATGGTTATACCTTGTGTCATCAAGGGATTTCTGGTCTACAATGTCCTGGTTGACACAGAAAGTGTAGCAGACATTATCTTTGCAAAAGCTTTCAGGCAAATGCAAGAGCCAGAAGATAAGGTACATGATGCAACACACCCTCTTTGTGGCTTTGGAGGAAGACAGATTTTGGCACTTGGCAAGATAACAATGTTAGTAACCTTCGGCTATGTCCATAACACAAGAATTGAATAGGTTATCTTTGACATTGTTGATATGGAGTATCCATACAATGCAATCATTGGTCGAGGGACGCTTAATGCCTTCAAAGCAATACTTCATCCAGTATATCTATGCATGAAGATACCTTCGGAACAAGGGCCCATAGCTGTTCACGGGAGTCAAGAAGCTGCCAGGAGGGCTGAAGGGAGTTGGATGGATTTGAAGGCTATCCATAATATAGATGATGCCGAAGCTTATCAACAGTATAAGCACAAAAGAGAGAAAGCTGCTTCAACAGATCAGCCGAAGCCTATTGTTGGGGACTTGTTCTCAAATGCTATGAGTTAAGAACAAGGCAACACAAAATGTTAATGGTTAAAGTCCTTCGTCCTTCGAAGCATTATTTCCCTTAGGATATAATGATCTTCAGACGAAGGTTATGAAGGACGTACCTTCATCATGGTAGTATATATTAAAAGAAGAAACATATGAAATATGAGAAATGACATGAGCAATCATATGACGTTATTAATATATCTTTTCTATCTCATCATGAATAAAATGAACAGTATTGAATTACATTTGTACCTTTGGCTTGACAGAAGGCAAAAGTCCAAGCGTGATGCACGAGTGAATACAAGTCAGCGTGAACAGTACGGTGCTACTGTTCATCTATTTATAGGCACAGGACGCAACTTGGGTAAAATTACATTCATGCCCTTCATGTTCACTATTGACATAAGGACAATCTATCAAGGGCTAAACAGCCTTTTCCTCTTTAAGTTGGTTCCTTTTTCTGCTGCTGAGCCGAAGCTTCCTTGCGCGTAGCTTCGGAGCTGGCTCAACCTTCGTCCTGACCATGCTTTTCATATTATGTACAGCTTCATTCCGAGTCCGAAGGTTCCTGTACATATATTACACTTGGGAAACATTGTTAATCATGTTTTTGAGGACCTTCAAAAGACGAAGGCCCCCAACAGTAGCCCCTCGCAGTATTAATTTGTTATAACAACGAATTTAGACTGTGACGTGAATGAAGGCCTTAAGCCGAAGGTCCGAAAAAACACCTTCTTTTTGCTAAAATAGCAACAGTCAATGACAAACGGGGTCCACCAAGTTGCAAAGCAGTAGGCGTATAAATATGAACCATAGCGGCAGCATTTGATATGCCATTTCCACCATTTGCATTATTTTCTCAAACTTTTAGCTCTTGCTCACTAGCTCTTGCCTGATTTTCGAGTTTTTAGAGCTTTGGTTTAAAGACACGTTTGCTCCAAATTTTGAAAAGAAGAAGATGAGTGGAGAGAAGAAGATGACTGAAGAGAAGAAAACAACCAGGGAGACGAAGCTGTATGAAGATAAAAAGGTTCTGTGCTTCTCGCATATTGTTTTAGTAACTCTGCTTACCCATGATGCTCATCATGGCAATCATTTGACCAATTCGGGTGTAATTGAATGGGAACACGGGCTCGACGTCGCGGTTTCCGCCGTGCGCGTGGGTAGAACGTTCTCTGTGTGTGCAAGCCAAATTGAAGCTCGTTCTAGGTTTGCCTCGGTCGGTGATGCTAGCCCCTCAGTTAATTTGGGCAGCCAACGCCGGTCATGGCCAGTCCGAGTCGTGTGGTGATCGACGACGAGCACCGTGGCCATGGGTCTGTTTGGAGAAGAAACAAAAGTCGAGGGACCTCTGCGTAATTGTTAGAGAGACGATGAATAGTGGCTAGGGGTTCTTAACGAGTTATCCAAGCAATCGGGGGCCTCTGTGCAAATCCGCCAACGCGGGCGCGTTCTCGTTTTCTGTTTAGGTTGGGCCGACTTGGGCCAGTTCAGATCCAACACTGTTCATTTCTTTTCCTTTTCTTTTTCTATCAGGGTTTAAGAATTTCTAGAAAATTGTAGAAAAATGCTAAAAATACTAGACCAATTTTTCTAGGCTCCTAATTTTCCATAGAATTTAATAAAAATAGTTTCACGATTTTTAGTTCTAATAAGGAATTTTGGGGCATTTAAAATAGCAAAAATCCATACTTCTGGAATTTTAGAGAATAATTAATAATCCCAAAATTCACTAAACTTTTTAGATAGACTTTAAATAATATTTAGAAGCCTTGGGTAAAGTTTGGTATGATTTGGACCATGTTTGATACTTAGAACCCAAAACCCTAGCCCCCCTGCCCTATGAACTTCACTATACACTCCGAAAACCCTAGTTTCTTGGAGATCCGTGAAGGAAAGTTATATTCAAGACATTAGATAATAAACTTTTATTATCTTTGCATCTTCATGAGCATTACATGAGCATTCATGATTATATATGGCTATATCTAGAGAATGAGGAGGAAGTAGAAGTCGAAGAAGCCAAGACTTCACCACCCCCACCACCACCTGAAGAACCTCAGGCAGGAAACTGCTTTTACTTTGATATCTATGGAGCAGAGCCTGATTCACCTATCACACAAGGCAAGCCCCGACGCATTTGCCCCCTCCTTGTTATTTTGAAATCTTTCTCACTTACTTGATGCATTAAGTGATAGGAGTTGTGTGCTAAACCAATTGTTACATTTCCTTCCATGGAATTGATTACCTTAGTCCCCTATTTTATCAAAAAGGTTTTTCTTATGCTTAGCTTTGCTCTAGAAAAAACAAAATATATTGTTTTGACAAACGATGATGCTTTAAAGTGGGTGGGATGTTTTCAAAAATAAAACGAGATGATGGATCCATCATGGCCATGATGGGTTCAACATCGGAAAAGATGTACCTCTGCCAGGTACCAAACTTTGGGTTGAAATGATAAAGCCGAGACCGAGCGGGTGACTTGCACGAGAAGAGAGTCTCAGTGTAGTGTCTCTGTCTGAGTCGATTAAGGACCTTCTCGATGTAGGCCTGCTGACCGAGGACCCTTTAACTGGTCACATGCCTCGTCATGGGTAAGCTTTGCCTCGGGCAGACTAATACCAGAATAAGATAACACGCAATGGGAGTGGAGAGATGGTGAGAGTAGCGTGTACCCTCCGTGGCAAGAGGCCGGACGGTGGTGTATCTGCGCTCTCGGTTGGCGTGAACCTGATCTGGTCTTAAGAACCCTGGTGGCGAGTTGACATATGCAAGGGTTAAGTGCTACATATGTCGTGTGATTGGAGATCCTCAGCTGAGTATAATCGATTCAGATCGTCGTAACTTCGTGGACATGAAGACTTGGTCACTGACTTACACGTAGCAATCCAGTGAAGAGGAAGGGTTGATAAGAAATTGGCTAGTATAGGTCAAGTGATTGAACTAGGGTAGAAAGAACTCTAGATGTAGGTAACTTTACTTAACCTGACAAGTAAAACTGGATTTTTAAGGATCCACTATTAGTAAGCATTTCTGCAAACAGAGTCATTGATTCTTGACAAGCCATACCTTGATTCCCAAAGGCCAGCACGTCCTTGAGAGTCTTTTATTTTGACGGGTAAGACTTGCAAAAGTACACTTCGTACTAAGGGCTTTGTCCCATGTTGTTTTAGGTGAGGAAGCGGCAAATTTTTGCTGCTTCTGTTCAAAGCTGGTGCCCAAAGAAGAAAACCAGGAGTGAAGCTTCGGGAGGAAAGGATCCTTCGTTAAAAACTTTTGTTTGATGTTTATCGGGAGGGGTTTTTGCCTCCCAGTGATGTAATAATAATACTTTGGCACTCCTATATTTTAACTCTGGTCTGTAATAATATTACTCTTTCCTGTTTTAAATAAAGTAAGTTATTGTAACTGCTTCCGCAATTTTGTACCTCCGATGTATTGTAATGTCTGCGTGACGGGTGAAACGCTCTTGGGAAAGGTAAATAATGCAGATACCGAACTTGTCAAGTGATTCAAGGGCACCTGCAGGGTTGTCTGAGGTCCATTGGACAAGGACAACTGTAGGTGGGCCTAATGACTTGGGAGGTTCTGTCACAGCTGGTATCAGAGCGAAGCCCATCTCTGCAGATATTATGAGACATTTTCAAAAAGAATTTTCCAAGGCTTATCTAGAAAATTTCTTTCCTTCTTATCTAACTACCTTCTGTACTTAAAGACCAGATAGAAGAGTGCAATGTATAGAAGGTTGTGAATCAACTAAGGTTGATTCTGTAATTATGCATGCATCATACTACAAACTATGTTAAAAAGATTTTCCCCCTTAGTGAAATGCCACCGCGCACAAGGAAAACTACGCATAAGTCGACCGGACCATTTGGCGTACCTTGCCATCAACTAGTTCCAAGGCATGAGGACAGTAGTAGTGGTAGCAATGATCCAATCGGAGATCTAGAAGTTCAAGTAGAGCAGCTTCGAACGGAACTCCGTCACAGGAATGAAGTATGGGTTGAGGATGGTCAGTGAATAAACGAGTTGAGAACTGACATCCGACACTTGCAAGACCAACTTGCTGAACGAGATTTAGCGCTCGATTGGGATGTTAACTCGCGTTCACTTGCTTGGGCCAAGGAAGCCAAAGCTTGAGCCTGCATGGAGGAGCTTAGCACAGCTGTGGACCACTTGCAAGTGTATTGTAATACACTACATGAGGAGGTTCATGTGTTGTATTCACAATTGCACCCTAACGTACATGCGGATCCTGTCGGAATGGGAGCCGGACCTTCTAGAGTAGTGGTAGAAGCACTTGGTGGTGAACTGGACCTTTTCAGGCCTCCTCCCTCTATGAAGCTGGTTGATGAATGGTCTCGTACGCCCGACAGTGAAGCTACCAAAAGTGATAAGAAGCTAGAATAGTGTAGTATATAAATAGTGGTAATGTGTAATAGGTAATGTGATCCTGTTGTAAATTCGAGTCTGTGTCATTACCCTTTTTAGTAATGTAAAATGGATGGTTTGCTTTGGCATATTATATTTTTCCAAATGTTCTTTGCCTCAAATACCGTACAAGACTCATGCACAGGATAGTGCAAGAACCTCCCGTGGGAGGGAAGCAACTCCTAATCCGCCCCCAGTACCTCCAACATTAGCTGAGGCCATCGCTGCCTTAGTTAATGCCACGGCCGACAACACCCACTTTCTTCGAGAAATGGCGGCACAACAAATGCAACAGCAAGGCGGGCGAGCATATTCGCAAGGACCCCGTGAAACTTCATATTTGGATTTCTCCGAAACACGTCCCCTGCTATTTGTCAAGGCTGAAGATCCTCTTGAAGCAGATGAATGGATCCGGGTTATCGAGCAAAAGTTTGGGCTTCTCCGGTGCATGGAGACTCAAAAGCCCTTATTTGCGCGCAGCAGTTGCGAGGCCCTGCCAGTACCTAGTGGGGAAATTATGTGGCTATTCAACTAGCTGGCCATCAAATTACTTGGGACTAATTCAAACTGGCTTTCTGGGAGCACTATATTCCTGAAGGGGTGCTCCATATGATACAGGAAGAATTTATGAAGCTCAAACAAGGTGGAGATACTGTCACTCAGTATCTTAATAAGTTCAACCACTTGTCCCAATATGCTATTGATCAGGTCAACACTGACCTAAAGAAGAAAAATTGTTTTATGAGGGGCCTCAGTGATAGGCTGCAGCGGAAAATGGCCACCTGCCTCAACCTCACTTATAGCAGGGCTGTCAGCACGGCACTAGCAGTCGAAGCCAAATATGCAGGCCCCGGAAAATCAAAGGGCTATGGAGGCGACAGGCCTAATCAGGGGCCCGAGAAAAGACAAAGGTTGGTGATCCGACCTTTTAATTAGAATCGTTCTTCACCGCGTCCACCCTCCTACCCTTTTAAACAACCGGTCTTTATCCGTCCTACCACTGCCCCTACCTCAACGAGTCAACCGAGTGCCCCTGGTACTCGTTTCCCTGCCCTCCCAAGCTCTTCAACAGGCTGCTTTAATTGTGGAAAGTCCGGACATTTTATCAAGGACTGTCCATACCCGAAGTAGAACAGATCAAATAATCAACAGAGTTCAGGGAGTTACGCTCAAGGCAAGGGAAATGCGGCGAACAATACCGCGGACAAAAATATGAAGAAAACTGGGCGAATTTATTATACGCATGTGGGGGATAGATATCCCCCGGGTCCACTAAAAGAGTAATGGACCTCACGAAAGGCCCAAGGGCCCAATAAATCGTAAGGTTATTCTTTCGTGGGCCTGGGAGAAACAACCAGCAAAGCAGAGCGACGTGAGGCCGGATTGGTGCAAACCTGGACGGCCCATAGCGTCGAACGAGTGGCCGCAACGGAGATCCAACTTTCCCGCGCTGGAGTCCCCATGCAGCGAGGCCACGTGAGGATAAGTCGGCGAGGATTACGTAAAGGATAATCTCAAGAAGTTCACTATCTTTTAGCCACTTGTTGTTATCTTATCCATGTGTACTGCCCCACGGTCGAGTATATAAGGCCTAGGGGGCACCCCTTCAGATCGAGGGACCCATTCTTTAGCCACCCACATCAACTCTCTGTATCCTCGATCCAGAGAGCTCTCTTGTAACCATATACACCAAGCATACTCATCAGGACGTAGGGTGTTACGCATCACTAAGCGGCCCGAACCTGTAAACCTTGTCTACCGTCTCTCGTGCGATTGGCACGAACCATTTTGCTACAGTTGTCGACACCTTCCTACTCCTAAAACACCTTGAGGGGCAACCCCAGGTGTGAGGTCGGACCCAAAACACCGACAGCTGGCGCGCCAGGTAGGGGGTGTGTCGACAATCCAAGCTAGCTCAATGGCCATCTCCTTCTACAGCAAGATCACCCAACGCCCCGGATCTATGTTCTGCTTCGGAACAATCTCATTCATAGCAGACGAAGAAGGAATTCTGCACCGTATCGCGGATCCGCCGGAAAAGGAATCTTCCCCAACAAACTCCGAAAATACCGGAGAAGCGCAACTTCCGGCTCTCCGAAAGAAGATCACTGCGACGGCAGCACCGTTCTACCCCGACGTCCTCTTCATCGGAAGAGCGGAATCGCCCGCCATCTCCGACGACGAGCCGACTGTACCCGGGGAGGAACCGCCTCAGCGAGAGTCCCGTCGACGGAGGAACCGGCGCAGGAACGTTCGACGACATCACGCAGCCGGAGAGCGGAATCCAGAACAACCTATCTCGCGAGACGAGGTCTCGGAGGTAGGGGAAACCCCGGAAGAACGCGTCTTCAGAGAGCGAAGGAACTCCCGACGACGTGATCGCCGACGAGCTCAGGAACAGGCTGAGCAGGATGCAAGGCAACGTCGAGAGAATCCATTCTTCGGGCGCAACCTGAACCCCGACTTCGCCCGAGCCATGAACACGCCGAGTGAAGTCGGAGGGGTGCTGGCTCGGATAGCTGAAGGACTTCCTCGGACTCCTGACGCCGACGGCTACCGACGACTGCTCACCCAGGCGGCCAACCATCTTCTACCGCTTGCCCACCCGCCGAACGATCTACGACACGCCATCAACAGTCGCCGAGACGCGCGGAGCTCCATCAATGCTTCACGGGAACGGCGGCATGAGAACGAAATTCGTCGTCGAGAGGAGTACGACAGGGATCATGGTGCCCCGACTCAGAGCCAAGCTACCAGGACCGAGTCGGCAACGGCTTCAACTGGCGGAACCACCCGGGGACGGTCGAGGAATCACAATCACAACTCCCCTCCCCGGGACAGACATCGACCCCGACGACAGGAGGACACGTGCGGAGTGTCCGCCCTTACTCCGCGCCTTAGGGCCATCCAATGGCCTCCCAACTTCAAGGTATCCAATGTTGACAAATATGAACCTAAGCAGGATCCATGGGGTTGGCTAGCCGTCTACACCACCGCTGCTCGAGCTGCTGGAGCGTCCGAAGACGTGATGACCGCGTACTTACCCATTGTCCTTGGGCAAGACGCGCTGCAATGGCTACGACATCTACCCCGACACTGCATCGACGTCTGGGGCGACTTCAGTCGACGTTTCACCACCAACTTTCAGTCCCTCTCCGACAAGCCGGCACAACCGTGGGACCTCAAATCCATCAAGCGCCGGGGGGACGAAACTCTCCGGTCGTACCTCAAGAGGTTTCAAACCATGAGAAATCGTATCCCCGAGGTCACGGAGGCGGCCGTGATCGAGGACTTCTACCGAGGATCCAATGATTCGGCTTTCGTCCGAGCTATACTACAGAAGGCTCCGACTACCTCCGAGGAGCTATTCCGGGAAGCCGACCTCTACATCACCGCCGACGAGCGAGCCCAGGATCTCATCGGAGGAGCAAAACCCGCACTGGCAGCACCACGACGTGACGCGAACCAGCAACCTGACAAGCGGTGGGAGAAGAGGCCACGCGAAGAAGTGCACGCCGCCGGACCACCTGCCTCTCGCGCTCGAGGAGGACCTCGTGGAGGCGAACGTATGCTGGACGACATCCTCGACGCCCAGTGCCCTTACCACAAGGACATGCGCCACACTCTTCATAACTGCCGAGACTTCAAGCACTCCGTCGGACACGGCCGACCCTTCCAACCTCTACCTCCTCCTCCGCCGAGGGGAGGACCAGACGAACCACGACAACCCCATCGGCAGGAGGAGGGAGGAGGAGGAGGAGCTTTTCCACGCGTTGACAGGGAGGTCAACGTCATCTTCGGCGGACACGGATCATAGGAGAGCAGGAGACAGCAAAAGCTCAACAATCGCCAGATACTGGTGGCGACCACCGGCCCTCCCGCCCCATACCAGTGGTCGGAGCACCCGATCACCTTCACTCGGGCAGATCAATGGCTCAACTTCGACCATCCGGGCAAATACCCGCTTCTCGTCGATCCGGTGATCCGAGAGAGCCGGGTAAAGAAAGTGTTAGTGGACGGGGGAAGCAGCATCAACGTCACCTTCCCCCGGACACTCCAAGGCTTGGGAGTTCACCTCAAAGAGCTCCACGAGTCGGACACTCCTTTCTTCGGCATCGTGCCGACGGAAGGGGAATACCCGCTGGGTCACATCTACATGCCAGTCACCTTCGGAACTCCGGAGAACTACAGAACCGAGTTCCTGAGGTTTGAAGTGGCGAACTTCGACTGCGGGTACAACGCCATCATCGGGAGGCCGGGATTGGCCAAGTTCATGGCCATTCCGCATTACACCTACATGATACTGAAGATGCCAGGACCACAAGGGATCATAACTGTGCGCGCCGACTTCCAAGGCGCCGCAGAGTGTTTCCGAGTGGCAATTCAAGCAGCCCTCACCGCCAAGCCGTCGACGGCCCCCTCTACTTTGGCGAACTCTAAGCCTGAGGAGGACCTCGCAATACCGGCGAATGAAGCTCAGACCGCGACCTCTATGCGGCCGACTGAAGAAACCAAGAGAATCAACCTGGGGTTCGCTGATGAGCGCAAGACGGCCATCATCAGCTCCAGTTTGGATGACAAATAGGAAAGCGCGCTCGTCCGGTTTCTGCAAGATAACCGAGATGTATTCGCATGGCAACCTGCGGATATGCCGGGAGTCCCGAGAGAACTGGCCGAGCACAAACTGAAGGTCTTTCCCCAGGCTAGGCCGATCCGACAGAAATTACGTCGTTTCACGCCTGATAAGAGGGAAGCCATTCGCGCCGAGTTAGCTCGCTTGGTTGCGGCTGGATTCATTAGAGAAGTATTACATCCCGAGTGGTTAGCCAATCCTGTTCTTGTACTCAAAAAGAATAAAGTGGACTGGCGCATGTGTGTTGATTATACTGATCTCAACAAACACTGTCCGAAGGATCCTTTCGGGCTTCCGAGGATAGATCAGGTGGTGGACTCCACCGCTGGATGTTCTATGCTGTCCTTCCTGGATTGTTATTCTGGATATCATCAGATTAGTCTGGCGAAGGAAGATGAAGAAAAAACGGCATTCATTACTCCATTTGGCGCTTTCTGTTATACCTCCATGCCGTTTGGCCTCAAAAACGCTGGAGCGACTTACCAGAGAGCTATTCAAACATGCTTAGCCGATCACTGGGGCAAGCGTGTGGAGGCTTATGTGGATGATGTGGTGATCAAAACACAGGACTCAAAAGACTTCATCGAAGATTTGCAACTGGTTTTCAACAGCCTGAGGCGGTATAGATGGAAGCTTAATCCCGAAAAATGTGTTTTTGGGGTACCAGCCGGAAAGTTGCTTGGATTTATTGTCAGCCACCGGGGAATTGAGGCTAATCCGGATAAGATTGAAGCTATCATGAAGATGGTAGCACCTCGATCGCAGAAGAAGGTTCAGCGACTTACAGGATGCATGGCAGCTTTAAGCAGATTTATATCCCGGCTGGGAGAGAAAGGTCTGCCATTTTATAAGTTACTCAAGAAGGTGGATAAATTCCAGTGGACTTCAGAAGCACAAGAAGCTCTGGATGCTCTGAAAAAATTCTTGACAACACCACCAGTACTGAAACCACCTCGGCGAGCTACATCAACTCAACCAGCTGAAGATTTGCTATTGTACATCTCTTGCACGACTCACGTGGTAAGCACCGCGTTGGTAGTCAAGCGAGTAGAAGAAGGGCACGCCTATCCAATACAACATCCTGTCTACTTCATTAGTGAAGTCCTTGGCCCCTCAAAGAAAAAGTATCCTCAAGTTCAGAAACTATTGTATGCAGTACTTCTAACTGCCCGCAAGCTGCGTCACTACTTTGACGACCACAAAGTCATAGTAGTCACAAGTTTTCCAATAGGGGATATTCTTCACAACAAGGAAGCCATTGGTCGAATAGCCAAGTGGGCTTGCGAGCTGGGATCTCATGACATCGAGTTCCGACCTCGCACCGCCATCAAAACTCAAGCACTGGTTGATTTTGTATCGGAGTGGACTGAACAACAAGTACCAGACAACCCGGAGACTGCAGAAGTATGGCGAATGTATTTTGATGGCTCATTAAAGCTGCAGGGAGCAGGAGCGGGGATTCTCTTCACTGCACCTGGAGGCGAACACCTCAAGTACGCCCTCCAGTTGCTATTCCCGGCCTCCAACAATGCAGCCGAATATGAAGCTTTGATCCATGGATTGAATATTGCCATATCATTGGGCGTTAAAAGATTAATGGTATATGGGGATTCTCTGGTAGTCATCAGCCAGATAAATAAGGAGTGGGATTGCTCAAACGATTCGATGGGAAGATACTGCACTGCCGTCCGAAAGCTGGAGGATAAATTCGAGGGTCTAGAATTTCATCATGTGGAAAGAGATCGGAACACGGCAGCCGATGTACTGTCCAAGCTAGGGTCCAGTCGAACTCAGGTCCCGCCCGGGGTTTTTGTGCAAGAAATTCTGCAGCCAAGTATCTCAATGGATCAAATGGAAGAGTGCAACATCATAGATCAACCCGAGTCAAATCCCGATGACTGGAGAAAGCCAATCATTAAGTACATAAGGAATGAAGAAGAACCAGACGATAAGAACTCGGCAGAGCGCATTGCAAGACAGTCAGCTCACTATACACTTATTGGGGAGACATTATACAGAAGGGGTGCATCAGGCGTTTTCATGAAGTGCATTCTCCCATCCACTAGAAAGCAACTTCTGGAGGAAGTCCAT
Source organism: Zea luxurians (assembly GCA_029449295.1). NCBI lineage: Eukaryota > Viridiplantae > Streptophyta > Magnoliopsida > Poales > Poaceae > Zea > Zea luxurians. Next base: position 21,114,556 of record JAOPSE010000029.1, read on the forward strand.
GCTGGGCAGTGTGGAATACATGCAGCCTCCAGAACACTAGTCGGGAAGGTCTTCAGGTCAGGATTCTATTGGCCAACAGCAAAGAATGATGCAGCCGAGTTAGTTCAGAGGTGCGAAGCCTGCCAATACTTGTCAAAGCAACAACACCTGCCAGCACAGCAGCTGCAGACCATACCAGTAACTTGGCCTTTTGCATGCTGGGGGCTGGATATGATTGGACCTTTCAAGAAAGCTCAAGGGGGATACACTCATGTATTGGTAGCAATTGACAAGTTCACTAAATGGATAGAATTCAAGCCCATTGCCTCCTTAACTTCTGCTAAGGCCGTGGAATTCATACAAGACATAATATTCAGATTCGGGATACCAAACAGCATCATAACTGATTTAGGATCCAACTTCACGAGTTCAGAATTCTTTGACTTCTGCGAGCAAAAGAGCATTCAGATCAAGTATGCATCTGTAGCCCATCCAAGAGCCAACGGGCAAGTTGAGCGAGCCAACGGGATGATATTGGATGCACTCAGGAAAAAGATTTTTGATAAGAACGAAAAATTCGCAGGAAAGTGGATAAGGGAATTACCTTATGTTGTTTGGAGCCTAAGAACCCAACCTAGCCGAGCTTTGCATGGAAACACTCCTTTCTTCATGGTCTATGGGTCGGAGGCAGTGCTGCCTGTTGATCTCAAGTTTGGGGCGCCAAGGCTGATCTTTGAAAGTATAGCAGAAGCTGAGACCACCAGACTGGAGGACATAGACGTACTCGAGGAAGAACGGTTAAACGCAGTAATCCAATCAGCAAGATACCAGCAGACTCTAAGGCGCTATCATGACAAGGCTGTGCGGCAACGATTCTTCTCAGTAGGGGAGCTCGTCCTTCGCCGAATTCTAACGGGAGAAGGACGACACAAGTTATCACCCTTATGGGAAGGACCCTTCATAGTAGCAGAAGTCACTCGGCCCAGATCATATCGCCTCACTCAGATGGACGGCACAGAAGTTGGGAACTCCTGGAACATAGAACACCTGAGAAAGTTTTATCCTTAGCCGTACCTCAAAACTGCTGGGATAACGGTGATGTACTCTGTAAAGTGGAAATATGTCATCAATAAAGAAAAGGTCTCAAGGATACTCAATTTATTTACGATTGACTTACATTCTCACTTAACTCGGGGTGACCACTATGCCCTCCTAACGGAGCAATCGGCTTAAGTCGGCAACGACTTAAGGCGGTGCAACATGCTCACGCTTACCTAACTCGGGGTGACCACTATGCCCTGCTAACGGAGCAATCGGCTTAAGTCGGCAACGACTTAAGGCGGTACAACATGCTCACGCTTACTTAACTCGGGGTGACCACTATGCCCTGCTAACGGAGCAATCGGCTTAAGTCGGCAACGACTTAAGGCGGTGCAACATGCTCACGCTTACCTAACTCGGGGTGACCACTATGCCCTGCTAACGGAGCAATCGGCTTAAGTCGGCAACGACTTAAGGCGGTGCAACATGCTCACGCTCACTTAAAACGGGGTGACCACTATGCCCTGCTAACGGAGCAATCAACTTAAGTTGGCGGCAACTTAAGACCAATGCAACATGCTCGCGCCTATATAATTCAGGGGATGATTTCCATATCCCACAAACAAAATTCATAGTCATCATGCGTCATTACTACCAAACTCATTAACTAAAAAAATTCTGATACAATGAGAGAGTAACTATGTCATTCAAATAAACCGGTGTCCTCTAACAAATATTCAATCATGCAAGCTGCGCGCTTGGAGCACGCGAAATGTTTTCTCTATTTTGCAATGTCTTTTCCAGGAGCAATTGACGAAGAAGGACGACTCGAGGAATCAGGGGCAGCGTTCACGTCAGCCCTTATATCTTCAGGAACGACTACGCCAGGTCTCCTCATCAGGATTCGTCCCGCTCGAATGGCCTTATCCATGGCCCTATCGCGCTGGGCTCTCAGAGTATTGGAAGTCTCTTCAGCAACCTTGACAGCCAACTGGGCAGCCTCTAGCTCCTGGGTAACAGATTTCTTGGAAGCACGCAGATTCTTGATGACAACGTCTTTAGCCGATATCAACTCCCTAAGGCGAATCACATCATCCAAGGACTCCTGCAGCTTATAGCGAAGATTGTCTAACTCCTCCATGGAAAAGCGATGACTCCTCTCCAGGATGGTCAGCGAGTTGCTAGAATCACGATACAACCTATCAAGATTGTCACGAGAAGCGGCAAGGATACGTTTTTCTTCCTGCAAGCACAAATCAGTTCCTTCAGAAAACCAGGCAAATAATAGGAGTACAGCAAGGCGAAAGCGCAGTTTCGTATATCACCTTTTTAGAGTCGAGCTGAGCATGCAGGGAAGAACTCAACGCATTGGCATCATCTAAGGCGGCAGAGACCTGACTCAGCTCAATCTGACCTTGAGAGTACTTTTCCTCAAGATCAGTGCATCGCTGAGACAGTTCAGCCCGATCTTGAGAATGTTTTTCCTCAAGAAGTGCAATCTGTCGAGTCATTCCTAACAAAAGATAACCAAACAAAACGAGGTCAGAAGGTAAAACAGTCCACAACAAGCGCGAAGAAAAGAAAAAAGGGCACTAACCAGCGTTAGTCGCCTCCAACTCGGATACACGACGATGAAGTGACACTGGATTCCAACACGAAAAAGACGAAGCCACTTCTGGGATAGGAGCACCATGCAATTTCAGCTGGCTGGTCATCCCATCCACCAAAACCTGATGAGAAGAACAGATGAGCATAATGGCAAAAGTTCATGCAATGTAAAAATCAAGCTAAGAAACAGCACAGTACCTGGAGGTTGGAGAAGAACGAAGGGATCCCCAAATCAGGAGAAATCAGATGATAACCAGGCGCAAGGTCATCACCCGAAGCAGCTTGCAACGGAACAGTGGAAATCAGTTCAGCACCTTCAACAGAGCCGGGTACCCGATCAGCGGGGACGCTGCCCTCCAAAGCGACGCCCCGGTCCAAAGTTTGGGCCACCACCATGCAGCCAGAGTGTGGAGGTGACCCTGCGTGAACGTCCATGGAAGTGCCGGAAGGAGACCCTGTTTGGGCACCCTCGGGGACTGGGCCATAGTTGGCACTGCCCACTTGAGCTGGATTATCCCCGGCAGCACCCTCGGGGGCTGGGCAGTAGCTCGCACTCCTCGCCCGAGTTAAGTCATCCCCGACGACACCCTCGGGGGCTGGACATGTGTCAACACCATCCTTGAGGTCCAAACTTTCTGCAGTAACCACCTCTAAGGTTGATGGGCCCTCGGCTACTTCCATGGAATCAGGACAATCCAAGTTAGCATCCCGACCCTCGAGATCGCGCTCTAAGGTTGACGAGGCACGGGATGACCTCAACCCAGCGTCCGGCACGGCACCACAAGCTTCCGTTACATCATCACCCACTGGCCCTGATAACAAGTCCTCCGGGACCATATCCTCAAGAGTTTGATCAAAGTCGGCCAGGGATATGTTTTGCAGACCAACAAGGGCAGATAAAGCAGGAGAAGGAACTCCACTACTTCCCCCACTGGCAAGGAATTGCCGACTGTTCTTCCGAGTCAGAGGGACCTCATTCTCTTCCTCTCCGTCGTCTTCATCAGCAACACTGGCAACACCCCCATTGGGATCAACGACGGATGGATTACACCCATTGGGATCAGCGTCAGTAGATTCAGGCACATGAACCTCCTCATCGGCAGGAACCGAGGGACCAGCATCCTGATCCAAACTAGATACTCGCCGAATACGTCTCTTCTTCTTTTTCTGCTCATCAACAGAAAGATCAGTTTGATTGGTTCGGCGGGGACGCCTCGAACGAGCACGGACAGGTCTCTGAACATCCAAGGTTATACCGACCTCTGGAAGAGGTGCCACTGCCAATGTCTCAGCAGGAGTAGCATCAGAAGAATCTTCAGCCAACATATCAAGCATAGCATTCATTTCTGCGTCATTAGGATCCAAAGGCACCTCGAAATGGACTTGTCGTTCATCATCAGGAATTTTCCCAAGTGAGGCAACCAAAGCATTGACTTCTTCATCAGAGGGCCGCGTTCTGAGGCCCAAATTGCCATCAGTTGCAGGTGGGTTTGACACGAAAAGAGTGAAGGCTTTGGCAGGAGGCAGATTCCAGGCCGAGTACGCCACCGGAGCACCAACATTGGATACTTTGCCTCTAAGAATCATCTCCAGTCGGCTCACCAAATCTGCAGAAGGGATTCTTCTATTGGTAACTCGAGTTGAGTCGGCTAGCCCTTGATACAGATAAGCCGGGTGGACCCTATCTTTCAGTGGCTGAATGTTTTTGAAAACGAAGTCAGCAACTACAGCTTCAGCAGTTAAACCTCTCTCTTTCAATAGTCCAACTTCAGCTAGCAGCACACTGGCTTCGGCTACCTCCTCGTCTGTGGGCGACTCGGTCCAGCTTGGGGTGCGAACATCTGGCTGTCTTCCCGACCGGGGGGGGGAGAGAATTTCCATAGTTATCAACTATAAACCACTCCAGACGCCATCCCTTAATGCTGTCTTTAAGGGGAATCTCAAGATATTCAGTTTTCCGTCCCCGGCGCATCTCCAAACTGGCACCTCCAACCAACTGATGTTGTCCCCCGGCCATCCCAGGGCGACAATGATACAGGTGTTTCCACAAGCCAAAATGCGGCAGCACGCCAAGAAAGGCTTCACATAAGTGGACGAAGATAGAAATTTGCAGAATTGAGTTAGGGTTCAGATGGGTTAGGTTGATGTGGTAGAAATCAAGAAGACCACGGAAAAAGGGAGAAATAGGAAGGCCAAGGCCGCGGAGAAGAAAAGGTGCGTAAACCACGGACTCGTGGGTATCCTCCGTCGGGACCGTAGTCCCGTGGCAAATCCGCCAAGAACAGAGTTCCCGTGGAGGAAGAACCCCGATGGACACGAGGTGGAGGAGTTCGGCTTCAGAGATGATGGACATGTGGTTACCTGCAAAGGGCAACTGGCTGTTGGGATCAATTGGAGGAATGACCACAGCGGAAGAGCTCGCGATTTTCCTCTTGGGAGCCATCTCGATTTCACCAGTGAGCAGATTGGAGGCGAGCGCAGAGAGGATTTGGAAGCAGGAATGCAAGAACTAGGGCGCGGAAAGCAAAGGCGGCTAAAAGCGCAGCTCTTATGGGATATTCTCGGACCAGATACCGTTTCAAAAAGTGCCCAGTTATCACCCGGCAGTTATTTCCGAAATCCCAGCATGCCACGTGGTCATTCGGCAGTTATTTCCAAAAACTGGTGGGCCATCTCTTCACTCGGGTGTTAATCCTCAAAATAACTCGGCGTTGCCTCTAAAATGCCGACGTCACTACTCAGTCACTCGGCGTTACCTCTAAAACGTCGATCTTGAGCTCAATCGCTCGGCATTACTTCTAAAATGCCGACAACGACCCTTAATAACTCGGCGTTGCCTCTAAAACGCTGATCTCGAGTTCAATAACTCGGCGTTGCCTCTAAAATGCCGACGTCACTACTCAGTCACTCGGCGTTGCCTCTAAAACGCTGATCTTGAGTTCAATCGTTCGGCATTACTTCTAAAATGCCAACGTTGACCTTCAATCACTCGGCGTTGCTTCTAAAACGCTAATCTCGAGTTCAATAACTCGGCGTTGCCTTTAAAATGCCGACGTCACTACTCAGCTACTCGGCGTTGCCTCTAAAACGAAGATCTCAAGCTCAATCGCTCGGCATTACTTCTAAAATGCTGACAACAACCTTTAATCACTCGGCGTTGCCTCTAAAACGCTGATCTCGAGTTCAATAACTCGGCGTTGCCTCTAAAACGCTGATCTCGAGTTCAATAACTCGGTGTTGCCTCTAAAATACCGACGTTACTACTCAGTCACTCGGCGTTGCCTCTAAAACGTTGATCTCGAGTTCAATCGTTCGGCATTACTTCTAAAATGCCAACGTTGACCTTCAATCGCTCAGCATTACTTCTAAAAACATTGATACAGACTGCAATATTGCTCGGCGGCTACTTCTGGAAGCGCCAGTATAATGATCAAGCTGTTCGTCTATGGTCTCAAAAGAATCAGATTTATAGTCAAACAAAACGAGTCATCAAGAGGAAACCAAATTCATTCTTCATTTAAGGGAAGTGGCAATACTTACAAATCAACTCATTATGAGTTGATACTTCCTTACTGCTACTACTACTACTACGCTACACTATACTACTCTACATTACTAATACTACTACATTATTTCACTATACTATTTCTAATCTATACTAATATCTAAAAAGACCAGTGGCATCTAGCCACTGGCCCTGCCCCTGCCGCTGCCGCCGCCCCTGGTGCTGCCCCTACTGCTGCCGCCCTTGGTGCTGCCCTTGCTGCTGCCCCTGCTGCTGCCGCCCTTGGTGCTGCCCTTGCTGCTGCCGTTGCCGCCGCCCCCGCCACTGCCGCTGCCGTCGTCGTCGTCGTCGTCGTCGTCGTCGTCGTCGTCGTCCCCGCCCTCGCCGCCGCCGTCCGAGTCCTCCTCATCCGAGGAGTACTCAGACTCATCCGAGCCCTCGAGCCCGGAGCGCTCGACAGCCCGGATGTACGTCCAGACCTCCGCGGCTATCCCCTGGGAGTCGTCCGAGTCATCGGACGACGCCGGGGGAGAGACGGGGGCTGGAGACCCCTCGGACTCGGAGGAGAACTCCTCCTCCGAGTACTCCGAGTCGCCGAAGTCCTCCGATGGAGGAGTCGGCTCGCGCTTGCGCTTGTTGTTTTTTCCCATGGTGGAAGCAAGCGGGAAAGAAGAGAAGGAAGCAGTAAGGAATAGCGAAGAGATGTGAAGATACCAGAGGGACAACAGCGTTATTTATAGAAGAGAAAGGCAACTGCTCACCTCCAACCGCGGTCACTGAACAGTCGCAAAGCATTCAATATGCACTTCCACCCGTCCGAAGACACGTCAGGCGGCTGACGCCGTTTCATGCAGCACTACACCCATTGGGACTCCAGTCAACAGCGCAAAGGATATGATTACACTCGCCGTCCCATCACATTACAACTCAGAAGCAACCGGTTAAAACACTCAGCGTACCAAGCCGTCCCTTGCCCACACCCATTGCGGGGGGGGGACGCCCAGGAATTGTCAGTATATTTTTCAAAATGGTCACATCTGTACAGAGCATGCAGTAAATGCCTCAAGACAAAAATGAGATATCAACAAGAGTTAGAGGGAAGCCAAGTATAGCCAGCAGAGTGCAAAATATGGTCGACAGGCATGACTTGAAGATTAGACAGAGAACGTCCATCGAATGTCCAATCAGTTGCAGAGCAAATAAATTACGCTACCCAGCAAGATATGGAAGGATTGCAAACTTGGCTGCAAAAGACAAAATACATGCTGACCTCTGAAGCATAATATTGATGACATAGCACGGATGACATCATGCCGACCTTTTTATAAGCAGAAAGAGTAATCTTCAGCAAAAGGACACAAAAAGAAGACCTTCAAGCGAATTATCCTCAAAAAATCCACTTGAAGGTCGGGGGCTACACCCATTGGGTGCACCTTCGGTGCACCCCATGGATTATTATTCTAAGCCAAAATCATGTTGATTTCTAAGAGCATGGGACAAGATCAAAAAGCCAATCTTCAACCGAAGTGAAGGAACACAAATGGAAATAATCTCCACTGGAGACCTTCGAGTAGATTATTTTCTAAAATCTACTCGAAGCTCGGGGGCTACACCCATTGGGTGCACCTCCGGTGCACCCAATGAAATTCAGAATCCTACAAATAGGAATGCCGATCTCTAAGGCACAAACACGAAACTAGGTTTTGGTCAACAAGTGATCGAAGCAGGAGAGAACAACAGGAAGCCACCTTTCTTCAAATCACCTGCAAGCTGGACCTGGGATCTTCGGGTTGATTACCTCTAAATTAACCCAAAGATCGGGGGCTTGTGGGGGATAGATATCCCCCGGGTCCACTAAAAGAGTAATGGACCTCATGAAAGGCCCAAGGGCCCAATAAATCGTAAGGTTATTCTTTCGTGGGCCTGGGAGAAACAACCAGCAAAGCAGAGCGACGTGAGGCCGGATTGGTGCAAACCTGGACGGCCCATAGCGTCGAACGAGTGGCCGCAACGGAGATCCAACTTTCCCGCGCTGGAGTCCCCATACAGCGAGGCCACGTGAGGATAAGTCGGCGAGGATTACGTAAAGGATAATCTCAAGAAGTTCACTATCTTTTAGCCACTTGTTGTTATCTTATCCATGTGTACTGCCCCACGGTCGAGTATATAAGGCCTAGGGGGCACCCCTTCAGATCGAGGGACCCATTCTTTAGCCACCCACATCAACTCTCTGTATCCTCGATCCAGAGAGCTCTCTTGTAACCATATACACCAAGCATACTCATCAGGACGTAGGGTGTTACGCATCACTAAGCGGCCCGAACCTGTAAACCTTGTCTACCGTCTCTCGTGCGATCGGCACGAACCATTTTGCTACAGTTGTCGACACCTTCCTACTCCTAAAACACCTTGAGGGGCAACCCCAGGTGTGCGGTCGGACCCAAAACACCGACAACGCAAGTGGCCCCGACACCGGAAGGAGAACCGGTTATGATGGGTATGTTTCTCGTGGCCAATCACCCTGCAGTTATTCTTTTTGATTCTGGCGATTCACATACATTCATAAGCAAGAAGTTTGTGGAGCAACATTGTATTCCATATAATGAATCAAGGGAAGGGTTTATAATTCATTCGCCTGGGGGACAAATATTCACTAAAGAAGTGGCTTTCCATGTGCCTATAACATTGGCTGAACGGGACTTTCCCACAGATATGATTGTTCTGAAAGGCCAAAATATAGATGTAATTTTGGGCATGAATTGGTTAGCCCAACATAAAGCTATCCTCAACGCTGATTTGAGAACCATCAGGTTGAGTTATGGCCAAGAAGAGGTTCTCTTGTCTATCCCTATAGCTATTCCAGCTAAACCAATTGGCAGAGTATATGAAGCTATCATACCGGAAATCCAAGATCTTCCGGTAGTATGTGAGTTCCCAGACGTCATTCCAGAAGATTTGCCAGGATTGCCTCTAGAGAGAAGTAGAATTTGTGATTGAATTGAAGCCCGGTACGGCTCCTATTTCTAGAAGGTCATACCGAATGCCTCCGATCGAGTTGGCAGAACTCAAGACCCAATTACAAGATCTATTAGAAAAAGGATTCATCCGGCCAAGCTCATCACCATGGGGTTGTCCAGCCATCTTTGTCAAGAAGAAGGATCAAACACTTCGGATGTGCGTGGATTACAGACCCCTTAATGAGGTCACAATCAAGAATAAGTACCCTCTTCCCCAGATTGATATTTTATTTGATCAACTTACTGGAGCTCGGGTATTTTCCAAGATTGACCTCAGGTCGGGTTATCATTAGATCCGTATCCAACCCGAAGATATACCCAAGACTACATTCACTACATGGTATGGATTATTTGAATATCTGGTTATGTCTTTCAGACTAACAAATGCTCCTACCCACTTCACATATCTTATGAACTCGGCATTCATGCCTGAGTTAGATAAATTTGTGGTGGTATTCATTGATGATATCTTGATATATTCTAAGAATGAAGAGGAGCATGCTCGACATTTGCAGATCGTGTTAACGTGCTTAAGAGAGCACCAATTATATGCTAAGTTCAGTAAGTGCGCGTTCTGGCTGGAGGAGATCCAATTTCTAGGACATGTATTATCTGCCAAGGGGATTGCGGTGGATCCCAGCAAAGTCCAGGATATTTTGGAGTGGAAACCACCAACCACTGTACATCAAGTCCGAAGTTTCCTTGGACTGGCTGGTTATTACCACCGATTCATTCGAGATTTTTCCAAGCTTGTGAAACCAATCACAAGTTTATTGAAGAATGATACTAAATTTAATTGGTCTTCAAAATGTAATGAAGCCTTTGAGTAGCTGAAAGTATTATTGACCACTGCTCCGGTATTGGCTCAACCGGACATTGAAAAGCCTTTTGATGTGTATTGTGATGCATCAGGCAGTGGTCTTGGCTGTGTTCTAATGCAAGAGGGCCGAGTGATAGCTTATGCTTCAAGGCAATTGCACCGGCATGAGGAACATTATCCGACTCATGATCTAGAGTTAGCTGCTGTGGTTCATGCCCTAAAAATATGGCGTCATTATCTGCTGGGAAATATCTGTCATATTTATACAGATCATAAAAGTTTGAAGTACATCTTTACCCAGTCAGAGCAAAATATGAGGCAGAGGAGATGGCTTGAGCTTATTAAGGATTATGAACTGGAGATTCACTATCATCCAGGTAAGGCCAGTGTAGTGGCAGATGCACTAAGTCGCAAGGCTTTTTGCCATTGTCTGACGATGAAGACTTCTGACATTACATTATGCCAAGAAATGGAGAAGTTGAACCTAGGAATGATTCAACATAGAACTTTGAATCACTTGAAGCTTGAGTCAGTCCTCCTATAGAGGATAATTGATGCACAAAGAAGTGATGAGGGTATGAAACACATTCATGAGAAAATGGAAGCCAGTAAAGCCAACTGCTTCAGAAAAGATGATCAAGGTGTTGTATGGTTTAATAACCGCATAGTTGTGCCTAATAATGAAGGGACCCGCTAACAAATTCTAGATGAAGCACATCTTAGTCACTATTCTATTCATCTCAGAAGTACTAAGATGTATCATGATCTAAAACAGCATTATTGGTGGACAAAGATGAAGATTGAAATCACACGCTATGTGGCAAGATGTGACACTTGTAGACGTGTCAAGTCCATACATATGAAGACTGATGGTTCGTTGCAATCTTTACCTATACCAACATGGAAATGGGAAGATATTAGCATGGACTTTATTGTGGGATTGCCCAGGACAACAAAAGGATATGATTCTATTTGGGTTATAGTTGATCGACTTACGAAGATAGCCCATTTTCTGCCAGTCAAGGCAGATCATCCAGTTGCTGTCTATGCCCAATTATACATTGCTCGTATTCTTAGTGTGCATGGGGTTCCAAAAACTATAGTGTCAGATCATGGACCGCAATTTGTAGCCAAGTTTTGGGAAGCACTTCATAAATCCCTAGGTACCAAGTTGCTTCACAGTTCGGCCTACCATCCCCAAACCAGTGGCCAGACTGAGAGAGTAAACCAGATACTTGAAGATATGTTACGAGCATGTGTTCTGGAATTCCCACAAAAATGGGATAATTGTTTACCATTAGCGGAATTCTCGTACAATAATAGCTATCAAGAGAGCATTAAAATGTCACCCTTTGAAGCTTTGTATGGGCGGCGGTGTCGTACTCCGTTAAACTGGTCTGAACCAGGTGAAAGATGTTTCTTCAGGCCTGATATGGTAAAGGAAACGGAAGAAAAGGTTCGAAGAATAATTCATATTTTGAAAGAAGCTCAAGCTCGACAGAAGAGTTATGCAGACAAGCGACAACAACCCTTGCACTTTCAAGTTGAAGATTATGTCTACCTGAAAGTTTCACCAATGAAGGGTGTATCACGTTTTGGGGTAAAGGGGAAACTTGTGCCTCGATACATTGGACCTTTTCCTATCCTTGAAAGATATGGACCAGTGGCATACCGACTCCGGTTACCCGAAACCTTGTCTGCAATACATAATGTGTTCCACGTGTCTCAATTGAAGAAGTGTCTTCGAATTCTCGATCGAACCATTGAAGTAACAGATGTTACTTTAAACCAGACTTAACATATTCTGAACATCCTATTCGAGTCTTGGATCAAAAGGACAGGATTACCCGAAGGAAAACTCTCAAATTTTACAAGATACAGTGGAACCAACATACAGAAGATGAAGCTACTTGGGAAACCCAAGACTTTTTAGATAAGAATTTCCCAGACTTTTTAGCTTCGTGTAAATTGTAAGATGTGTACATTTGTTGTAATAGAGGAATAAACCCCATACCACCCCTGCCTTGTACCAAAAATAAGGAAATAAAAGTATGACACGTTTCCTTTTCCATTACTTACCCTAGGACTTTTAATCTTGGGACAAGATTCTTTTATGGGGGGAAGGATGTAACACCCCTGGTGTTACTGCCACTAAAACTTGAGCATGACATCATAAGCATTGGCATATCATGTGTTTGTCACACCTAGAATGCATTCACTAGGAAAAAATTTCAAACAAGTTGTGTGGGTATGACTGGTTGTGGGTAAAACCCTAGAATAGGGTACTTAACCCTAAACTGGACTCAGAAGAGTAAACAAAGCCTAATAAGAGAAAACTTCAAAACTTATTAGAAATAGTCATAGAAATTTCTATCGTCAGAGTTGGAGGAGACATTACTGCCCCTGCTCCGGAGGAAAACGAAGTTGTTATATACCGAAGCTTCTTAAAGGCAGGTCTTCGGTTCCCGCTGAGCAAGTATGTGGTTGAAGTGTTGAAGATATACCAGATCTTCCTTCATCAGATTACCCCTTAAGCTATAATTAGGATGGGGATTTTTGTCTGGGCTATAAGGAGTCAGGGGCTAGATCCGAGCGCGAAGTGCTTCTGCAGTATGCACGAACTTTTATATGAGACGAAGGCTACTGGCAAGAAATAGTACCACAACAACTTCGGTTGTTATGGATTTGTTGCTCGCCCCAATGCAAGCCACCCAGTGCCAACATTCCGGAAAAGGTGGCACGGGGCCTGGATGGAGGAGTGGTTCTATGTTAAAAATGCATCTGGTCTCGCTTCAGCCTTCAAAGGCCGAAGGTGGAAACTGATGGCAATGTGAAGCATGTCAGAAGGCCTTTAGCACTGTGTGTGCCTTCATTGGTACGAGGGATTTGATTCAAGAGCATATAGCCTTCAGGGTATGACCACTTGTGGAGAGTTGGGATATGCCGAAGGAGACCACGACCGATTCAGTGAGGGTGGTCTGGTCCGATTGAAGTATACCTTTAGATTTAGGGAGAAGTTTGATGAGCCAGATGATGACTGGCTAAAGTGTATTGAAGCTACCAGTGATGAGCTAGTCAGGGCATATTCCAAGGCCGAAGATAGTGCTTTGTCCGTAGTTTTCGAGGGTCGAGGCAAGAAAAGATTGAACAGGGTATTTGATGTGATTGGCTTCATATACCCTGATTACCAGTACCCGCTACGAGGGCAAGGGAAAAAGAGAGAGACTGCTACTTCGGTCGCCCCAGCGGAGCCGAAGAGCAAAAAGGTCAAGGTTCTGACCCACCGGCCGTGTTATATTGAACCGGCCATAGTACCTGAATTTGGCGAAGGGCCCTCTTCAGCTGCCGAAGCAAGACAAACTGCTTCGATTATGCAGAGCGCTGAAGAGACGACTGTAGTGCTGAAGGTGCCTACAGTCAGGCCAGCCGAAGCTAAAGATGATAAGGCCGAAGAGCCACAGATGGAGAAAGTGATAAAAGTGCCAGAAATCCTGAGTCCACTGGTAGAGGCAGATTTGCCGAAGGTGCAAAAAACTCCTGCTTCAACTCCCAAGAGGAGGAGGATGGCCAGCGTACTAGACGCTGTTATAGAGACCACGAAGGTCTTAACTCCTGCTCCTACCAAGAAAATTGTCGAAGCTGTCAAAGATCAAGTTGAAGCCGAAGCTGGGCCTTCAGTGCCTACTAAGACGAAGGCCGCCGTGCCTGTGTGACACCCCAGGTGTCTATTCGTGTTATGTCAGGAGATTTATCCTAATCTCGGATGCTCAGTAAAAATTTCTATTTCTCGCTCGCATGTGTCTCTGATTATCCAGACTATTCATTCACATTTCACTGAATTCGGAGTTATTCAGTCTCACAGAAGGCCGAATTTGGACCCTGATAAAAACTTTTATCTCTCGGCACGAATGCAAACTCGATAATCAATCTCGTTCAAAGCTCATTTAATCAAACGCTCAACAGTTGTCAGTCGAGCTGTGTCCGAATCAAATTCCTTGACCTTCGATCCATGTCCAAATATTTTATCTGGGTCCGTATTCTCAAGCGGAATCTCTAATGTGTCACCTTCAAAATAAATTTTACCCAACCCGACTTGCTAATGCCCGTAGCCGATCTGAATCCGAAAACGTAAAATCAAAACTCACACAAAACGGTCAACCTAAAATCATGACAATGGTATTTTTTTGCCACGAATAAAAATGGGGAGTAATTTTAAGTTTTGACACGAACAAAAGCGACTAGAAATTTTCAATGGGGCAATTTTACATTTCGGCACAAACTAAATCGGCACAAATTTATAAGAACGACTCGCATCCTTTGACCATAAATCTGAAAGTGTGCTCAAACCTTGAGTTAAATTTACTTTGCAAACAGGGCGCAAGAAATTTTGTTAGACGACGTTGATCCGATCTTTCTGCCAAAATTTGAGCTTTCTCGTCCATCTCGATCACGAACTGTTGGATGCGAAACACATTAATAGTTCATTAAATTAGAGAGATTAAGACTTTAATTATTTATTTCTTGATTTCTCTCGTGTGTCATGTTAGTAGTGTTACAAAAAAAGAGAAGAACAGAAAAGAGAAAATGCTTACGCACACAACGCACGCCACCCTTCTCCCTGCACGCACGCAAGCACCTGATCCTGGCGCACCCGTATAGCAGCCAATGGCCTGCAGCCGCTCCTTCAACCAGTGCCGAGCGACAGCGCCTATAGGCCAATGTGCCGCGCCGCCCAGGTGAGCCAATCGCTTGGCAGGCCGCACCCTCTATAGCTCTCGAGGTCCCCTGTCGTCTTCCTCCCCACGCCATTTCCCTGCCGACGCTCCCACGCCATCGCTCTCCCTCCTGGCGTCTTCCCCCTTCCTCTGCCAGCGCTCAGGGTGCTCTTCGCTGCAGCCATGATGAGACTCCTACGTGCCTCTGCTCCAGCGATGGACATCGGGGCGCCCTTCTCTGGCCCATGGCCGCCAGGATCCACAGAGCAGGGCAGCACCTCTTCTCCTCCTTCCTTCCTCCTCCTCTCTGATTCCGCGCAGGAGCAAGGGAGCTCCCATGGCTACCTCCTTGGTGCCCTCTCACCCCTTGGCCGCGGCCCTCTCGGCCCAGCACTTACCCCTGCCCTGCTCGGCTCCCTCTCCCAGCGCGCAGGAGCTTCCAGGGAGCAGTCGCTCGCCTCTACAACTCCCTCCAGCGTCGGCCAACAGGCAGGCAAGCCCCTGCCAATCTTCACCTGCACATTGGGCTCCTCCCTCCTTGGTGCTCGGCCTCCATGGATGCACATCCCGTCCTCCCATGAGCGCCACCAGCAGGAGCTCCTACTCCCATGGCGCCTCTCCCCCATCCATCGCGTCTGACCCCCTCTCCTTTCTCCTGCCCGCTCGGAGCTCTGCCATGGCAACGCTGATCCTTCCCCTCCATTCCTAGGCTTAGAAAGCTCTCCCCCATGCAGTCCAGCTCTAGGCCAGATCCAATTCGCCCAACCCCTGCTCGCCCAGAGCTTCATCGCCCCAAATCCGGCCATCCCCACCTTGCCGTGGAGTTCCTCGAGCAGCCCCACCTAGCCGCCATCCTCCCCGGTCGGCCTCCCTTTTTTGTGTGCAGCTCGCCATTCCCCCTATAGCAGTGTGATGGCTTCCTCTGCTGCCAGGGGCCTCGCTCAGGTCCGGTCGTGGTCGCTCCCATCGCTGACCGAGCTCCTCTTCTGTAGCAGGCCATTCGCCTTGTCTCCATGGTCATGTGAAGCGAGCTCTATTTTTCCCAGCGCTCTCACCTGCTCGACGAAATGACGCAGCACGAAGCGGCCATGGAACCTCCGCTGCATCGCGCTCGCCAAGTCGGGCCACCCACCGTCGATCTGCGCAGCGTCTGCGCGTCGTCGTCGAAACCCGCGGTGAGCTCCTCGCTGTTCCGTGTTCCTTGATTTTATAAAATAACTGAACTAATAAGCCGTGAAATAATTGTGTATGTCGTTTAATCGCAGCCCCTTGTCATCGTCGCGCTTCACGCGTCGTTTCTCGACAGAAAGCCAAACCAACATGCACGCATGCGTAGCACCAATCGGATTTCGGCCAGGTTGTTCGCTCTAGAAAAATTGTGATTTTGTTTTATTTACGATTCAGTCGATGACGTGAATATGTGCGTGAAAGTATAATTGTATGAATGGACGCGTGTAGAGAAGAAAATGAAGTAAAAAAGAACTCGAATGTTTTCATATTTTGATAGGAAGAATATGCGATGCGTTGTTTGATGCGAAAACTAAGTTTAAATAAATAAATAAATGCGGATCATGTTTTGGGGAATGTATCGATATGTGTTTATGTGAAAACTGTATCTGTTTTATGCAATATGATGGGATTCATGATTATATAGGGGATATATTTATTAATGTGATAAGAAGTTTAGAAAATACCAGTTTGCGTGGAGGATGTATTGTTAAGACATGAGTGTCGGAGTTCATATATTAGTGGTTACGCTACGATGATTGAAGTGTCTCGAGTGCACGCCACCATATGGTTGTATGCAAGACGGGGTTATGCGCACGATGAGTTTAGTAAAAATTCATCGGTGTCACTGGTGTTAAATTGAGGTTTATTTGCGCGTGTAAAGTAATAATGTGTTTAATACTTAAAACTCTTAGTCGATAGTAAAAATTGTTTTGGCTTATATAGAGAGGTGGTGACATGCCAAAGTAGTCGTCGCTTTCTCTATATTTATAAGTCGAGTCGTGACGATGCGTATTATGGGTTCGTTAAATTATGCTTCGTATATAGTGTATGATTGAGCTCACGAATTCGAGTAGACACTTCAAGTAGTATAAGTAGGTTTGTGGTACAAGTTGTGTAATGGAGTTAGTTGTTTTAGGAAAATTATTGAAATACTCGGTTCATATGATAAACATGTATGCGTGCATAATTTGGGAAGTAAATGCATGGTGATTGCGGATTGGAGAGTAGTGGTTTACGGTTCGTATAAATTGGTAGGTGTGTGAAAATACTTGTGAATATGTGTGTTTATAAAAATGTTGTAGTGTATGTTGTGTCTCAGATTACATAATAAAAGTCAAGCCGACGTGTATGTTATTTAGCGGGCTATGTCGTCGCTCTAGTTAGCTGAATTGTTAGATAGCTTGGGTTAAGCACGTAATCGCAATAAATTGCTTGTTGTAGTCTAAATGTGTATGGTAATGGTCGTAGGTAAAAAATTTTAGTGTTCATGTGATGTCTAAGTGAAAATACAAATTAGTGTGTGAAGGACTTATCGATAAACATCTATGTACTGGGTAAGGTTATTGTGGTAGGTGCGTTATAAATTGTGTATGGTAATTCTAGCGCACGAAATAACTTGTATAAAATTAGTAAGTCTACTTGTTGGTCCTAATTTGATTGTTTTAACTCTAACAGATGGTAAAGTGTTAGAGTAATTCTAATCTCGAGAACATGACAATTCTTGAAGTAAATAGGAGCTGAGATTTATAGTTGCTGTTTTGGGCTGCACGCATTGTTTTCGTCATGCTGTTTGTTTAATGAACTAAATCGTATTTTCTATAGAAAAGCCATATAGAAGAGTTGTAGATAACCTTATTACCTTGCTTGTGTTAAAATTTGACAGTCATAAGTCTGATCGTTTAGAAACTATGCTTTTCACAAATTCAGTAAATGAATCTGTCTAATTTCTGTACAGATTTCAGAGATTGAATTGTTTGCTTAAGTTAATTTTACAATCTGTTACTGGTCATTATAAGAAAGTTGTAGATGCTTTTCTTATCTTGCTTGTGTTAAAATTTCATAACCATAGGCCTAATAATTTAAGAGATATGAATTTTACAAACTGGTTGCTGTGTTCTGTCCACTGTCAGAACAGATTTCAAAAATTGTATTGTTTGATTTGTTAAACATAGAATCGCTTCTTGGTGATTATTAAAGTTGTGTATTACTTTTGCTAAGGTTTCCGAAAAGTCTTGGATCACTCCTTTTTGGTGACCTGAAGATTAAGTTATGGATGTCTAAAGGGTGAAGACTGAATCTGTCTAAATCTGTACAGCAAAGCCTTCGTGGTGTATTGTACCCTTGATACGTATTGAATCAACCTGAGATGCTCATAAATGATTTGTAGCCAATTTCATTATATTTCCAGAAAGTCTAGGACCAATTTATTTGGATGCCTGAATCTCTAGTTATGGATTTTTAAAGTCGCAAGTCTGAGTCTGTCCAAATCTGGATAGAGCTGTTGTGTTAACACTTTTTGACCTTGCTAAGTGTTGAATCGTGCTGAGGTAAAAATACTAAAGTTGTAGAGCGTTTCATAAGCTTTCCAAAAAGTATTTGTTCACTATTTTTGGATAAATATCTTGTGAGTTATGACTGAAACAAGCAACTGCTGTGCTGCTGTCCTAATTTTGTTATGTTTGGTGGATTGCTCTACTCTGTTGTGTTTGGCTCGAGTCAACTATTTCCTCGTTTTGATTTTGGTTGAACACGCAGAAATGATAATATAACTAATATAATTAAGCCTAATTATATAGGTAACTAGTACACGTCTCGCTAAATTAGTGAACTAAATTGATTAAGGTCTCATAAGTGTTTGCCTAGTGAATAATTGAAAGCCTAATTAAGTGTCTAGTTCCTTTTTCAACTAAGTATGTCTATACATAAGTCGTAGCGAACTTATGTACTTAACTAATTTAATGTTAGGTAACTACTGGATGATTAAAGTGAACGTGGTAAATGCTTGTGCTCGTGATATCGTGTTTGTGTTGGGTAAATATAGGAAATGTTTGTCGTCTTTCTAGTGGTGTTAATGTTGAACGCCGATAACGTGTAGATAACTAATGCTAGCGTGTGGTTGTTTATGGTGTCTTACAATTTAATGTTCGCTAAGCGGGTGTCATCTAGCAAACACTATCTAGTGTTGAATTCCAGGCAAGCCCCGATTTTATGATAACCGTTTATATATGCTATTTCACTACACTTAATGTTTGTAGGTTTGTACTGTGCACTTAAGTGTAGGAGTTGCTTGAAACTCTAGTTGCATGAACTCAGGATTCCTTTTGAGATAGATACTAGTATGCTAGGTCGAGTAGCTGCTATGCTAAATCAGGATCTCGGTATAAGTCGAGTGATTTTTCTAGCACTCGCGCGAGGTCAGGAATTGGTTGTATCCATTTTTGATAACAGAATAATGATGGTCTATGGACACGGATCCATGGGGATGCGTTGTCTATGAGACAAAATTGGAATAAGGATTAACGTGCGGATACTTGTGTCAAGCGTTTGAATGTACTAAACACATGTCGGGAAATATTGCAACCGGTAAGCCTAGTACCTGAGTGAAGCCGGGCGTGGACTTTACCCCTCACTTGTCCTGAGACTGGGTCTCCCATTCTAGATATGGTGGGTACAAGTGCGGCCACTGCACGGCGGCGGCCGGGGTCAGTGGAGCATTGTATGCCAAGGCGGTGAGGCCTAGCCGCGAATGGGGAATCGATGGGGACGGTTGACGTGTATGGGGACGGAGTGCCCCTACATGTCGTGTGTTTAGGTTTACCTTGCAAGGTTAAAACTCAATTCGAATCATCTGCTTGATCCATTGTACTGCATTGAGTAATAAGTGGAAATGAGATGACTGGAAAAGATGTTGATTGATATAATGTTTGATACCATGTATGAATAGCTAGGTACTCATATAGTCTAAATTATTATTCTAGAACTTGAAAAGCTAAAACTTGTTTTTAGACTCAGCTAGTGCTTTTGGCAAACCAAACCCCTCAGCCAAACAGCTTCATGGTCTAGAGCTAGAGGAGTAGACTCCTAACACCGGGTAAGTCTAGTTGAGTATTAGTATACTCAGCCTTGCTTGTGGCATAATTTTTGCTGGAACCTCCTGGATTTGGTTGCTGGTGTGACTCGGCCTTCATCCCTGCCACCGGGATAGATGATCGAGAGGGTTACTACTTCCGCAGGAGAGGACCAGGAGGAGTAGCATGGCCAGGCTTCGCCATGTTACTCGGTTTTCTCCGTTAGTTATTTCCGCTGCATTAAAATTTATGGTCATTATTTCTGAAACTCCGATAATGTAATCATTAATGATACTTTCTTAATTTGTGGTATTATGCTTTATTGTATTTCTCTGTGCCTCACCTTCGAGTGAGCTAGTGGTATTCGATCCTGGATAAGTGGCTTTATCGGACTAGATCTGAGGGACTGACGAGTTATTCCGATTTAAGTGTGTTGCTGTCTCTAATGGTGCGACTTGGACACTTAAGTGGGAATAATTCAGGTGGTTCCGCCACAGCCTGAAGTTCAACAACGTTCAGATACCGGTAAGACGACTGAGCAAGTCGTGACAGAAAAGGCAAAATCTCCTGTCCCCAAAGCCTTAGCTAAAGATACTGATTACATTGTTCGACATGCTTTAGGGAAGAAATTATTTGAAGAAGAAATCTTGGAGGCCAAATACTACGCCCAAAGACTGAAGTATCCGAAGGGGGCCTTAGTGTTCCATGGTACCAACGAAGATGATTTCCTGTACTGTCTCCTGGATAACAAAGAAATATCCATGTGCCGGGAGATAGCTAAAAGTATGGGATTTCCTAAGCTTGAAGAAGGCCTTTCGGTCTTATCGAAGGATGATCTTGCTGACAGCCTCACGTACAACAGTATAAAGGTATAGAGGTTAACTTTGAAGCTAGAAAATAAAGTACTTTATTGCCATGCTCAGCTCTTTCTTTTTCTTTTGCAGGGCTTAATTCTTAGTAATGCCTTGAGGGCTCAGAAGAGCGCCGAGGACGAAGGTTGTACAATGGCCCTTAACAACCTTCGCTCTGAGGTGATTGAATTGAGAAACGAAGGTCTAGAGAAAGACAAAATTTTGATTTCATTAGTGAACAAAGTAAAAGAAGATGAAGCTAATTACAAAGCTCAGGTTGAAGCCTAGAAAACAGAAATTGAAGACCTTCGGAGACAATTGGCTAAAGCTAAAGAGAACTGCGCGCTCGCATAGGCTAATCAAGAGATCAGTGAGTACTGGAAACATAAGCTAGAGAAAAATGTTGAAGAACTTCGCGAATCCAAGGAAATGTGCTTTAAGAAATCCTTGGATTGTGTGAAGAAATTAAAAACTAGCTTCGCCAAAGTGGGCGCCTACTCTGCTGAAGAAAACTTCATATGGGGCGATCCCGAAGGCGTTGTGGAATGGATAAGTGGAGAAGCCAAAACCTTCGAAGAAATTTTGAGTGATCGCGGGGATATTTGCGCGTTTTCCGGTGCGTGGGGAATCTCAACTATTCTGGAGAAGGTCGGATGTGATCACGTTAAAGCTATGGCCCAGGCCGAAGCTGCCTTCTCCATAGAGGATACGAAGGATCCTTCAGCTGAAGCAACTTTAATGGGTGGGAAGTTTTATAACGATGTCTGGGTGAAATGTGGCTGAGAGCTGGCCCACGAGATTATAAAAAAGAGTGAAAAAGATACCCATGACGCCCGAGCAGAAGCAAAACAAGCTGAAGAGGCTACAGAACGCGAAAGGCGTATAGGTATTATTTTTTGGGTTTTTTAGCTTCGGTACTTGCTTTGTGGCTTCGAACTAATCAATTTTACCTACTTCAGCTGAACTATCTCCGCCGCCAGAACCGTACGATCCCCTAGTTGACCAAGAAATGAAGGAATCATTGGACATCATAAGCATGGCTGAATCCATTATTGACGAAGTCATCGATAAACTTTTGAACGAAGTTGCGGAAAAAGTCCTTAGAGAAGAATAAATTTCATTGTAATAGTATTTTTGAAATGCTTAGTGTATGGGACAATGGAATGAACAATAAACTTCTATTGTAACAAAACTATGTGACATTTGATGTATGTAATATTGAATCGAATATGTAAATTATTGTAATTTATTTCTTTGCGATGCATGAAATTTACACACATACCGTTTTTTCCCTTCTTTTCATGCTTCGTAAAGAAAGAGATCCCTTCTTATGGCGAGGCTGATAAAACTGTATTCCCCAAAGCTTACTTCGTGCCTTAGTACATATTCAATTTGACGAAGCATTCGTCGAAGATTGGCTTTGTATTCAATTCTTGTACCGGTAATGCAATATGATGTATGATGTAATGTTATGCAAAATGATGTGATGATATGATGCAAAATGATGAGGATGCCGAAGATACACACCCACACGCCCACACTAGAATACACAAGCTCTACATCCCCTTAGGAACGACTTTTGAGCTTCTTCACCTTCTATTTCTGTGGTATAAGTTCTGCATCCCCTTAGGAACGTATTTTGAACTTCTTCGCCTTCTATTTCGGCGGTATAAGTTCTGCATCCCCTTAAGAACGACTTTTGAACTTCTTCGCCTTATATTTCGGCGGTATTTGGCTCTGCATTCCCTTTGGAAGGACTTTTGAGCAGAAAACTTACACTGCGCTCCCTTAGGAACGACCTTTTGTAGCTTTGTCGACTTTGGCTCTGCATTCCCTTAGGAACGAATTTTGAGCAAAAGACTTACGCTGCGCTCCCTTAAGAACGACTTTTGTAGCTTTGTTTATGTTGGCTCTACATTCCCTTAGGAACAACTTTTGAGCTTCGTAAATCTGTGAAGAAGATATATTTCATTCTGGTACAGGCAGAATCATTATGAGAAATTAAAACTAAGTTTTCATTGCTTGTTCCTCATACAGAAAGCAAAATGGCGTAGAAAGTAAAAGTATTTCAGAAGAAGGATGTTGCTCAGTAGATGTGCTTTGATTCTGGTACGGTGTTGTTGACCGTATGAGCTTTGGACTCCTCCCTGAAGTCATGTTGCTGTTGTGGGTGTTGGCACCCTTCTGGCTGCGGGCTTCGGGTATAAGTAGGTTGTAATGGAGGTGGCGGTGGGAGCTGAGGCTAGGAAGCTTGTGAATGGCTTGCTGAAGCAATAGAGGCTGCAGGTTGATTGCCCACATATTCTGGTATGTAGGGAGAGTGGCACAAAGCAGTATGCAAGACCTGCTTTGGCTGATTCTGTCGAGCTTCTGCTTCGGCAATCTCTTTTTGCTTTTGAATGGTGATTTGACACGTTCTTGTAGTGTGGCCCTTGTCCTCACCATAGAATAAGCAATAGATTTTCCTGGGCTGATCCCTATATCTTCCTCCGAAGCCCCTACCGCCTCGGCCCCTTGAAGCTGGTGGCCTGAAGGAGCTTTGCTGCTATCCTGAAGATTGTGAACTATGCTGTGGCCTCTGAAACTGGCCTCCTTTGTCATCGGTCTGACTGGAGCTGTGGATTGATCTGACATGTCTAGGGTGGACTCTTCCTTCGAAGCCCCTAGTCATCTCAGAAAATCTGTAAGCTTCCTCCCTTCTTTGGCGAAAGTCATTGTTAGCCCAGATGTACTCATCCATTTTCTGAAGCAGCTTCTCCAGAGTCTAGGGGGCTTCCTAGCAAAGTATTGGGTCGTAGGCCCTGGACGAAGACCTTTGATCATGGCCTCAATGATGATTTCATTGGGCACTGTAGGCGCTTGTGCTCTTAGGCACAAGAACATTCGGACATATGCCTGAAGGTACTCCTCATGGTTTTGAGTGCACTGGAACAAGACCTGAGCAGTGACTGGCTTCGTCTGGAACCCTTGAAAACTGGTGATCAGCATGTCCTTAAGTTTCTGCCATGACATGATTGTCCCTAGCCGGAGAGAAGAGTACCATGTCTGTGCCACACTTCGGACTGCCAAGACGAAGGACTTCGCCATGACTGCGGTATTGCCCCCATACGAAGATATAGTTGCTTCATAGCTCATTAGAAACTGCTTTGGATCTGAGTGCCCATCATACAAGGGAAGTTGGGGTGGCTTGTATGATGGGGGCCATGGGGTAACCTGCAGTTCTGCTGATACAGGAGAAGCATCATCAAAAGAAAAATTTCCATGATGGAAATCGTCATACCAATCATCATCATTGTAGGAATTGTCTTGACGAAGCTCTCTTTGTGGAGGTCTTCGGTCCTGGTCATCTTGAGTGAGATGATGTATTTCTTCAGCAGCTTCATCGATCTTCTTCTGTAGATCGGAAAGACAAAGAATCTTCTCTCTCTTCCTTTCGACCTGCTGATGGATAGCTTCGAGACCCCTTATCTCTTGGTCTAGCTCCTCCTCCTAGGGTGTCAGACTTGTAGCCTTCCTCTTTTGAGTTCGAGCTTCGCGCAATGTGTCCTGGTTAACGTCCAGTGGCTGCAGTGCAGCCCCTAGCCCTGAAGTTTTCTTTGGCGGCATGACGAAGGTCACAGCTTGCCGAAGGTGGTCAAATGAGTTCACCGGAGGTGGGCATCAATGTTGGGGACTTGTTCTCAAATGCTATGAGTTAAGAACAAGGCAACACAAAATGTTAATGGTTAAAGTCCTTCGTCCTTCGAAGCATTATTTCCCTTAGGATATAATGATCTTCAGACGAAGGTTATGAAGGATGTACCTTCATCGTGGCAATATATATTAAAAGAAGAAACATATGAAATATGAGAAATGACATGATCAATCATATGACGTTATTAATATATCTTTTCTATCTCATCATGAATAAAATGAACAGTATTGAATTACATTTGTACCTTCGGCTTGACAGAAGGCAAAAGTCCAAGCGTGATGCACGAGTGAATACAAGTCAGCGTGAACAGTACGGTGCTACTGTTCATCTATTTATAGGCACAGGACGCAACTTGGGTAAAATTACATTCATGCCCTTCATGTTCACTATTGACATAAGGACAATCTATCAAGGGCTAAACAGCCTTTTCCTCTTTAAGTTGGTTCCTTTTTCTGCTGCTGAGCCGAAGCTTCCTTGCGCGTAGCTTCAGAGCTGGCTGAACCTTCGTCCTAACCATGCTTTTCATATTATGTACAGATTCATTCCGAGTCCGAAGGTTCCTGTACATATATTACACTTGGGAAACATTGTTAATCATGTTTTTTAGGACCTTCGGAATACGAAGGCCCCCAACACCTATGCTCTTGTGTGAAGACATAGCAGACCAAAAGGTATTGCTGGGATCTCAGCTATCTGGTGAACAGGAAAAGACTCTGCTAAGATTCTTGTTCAACAACAAAGATGTCTTCGCTTGGACAGCTAATGACCTTTGTAGTGTCAATACAGATGTTATTGACCACTCACTCAATGTGGACCCATCCTTCAGACCAAGAAAGCAGAGGCTTCGGAAAATGTCTGATGATAAAGCCGAAGGTGCACGAAATGAAGTAAAGAGACTTCTTAGTGTCGGTGTTATCAGAGAAGTAACATATCCAGAGTGGCTAGCCAACACCGTTATGGTGAAAAAAGTTAATGGGAAATGGAGAATGTGCATTGATTCCACAGACCTCAACAAGGCATGTCCGAAGGATGAGTTCCCTTTACAAAGAATAGATTCCCTTGTAGATGTAGCAGCTTCTTTAGAACTTATGAGCCTATTGGACTGCTACTTGGGTTATCACCAAATTTGAATGAAGAAAGAGGATGAACCAAAGATAAGCTTCATAACTCCTAGTGGTACCTATTGTTACCTTCGGATGCCTAAGGGGCTCAAAAATGCTGGAGGAAGCTTCAGCAGAATGACTGTCAAGGTTCTTCACTCTCAAATAGGCAGGAATGTGCTGACTTATGTCGATGACATCATAGTGAAAAGCACAAAACAAGAAAATCATGTTGCCGATTTGCAGGAGATGTTTGCCAATTTTAGACGAGCCGGTCTCAAGTTGACCCCCAGAAAATTGTGTTTTCAGAGTGAAGAAGGGTAAGTTTCTTGGTTGTCTGGTATCAACAAAGGGCATCGAAGCTAATCCAAGCAAGATCGAAGCTATCCTTCGGATGGAGCCACCAAATTCAAAGAAAGGGGCACAACGGTTGGCAGGAAGACTGACATCGTTGAATAGATTTATATCAAAATCAGCAGAGAGGAATTTACCATTCTTTGAAATACTGAAATCAGCCAAAGTCTTTCAGTGGGGTCCGGCTCAACAGAAATCCTTCGAAGAGTTAAAACAATATCTGATAGATTTGACAACTCTAACTCCACCTTCATCAGGAACTCCGCTACTTTTATATGTGGCTGCTTCACATGCTGCAATTAGTGCGGCACTTGTACAAGAGAAACAAGTTGGCTAGATGAAAAAGCAAGCACCAATATACTTCGTCTCCAAAGTACTTAGCCCATCAAAGAAGAATTATACATAATTGGAGAAGGTACTCTATGTTGTATTAATGGCCTCCCGAAAGCTTCGGCATTAGTTCCAAGCTTATCATATAATAGTACCATCACAACCCCTCAAGGATATAATGAGGAATAGAGAAGCTACAGGAAGGGTCGTAAAATGGGCCGCAGAACTCAATGAATTCACCATTGACTATGTGCATAGGTCTTCGATTCAATCTCATGCTCTAGCAGACTTTATTGCCGATTGGACGCCAGGGGCTCAGGATGAAGAAGCAGCAAAAGATGCCAAAGCTTGGATGGTATTTTGTGATGGCTCCTGGGGAACCTTCAGTGTAGGGGCAGCTGCTATCCTAGTAGCACCATCTAAAGTCAGGACATGTTTTGCAACAAAGTTAGATTTCAGATGTACAAATAACATTGCCGAGTACGAAGCTCTTCTTTTGGGGCTTCGGAAGCTAAAGGCAATGGGAATAAGAAGGGCAATCCTTAAAACTGTTTCACAAGTTATTTCGGGGCATGTGGATAAGAGCAGCAAGGCAAGAGATCTGAAGCTTGAAAAATATTTGGATGCAGTCCGAAGGTTGGAAGCTTGTTTTGAAGGCTTTTCTGTAAAAAATATCCCAAGGGGAGAGGATGAGCATGCATATTTATTAGCTAAATCAGTGGCATAGGGGCTTCCTTTGCCTTCGGAAGTATTTTTTGAAACAATAAAAGCACCCTCAATCGAGCTCATGAAAAGGGTAGTGCTCACAATCTCACCTGTACATAGTGAAGACTAGAGGACCGAAATAATATCCTTCCTCCAGGGCAATCATCTTTCAGATGACGAAGCTTACAATAAGAGAATGGAAGCAACAACAAGACCTTATGTAATAATTGAAGGGGAGCTATACAAGCATGGAGTTTGCTCCCCATTGCTCAAATGCCTATCCAGAAATGAAGGACATGAATTAATGAGGGAGATACATGCAGGACTGTGTGGAGCTCATATTGGGTCTAGGCCTTTACTGGGAAAGGTTTTTTGGCAAGGGTTTTATTGGCTGAAGGCAGCTTCGGATGCAGCGGATTTGGTCCAGAAATGTGAAAACTGTCAGAAGTGTGCTAGGGACCAGAAACAACCTTCATCTCTGACACAACTAATCCAACCTACTTAGCCATTGCAGAGATGGGGCCTAGATTTGTTAGGACCGCTCCCACCAGCACAAGGAAACTTGAAATATGTTGTGGTAGCGGTGGAATATTTCTCAAAGTGGATCGAAGCTAAGTCTCTAGCTACCATAACTTCGGTCACAGTCCAAAAGTTCTTCTGGCAGAATATTGTTTCTCGTTTCGGAGTGCCGAAGGCTATTACAGTCGACAATGGAACTCAATTTGATGCTGAATTGTTCAAGGTTTTTTGTGACTAGATTGGTACAAAAATACATTTTGCATTAGTAAGGCATCAGAATCAAATGGTTAGTAGAGAGAGCAAATGGAATTATAATGACATGAATAATGAAATTAATCTTCAATCAGCCTAGAGGAAAGTGGCCAGATGAATTAATAAAAGTGGTGTGGAGTCACAATACTGTCGTCTCAAGGTCAACAGGCTTTACTCCATTTAAGCTCCTGTTCGGCGACGAAGCAATAACACCAGAAGAAGCAAGAACAGGATCAATAAGAACCAAAGCTTCGGTGGAGGATGAAGCCAATTGCCAAATAACAAAAGATACCATAGAAGGGACCAGACTTCAAGCCATAGAGCACATCAACAAGTACCAGGCCGAAACAATAAAATGGCACGATAGGAAAGTTCGATTGAAAAATATCAAGCCAGGCCATTTGGTGCTTCGAAGGATAGCCAACCCAGATACAGTGGGGAAGCTACAGCTGAAATGGGAAGGTACTTTTCTGGTAGTATCTTCGTCAAGACCCGGTTCTTACAGATTGAAGGATATGGACGGCAACGACATTCCCAGATCTTGGAATGCGGATGAGCTTCAGCGATATTACGTGTAATTGATGTAACCTTTTTAATTTTTCCTATGGCACCCTTTTCCTTTCAGGAGGGGAGAAAGGTTTTTAATGGGGCCATAGTTTGTAATTTTCATTCTTGTTTAGCCCTATGCAATACAATGGCCAAATTCCCCCAAAAATGTAACATGTAATATCAGAATCCGCACCATCGAGTGTAAAGAGAACAGAGAAAAGCTCAAAAGACGTCCCTAAGGGGATGCAGAGCTGTAATCATTCCAAAGGAGATGAAGCTACGAAAGTTGTTCCTAAGGGAGCGCAGAGTAAGTTCTGAAGCTACAAAAGTCGTTCCTAAGGGAGCGCATAGTAAGTCCCAAAGCTCAAAAGTCGTTCCTAAGGAAATGTAGAGCCAAATACCACCGAAGTAGAAGGTGAAGAAGCTTCAAAGTCGTTCCTAAGGGATGCAAAGCTTAAATGCCACCGAAATAAAAGGTGAAGAAGCTCCAAAGTCGTTCCTAAGGGGATGTAGAGCTTAAATGCCACCGAAATAGAAGGTGAAGAAGCTCCAAAGTCATTCCTAAGGGAATGCAGAGCTTAAATGCCACCGAAATAGAAGGTGAAGAGACTCCAAAGTCGTTCCTAAGGGGATGTAGAGTCTGGGTACGGCCTCGTGTGTGTTTGGATCATACATTTGCATATTACATCGCATCATTCTTTGCATTCATACGAGCATTCATTAGACATTCGTAGGATCATCATTATCATGACATGAAGCACGAACGATAATATGAACAGAAATGGTCCGGCTTCGGCAACAAAGTGCTTCGTTGAATATGAAGAAGTTTTGTTTCAAACATGAACATAGGCATTTTATTCAAGGAAAAGCTTCGATGTGTATGAAAAGAAGGGAAGGTGTTTTTCGCCTTCGGCTCAAAAGTTACACATGGATTTCGTCCACAACAAAGCAATTCGCACATGGATGGAAAGGTAAAATTATATTACAAGGTACGGACCAATATATACAGTATTGAGTTCAACTCTCGATTACAACTTTTTGCAAAAATAACGCAAATAGATCCTAAGCTCTGTATAGGAAGTCATAAAGGGAAGCTTCAGCCCAGCAACCTTCAGAATGCGCTTCAGATTACTAACCTTCGGCGCCGCCATCCTGCAGACAAACAGCGGTATAAGGTACAAGCGAAGGTAACAAAGAAAAATCAAGGAAAACAGTAGGTACAAGATTCATACTGATTTAAGCAAATTCTGAGCTTCATCCCCAGCTAACTCTCATCCGCCTTTAGCCCAAATTTGAGTAATAAATCTATTTTCGATACTTCGGGCCTCGCTAGGAATATTAACCAAGTCTGATGGCGACAGGCTGAAGTTTGGCTTGTTTACTATTTTAGCATGTGTGCATCCAGCCTTTAAAAATGCAGCAGTCGTGCCATGAGAAGCTAACAGATCACAGAAGTCACTGTGCCCAGTTATTACTTCGTCGAGTGCATCAACTTCATTCTCGATATGCTCGAAGGTTTTTGGTATATCTTCAGCCGAAGGGACAATTTCTCCAGAGCTGGCCCCAACTGAGCTGAAGATTCCTTTTAACCGTTGCACACAGCGAGTAGCAAACTCCAAACATTTGTTTCGAAGGTCCCTTAGCGATTCCTGCAGCTTCATGTTCTTATCAGCTTTGACTTTATATTTCGCTTGCAGTTCCTTTTTCTATATTTCGCTTGCAGTTCCTTTTTCTCTTGTTCGAAGCACTCTGATTTCTCCTTTAAGGTTGTTTGAGCTTTAAAAAGCTCCTCGTTTAACCTAGCATTTTTAGCTTGAAATTCCGCTAGGGAACCTTCGGTTGCTTGAAGCAAGAAGTCTTTCTTCTCAAGAGAAGCCTCGCAATCTTTGATCTTACTATAATACTCAAAGTTGTATTCAAGGAATATATAGTAGATCTCCTTATTTTATGTGCCATATTTGCATCATAAAAAGAGCATACATATAATTAAGAGTGATTAATTAAAACAAATGATACTAAAATAAAACAAAGTGCATCTTGTTGGAGTTTTATATGTTTGTGCATTAAATAAAATAACAAGGATAATAATAATAAGATAGTAATTACTAGAAGCTTGAATCCTAAATTAAGAATTAGGGTTTGAAATAAGAGAAGGGAAGAAATGAGAAAAATACTACATAAAATAAAATAAAAATCAGAATAAATACCTTTCACACGGATATTATTAAACTATACATTTCAAACTGAGGACAAGTTTATCACAAAGTTTGAATTTAAAATTTTATTGAAGAATGGATTTTGAAATGGGAAAAGGAAAATGGAAAATAAAAAGAAAAACAGAAAGAAAATAGAGAAATGTGCGCGGCCCAGGAACTGGTTTCGGCCCACTTCGCTCCACCTCGCGCCGGCCCAAGTCCCCCCATGGGCGCTCACTTACGCGTGGGCCCTACTCGTCGGCCACACATTGCACTCATTCCTCACCCTCTCACTGGATCTCGGGCCCGCACGGTCAGCCGATTCCTTCGTCCGCGCGTTAGCCTAGGTGCCTCGCTCTCCCTTTTTCCCTGCGTGGCTTACTTGTGGGTCCCGCCTGTCATCTTATTGCCCCAGCTGATCATGGTCGAACGGACCGATTCTTCTGCCATGGCCGTTGACCCACTGTTGCAACCTCCACGGTGATCTCGGGCTCTTGGGGATTTCCGCGACTCCAACTTTCGGCTCGTCCGCCACGGATAAATACTCAACCGAGACCTCGTCTACAGCGTGTAGCCTTCCTATGCCCTGCCCTCGCCGAGAGTCAAGCGAGAGAGATTGTCGCCGCCGTGGATTGCCACCAATAGCGCAAATCGAACCCTAGTCTTGTCACCCGAGGCTTGGGAAGCTCACGAGAAAGCCATACACGGGCGCAATCGAGGGGTGGTGCCCTAGGATCCCTGGAATTCCTCACCGGAGTTGGTGACGCCGCCGTGCTCAGGCGCGGCCGTGGCCAGTGACTGCGGCATTCCAATTCAAGGTAACAACACGGCTACTGCATTCGCTAAATCATCGGGAACGTGTGGGCAGTCTCGGGTGCGTCTTTGGTGCGGTGGTTCGCCAGTTGGCGCTCACCGGGGGTCGACCGCCATGGGGGAAGTAGCACCACCGTGCGTCTTTGCCGGAGAAATGTAGGCAATGGCGCACGACCGTTCGATTTGCAGGGGGCGCACAGGATTAGATCGAGCGTACCGTTTTGGTCGGGTGCCATCGTGGCCCTTGATTGCTTTATCGACGGTCGGGTTGGGCGCTCAGTGATTTTAAATCGTGACCGCAGAGGCTAGATCGGATGGTCCGCGTCAGGTACCTGTTCGTAGTTGGTAGAACCTAATCGTGGGCCTTGATTTCTAATCGTGCGGCCAGGATAGATCGGTACCCCTTCGGCCGTGGCCTTTTGCTAAAGAGCCCCTGTTCTTTTTGTAAATGAACCCGCCATCTACTTAGCTAGGTTCTGAGTCTGGGAAAAGTTTATGGATTAACCCCTGGGTTTTCTGGTAATGATGCGCTCGGCCAGGGATGCATAAAATCAAATAAATTCAATTGGAAAATACTTTTTAGAGTAAAAATAATAGCAGAAACTTAGTTAATTCATAGAAAATTCATAATAAATCCAAATTCACCCATTCCAATTTCTAAAATTTTATAATATTATTGTTTATCACTTAGAGTCTCTGTTTTGTCATGAAAACAGTAAGAAAATTAATCCCTCACTTAATCCTATTTTAAGCACATAAAACCTTTGGAAATTCATATCTTAAAATCTATAACTCCAAAAATTATGATTCTTGTTCCTAAGATCTCATTTTAATGTGTAGATTTTCATTGTGTATTTTATTCACATGTTTGGTGCAATGTTAATTTTTGCCATACTATGTATGTTTTGTGTTGATGCGAGTAGACGAGCAAGCCACTGTGAATTCTGAAGTTCAGCAAGTAGAAGTAGCTGAGCAGGAGCTCATTGAAGGCAAGTTGTGCCCTTGATCACTTACTTTTTCCCAGCCATGTTCTTATTAATTATAATGATCTGTATAGGTTAATTTTGATGGGATCCTTTAGGTCACCCCAGTTTTGGTTATATTTATACCATGTTCACCACTGAAATATTTTTGGGTAGTACATGCTATTGCTTTATGTAGATTTGGGTATGGAGATACACTATTCATGATTACTCTTTTATTATCTTTTTATTTTTACTGTTCATGTTAAGATCATTATGTTAATGGGAACATGGAGCGACCACCCGGGAAAACAGTGCTACCACAAGGGTTTAATGGGACGCCCTTAGCTGATTAACTAGGAAAGCTAGTGGATGACTTCCTTACCCGAAAGGGGCAAGGGCAGTAGGGGAGTGGTCAGTGTAGGGAGGTCCTTGGGTTGATTTTGCTGCGATGGCGGTCAGGCGAGGGATTCCTGAACTGGAGCTTCCTATAACTGTAGCGGGATTTCTGAAGCTAGTGGAACTTTGTAAAGGCCTTGTAGTGTTACCCTACCTCGCCTCCTCGGTAGAAGTGTATGGGATTGGCTGTCTCTTGGCAGATGGGTAACATGACTTGTGGGTAAAGATGTGCAACCTATACAGAGTGTAAAACTGGTATACTAGTCGTGCTCACGGTCATGAGCAGCTCGGACCCTCACATGATTAATTTATGGAACTTAAATTTAATTTGACATTTGCATAGCATTTGGGATCATTTTACTATTACTTTCTTTATTATTATTAAGGTTTGGTATTTAATTACACTTAGTAATTGCTAATAAAATTTTGGTCAACTTATAAAAGCAATGCTCAGCTTCAGCCTCTATTTTGTTGATCAGCCTTACACTTCACATGATCTCCCACCTTTGGTGAGTTCATGCACATTATTTCCCATGACTTGTTGAGCTATGAACGTATGTGAGCTCACTCTTGCTGTCTCACACCCCCCCATAGGAGAAGAACAAGTGGTCGAAGAGGAGCCGCCTAACACTGAGGCATTCGACTTGATCTAGGTGGCGTCTCCCAGTCAGCTTTGTGGCGCCAGGGAATAATATTTAGTTCGTTTGATTTTATCATTTATTTTTGAAAGACTTCCGCTATGTAATAAGTACCTTTATGATATTTATGACATTTATCTCTATGCACTCTGTTATTATGTGTGTTATTCTTCCTTGGCGGACATATGAGATGCACCCAGATTTGTCCCTTAAATCCGGGTGTGACACTTACTTTCCAAGCCTCAATTATTATCTCATGTTTCTTATCTTCAAGGTCTTGTTGCATTCTTAATGCTTTGCTTAGCATCATACTTTGCGAAGATAAGTTGACTTTAGAATATTTCAATCCATCACAAAGATAACAAGAATCTAGGCAAAAGATTTTACCTTGAAATTGGAGTAAAATAGGCTGCCGACGATATGTTGCCGTCGGTAACCACTAATATCGGACTCTAGCTTCGAGAAACCAACACCCTTTGACAGAGTGCCGATTATTTTTGCCCCGGTACGGTCGCGGATACATCCCAGGATTTCCTCATCAACTCCGCCGAAGAGCATGGATCCTAGCTGGTAGCCGCAAGATTTTCCATATTCTTCTAACTCCTCTTTTTCTGCCTCAGACAATTCTTGACCTCCCAGGTGCCGAAGGTCGAATTCTTTTTCTTTTGACGAAGTATCAGCAACTTATTTCCCCTTGCCAGGCACCGCGGCCACATTTTTCTCTACAGTCGCAATTGTCTCCTCTGCGACCATGTCTGATATGAGCTTGTCAATTCCTGACATTGTGCTCACAAGATTAGCAGCTTCGGCAGCAGCTGCAGCTTCGGCAGAACCTTCAGCTTCGACAGCAGCTTCAGCCTCGGTACTTGCAACAGGCACCATTCTAGACGCCGAGGCTGGAGGTGGTGTCCGCTCAATAGCTTGCATAACATTAACAATTCTTCATCTCTTCTGTCCTTTAGTCTTCTCCTTTATGGCCGAAGATTGATCTTTCTTCTGTAAATGTTTCATCAGTTCTGGTCCCACAGGACTTAGCAGCTTGATGGGCAAAGATTCAGTCATTACCTTTAGAATTTCTGCTATTTCAGCAACAGGGGGCGTTGAAGAAGCTTCTTCTCTTGCCTCAGCTACCTTCGGCTCAGCTACTTCATGCTTCCTCTTTTTGGAGGCTACCACCTTCGGCTCAGGAGCAGTTTTGCCTTCTTCGAAATCTCCTCATCCACCTTTACCATCCTAGCAGCCTGTCTGTTTAAAATATTAAAAATCCTTTTCCTTTTCAAACCTTCGGCACCCTTGTCAAATCTTTCATAGTAAGGATATTCAAAGTTTAGCGCGTCCATCATGCGATTCAGACTTTGTTTTGGCCGAGTGCCAAAGGCAGCAGTCATTAGCTGGTCCTCCTTCTTGGTATAGTTGCTAAGGATTTCATTACACATAGTTTCATTCATTTCCAGCCACTCTTGGCATGGCTTCTTGAACTCTTTCTCAAATTTGAACCGGTATGGGAGCCGAACAAGTTCGTGTTTTTGCTCCCATCATTTTTCTTGGGCATTCCCTAGCCACTAGAGGTCGGAAATACCCTATTTTCCAAGAATTCTTGTACTAGATCTCTAGTGCTGACTTGGGCCGCTACCACTCTAAACTCCACTTCGGCTAGTTGGCATGGGGAGCCAAGCTGCATATGGCACAAGGGCCTTGTCATTCCGAAGATCAAAGTCAGTGGACTCATAACCATAGTCATTAGCTTCTCTCTCTTTTTCTCGTCTGCTTTCATATAAAACCATTCACTCTTCCAACCAGTTGGCCACTTGGTACGGTAGCTAAGAACTGGTGCCTTCATATCCTTTCGATACACAAAATTGTAGCAACCAAAATTCTCATGAAGGCCATCTGCCCTGGCCTTCATCTGATAATGCAGCTCGTGCACCCGGCAGAAAGCTTCGGCATTATGACTCATTCCCTGGCTTTGGAGGGCCCAGATGTAGACACTAAGTCTAACAATTACATTAGGTGTCAATTGATGAAGGTATATTTCAAAGTTCTTTAAAACCTCTCCTATTATATCATAAAGAGGGAACTGAAGCCCCGCTCTGAAGAAGCTTTTAAACACAACAATTTCATCATCCTTCGGCTCAGGAACCACTTCCTCGCCAGCAAAACGAACAAGTTTACTCTCAACTTCACCAAAGTAACCCAATTTTTTCATTATAACCATATCATCTGCCGTCACGCTGGATCTACCAAATTCAAGGTGGCTAGATTTTTCTGGGTTCAGGATGGTGTAATCCTCTTCATCTTCGTTACCACTTCCCTCTCCAACTGTGACTTGCTCAGCTTCAGCAGTCAAAGTACCTTTAGCAACAGGCTTTTCTGACACAACAAGACCCAATTGTCTCATCACCTCTGATATTGGTGTCGTCTCAGTTACTTCGGCCTCGTCTCCCTCATGAGACACTCTAGCAGTTGATCGCGCTCTGGCCATTTCAATGTTTTCACTTTTTGACGAAGCTAATCTGAAGTGATGAAGCGTTTGCTCGAAAGCGCAATACAGAAAGCTTCGGCTATGGTTAAAATTTTTAATAGCACAACAGTGTGATGATAATGAATGTTGTGGTAACTCCTCACCAACTCGTCTGTTTATATAGTGTTGCAGGGGAGAAGGCGAACCGCCATACCACTCACACTGACTAAGCGGTGGACCATCCGGCGTTCGGAATATTATAATCATTTCTCAGCAACGAGCTCAGGGAAGGTGTTTTTCAGACCTTCGGCATCCCGAAGCCTTCGTGTTTTTTGCGGATCGAGCTCGTTACGAAAAACGATCTAGCACCGCGAAGGGACTACTTTTGGGGGTCTTCTTCTCCGTCGAAGGTCCTCAAGGCAAAAACACCTTCGGCAAGACAATACGAAGGCAGGTGCAACATGAAGATACAACCCAAAGATGATGTTGATAGAAGCCGAAGCTATGACTAATGGAACTTCGGCTTAGTATTGTGACGAAGACGAAGGATGATACCGACTTAAGGAGGAAAACTCCATCTAGTCCTTAGTAGTTTGTATTATAATTACAATTAAATGTTAGGGACATGAATGTAATTTTGTTCGGGCTACGTCCCGTGCCTATAAATAGGTGAACAGTACCCCCGTACTATTCACGCTGGATTGTAATCACTCTCGTGTCACTCTCGCTTTCCCGCCTTCTATCAAGCCAAAGGTATAAATGTAATATAAACATCATTGATGTTTATTCATGTTTATAAAATGAGAATATAATAATATGATGATATGTGATGATTGTTTATATTCTTTTGTGTTTCATATATCTCTATTTACATTTTGTTCACTGAAATGATGAAGGTACGCCCTTCATGACCTTCGTCTGAAGATCATTATATCCCAGGGGAGATAATGCTTCGAAAAACAAAGGTTCTTAACAATTAACAATTGTGTTGCCTCGTTTTTGACCTACAGCATTTGAGAACAAGTGACCAACAGGTTTGTTACGCCAGCTGGGCACCTCCGCGCCATGCGCGGGATGTTCGCTGCGTGCGTGAAGACGAGGAGGGAAGGAGATATGCAGAGACCGCATGAGACACTGACAGATGGGCCCCATACGTAGGTGTAACGCTAGGGGAAGGGCTGTGTCGCGTGCTTCGGTGTTGGGCCGGTCAACGTGGGGGAAAGGAGTGGGCCGAGAGTGTGGCATTAGGCCAAAACGCAGGGAAGGCTTTCTTTTCTTTTTATTATATTTTCCTGTTTTGTTATTCTTTTTTTTTCAAATTTCAATTCTTTCTTAATTCTAATTCAAATAAAGTTAAAAACTCAAACATAATGCTCACTTAAAAATCAACCATGATGCAATAGATATATATTTATTTTAATTAATTTATTTGTTTGGTAGATGTTTGAAATATGAAACACACTCATATTGTTCCTTTCTTTTTAGGAAAATAGTATTTTGAATGTGGGATAAGAATTACAAGTTACTTCAAAAATAAATATTAATTATCTATTTATTTTGAAAGAAGGTATTATATACTTTCAGTTAAGGGTTTCTTGATTGTTTTAAGATTATGTATATTTTATGAGGAGAACAAATCAATGGAGTATCTCACTATTATTTATTTTCCCAAGCTTCAATTTTATGAGTTAAATTTAAAAAGTCTAGTCAAGATTTGAGTCATCTAAATTTAATACTCATTTAGATAAATGCTTATAGTGTATCATTTAATGAAATGAATAATCATTTAGTTGAATAGAAAACCTCTCTATTACTTATTTTCTAAGTTAATTCTTGGTTTCAAAATTCAGTCTTCAAAATTCAAAGCTCAGGTATAATTTGAGATATCTCAATTTACTATTTTCTTTCTTTATTTATTCATTTTATTATTTTCCCTTATACAAAGTTTGGGCTTTACAAAGCTGCTAGGATAAAAAGGAAGAGGACTCCCAATATTATGAAAAGACATGCTGAGAGATTAGTGAAGGAAGATAAGAAGATGAAAATGGTTTCGAAAAAATGAAAGGGGATTGACGAAGGTGAATCTTCATAGTCGGGGCCAAAATCCCCTACTCTAAGAAGCGAAAACCATCAAAGCCGGACCATGCCAGTAAGAAGTCATCTGAACTTTCGAAGCAGGCCACTGAGACCCCTTCGGCGTCATCTATTTGTGTTACAGAAATTCTGGAAGCAATGTCTCGTCCTTTGCCTTTTTCTATGCTAAGCTCAGTGGGGTCAGATCTGACTAGCTTATTACATACAACGAAGAACAAAAATGCTACAGAAGAGACAGGGAGGGGTCCTTCAAAGGTGGTTGCAGAGGAGATGACCAAACCACATGACGAGCAAGCTCCTCAAAAGAAACAACTTTTTATGATGGTGATGAAGGTTGTGTGTTAAAATCCTCCAACAGAAACAAGGAAGAAGATAGTGACCAGAGAGAAACTCGTTGAGGCAAATAAAACTGCCGGAACAACTTAGGGAGCCAAAGATAGCAGTGGCGCTTATGGGACCACTATGTCTGAAATTGATACAATTATTGCAGACGTAGCGCCTGGGAAAGAAGCTGAAGATGCAACTACCGCTAAGGTTCGAAAGCAAAAGGATGTTACATCTAAGGATTTGGCTTCGAAGACGAAGAAAATTGGGGAGACTTTTATGGAAGAGAAGACCTTCGACTTGAGGCATTTTAGTGGTCAGGAGCTGAGTGAAGAAGACATATTTGAGTTAAGGGAATTAGCCATAGCAGGTGGCTACCAGTCTGGTTCTACACTCTTTGGTGGCGTAGATGAAGAGATACTGGGATGTAACCCTGATCGTGCTGGAGCAAAGGTGGTCAATAATCTAACGAAGACCATTGGATTCCCAAAGTTGAGAGTGAACTGAGTAATTATCGGAAACAACATATTACCGGTAGCCTAGTTTTTTCAAATTTGAAGGTACGGACTTTCTTTTTTGTACAATTCACTATTATTTTGTGATATTAAGGGTAACATATGCGAAGTCTTATACATCCTTCAGCAATATGGCGGAGTTTTCTATTAAACAAGGCATTAAGGCTACAACAAGAGCCAGAAGACTGACAAAATGACTTTTTTTATAACCGAGTTAGAGAGCAAGGTTGAAAATCGTGGGGGATTACTAACGGAAAAAGAAGTCATGATTCTATCAGTTGAAGCAAGTTTAGCCGAAGCTCGAACACTAAATAAGGAAAAGGATGAAAAAATTGAAGAGCAGGATAAATAGATCCAACAACTGTGCATTGAGATTGAGACAACAAAGTCAAATTATAAAGATAACATAAATCGGCTTGGCCTTGAGGTCAAAGACTTGAAACTTAAAATTAAAGCCGAAAGTGAAAAGAATTCTAAATTGGCTGAAGCATTAAAGAACCTTCGGGATTCATGCTTCGGCTTCGTTGCTCGATGCTCCACATGATTGCGTGAATTATTCCATTCTATTGGAGTAGCTTCGGAAGAAATAAAGTATGCACCTGATCATTTACCTTGAGCATTGGGCTAGGTAGAAGGAGAAGTTGATGCGATTGGCGAAGTGATGGAAGGGCAAGGCCACTTTTGTGTTCTTGTTGCATCGCAAGGGACTGCTGCCATCTTCGGGAAAGTTGGGTGCACCCACTTGAAATCTGTCAATAAACCCAATTTCGATATTTCTCTAGCCAACTTGACTGAGATGTCTACCGAAGCAGTAAGTTTAGGGAACAGGTTTGACACTCAGATCTAGGCTAAAGGTTAGAAAGGTCGCAGATGACGAAGCAAGAGCGCTGCTAAATGAAGTATGCCGAACTCTTGTTGGTTTGTACTCCTTTAAGTGTTTTTCTTAGTATTACATACTGCTATGCTCTTTTGCGGTTGCTTGCAGGCCGATGATGATGAGGTGAACGAAGCTACAGCTTAAGACGTAGTCCTGAAAATAGACTTGAGAAGCTTCATTCATGTAAAATTTGTGACAATGAGGAATCATGATGTATTATAAATGTATGGAAACAACTTGTGATGTGTAACACCCTAAAATAATGTCATAGAGATTAGGAAAGTTCTTCAAAGATGTGGATTAGAAATGCTTTTAATGAAGACTTTATTAGCTTTAAAAGGAATTTCTCTTAAAATAAATAAATGGTAGTATTAAAATTCAGTTATTCAAAGTTTATACTTAGGCCTTGAAACTAGAATTTGAATTTGATATTAACTAGAATTTTCAATATTCATGTGATTGAATTAATTTTCATGGATCACCTATTAATATTACTCAAAGGAATGAAAAAAAATAAATATAAAAAACTTTGCATTAGCATGTTGGAATTTTTTGATTGTGCATTTAGATTGAATTTGGGTGTCCAACTCAGAATTGAATTTGAAATTTGTAAATTACAATAGAAAAAGAATAAAGAAAAGAAAAACAGAAAAGAAAAAAATGAAAAGCTTACCTTCACTTGGGCCTAAACTCTTCGTCTCAGCCTACTCATCCCCTCTCCCGCCAGCCCATATCGAACTGTTTGTAAACCTTGCTCAAAAGTGGAAGGTTTTAAATTCTGAAATTCGAACTTAGGGTAATTTCAGCACTGGAGTTTTTTACAGTTCGAAGCAACTTTGGAAGCCTGTGGTGATTGATCCATGTAGTTATGGGCCAAGATTTCTATAACAAAGTTGAAGACCACATGTTGGGGTATGAGTTTGGTAAAGACCCTACCCCTAAAGGCATTTGTAACTGGTAGTAACAGAGGTCCAAAGATGCTATGTTTCAATCTGGATACCAAACTGCAATTTCAGAGGCTAAATTTGTGTGTTTGGTCCAACTTTGGAATTTCTTGTGCTTGATCTATTGAGTATTAAGCCCTACTCTTTGTGACAAAGTTGAAGAGAATTTATTAATGCACAAGTTTGGTTAAAAGTTCTACCCTAAAGCTATTTATAATTGGGAGAAAAATCTATCTAAAGTGGGGCTATCAGGTTTTCAATATCTGAATTCCAGGTTTCAGCTAACTGAAAAGTCCAAGTTCAGTGTGTTTACTCAGTTTTGGATCCTTGTTCTGACTGATCCATGTAGGTATGAACCATGCCTCTTGTAATGGGTAGTTAGGTGAATAATTTTTGTAGAGGTTAATCCCTCTGTCATCACAGGAAATCAGGAGAAAATCAAGCCTGAACTTGCTCTGTCAGACAGGAGTCGCTGGTTGGGTGTGCAGTTCAGATTGCTGAACCATATCAGCGTGTGTGTGCAGGTACAGTGCACCTTGCCGCCGAAGTGCGATCTCGAGGCAGGATTCGGTTCTCGGCAAGATTGGTGCCGTGGCGAATTGGACAGCACCGAAGGATAAAAGATCTTGACCCGGGGATGAGCGTGAGTCCTGTTACGAGCCTGGCCACCGTAGTGATTGTCTTTAAAATAGAAAAAGGTGAGTAATGAGAGCACCACAAGATGAGCTAGGATTAAGTAAAGTATAGAAGAATAAGAGCAGTAAAAGTAAATAGGTAAAGGTTGTTCAGTTCTATCTCGGTTACGTCCTGCAGTCAACATTACTCTGATATTACTTCTATCACACTCGGATTTAAAGGCAAATTCAGATACATCTTATATGTGCGCTAGAATAAAATTCACACATATAATGACTCAGTGTATAGAGACGAATGTCATAATCTTTATTATATAACGAGATTGTCTTACACAATAATTGATAGTAGAAATAAATGAACTAAGATGTTATCTCTACGGCGCCATAGTTAACTGGGAGACGATGCCTATATCTCATCAAACTTATCGTAGTAGTCCTGCTCTGGTGTACCTGCTCTTCTCCTGCTGTGGTTATAGCAAAAGTGAGCTTCCATACGATCATCGCTCAACATGTGTGCGGAATAATGTGCACGAGCTCACTTATGATGGGGTCATGTGTAGTGTAAAGCTTACCAATGAAATTGGTTAAAAGCTGAGCATTGATTTTAATAAATTTGGTCAAAATTTTATTAGCAATTACTAAGTGTAAGTAGATAGCAACCGAATTAAATAATTCATCATAAATCTCACAATGCAATGCATGACAGGTTAAGTTTTAATTACATAAGTTACTAATGTGGGGGTCCGAGCCGCTCATGTCCATAAACATGGCTGATATACCAGTTTTACGCTCTGCAGAGGTTTCACATATTTACCCACAAGCCGTGTTACCCATTTGCCAAGGGGTCTAGAATTCTCATTCATCTCTACCAAGGAGACGAGGCAGGGTAGGACTACGAGACCTTTCCAAAGTTCCACTTGTTTGAGAAAACCTGCTAAGGATTCAAGAAGAAGGAAGCATAAGAATCCCTCGTCTAGAAAGCTATTATAGACAGTTCGACCCGAGAACCTTCCTATACTCTGCAGCGACGCACTCCCCGCTTGCCCTTTTCGAGTAAGGTAATCCCTCTCTA
Source organism: Zea luxurians (assembly GCA_029449295.1). Classification (NCBI taxonomy): domain Eukaryota; kingdom Viridiplantae; phylum Streptophyta; class Magnoliopsida; order Poales; family Poaceae; genus Zea; species Zea luxurians. The sequence goes on from JAOPSE010000029.1 coordinate 21,156,602, forward strand.
GCTTTCCTAATTATTTGTCCAAGGGCGTCCCATTCCACCCTTGTGGTAGCACAGTTTCATGGGTGGTTCTTCATGTTCTAATTAGCACAATAATATTATCCTATGAACAATAAATAATACAGGAATAATAACAAAGCATGATCATAATTCATATACAACATTAACCCCAAAACCAGGTAGATCAATAGCAAGATTACACATAATCCATTTGTATGCAAGGTGTAGGGTGAACAAAACTAGGTAACCTATTAGGTCCCATCAAATTAACCTAGGCATGCCACGGTATTTATCAGGAACATTATTAGGTAAAGAAAAGTGATCAAGGGTACAATTTGCCTTCTGCGAGCTCCTGCTCAGAATCTTCAACTTGTGGTGCTTCAGGTTCCTCGGTCACTTACTCGTCTACTCACAACAATACAAACAAACATATATAGGTAAAATTAACATCACATCAAACATGAGAAAAAACTACATAATATTATTCTCTACGCTGCTATGAGATTGTAGGCTCCAGAACCACTAAATTCGGAGTTTAAACGAAGGAGATATGATTTTTCTAAGGTTTTATAATTATTTCCACACTAAAAATCAACTTCTGATTTTATTTTATAATTTTTCCTGGAACCACGGACATCGACTTGCATTTGTATAAAGTTCATGGACTAAACTGGTAAAATTAAGGACATGAGTTTAATTACTTTAAATGTGAAAGGGATAACAGATTAGTATTACTTTGTCTAGGGACTTGTTTGCAATTTCACCATGGTTGTATTACACGCAAAGACCTCCTGGCTGACCAATCATGGATGAACGGCCTAGATTGAATAACCGAACTGGTATGCACTCATTTCATCCTAGTCGCGCACTACAAGATCTGCGGTTTAGATTTAAAACGTGCGTGATCTAATCTTAGTCATCGAGCACCGAATCAATGGCTCCCATCTGATCTGCTGAACCGATCACTCCTCTAATCCTGGACACACAACCTTTGATCAACACCAGGGATCGCCCCCGCCACGACAGCCCACGACGGCCGTGACCATGGCTCCCATGACGGAGCCATCACCGGAAAAACGCCACCCAGCGCACCCGTGCCACAAAAGCAAACCCAAGATGTTCTACATGATGCTGGGGATAGCGCGAATCTACAGAGAAGAAGCTTATCGCGAATTGCACAGTGCCCAGATCTAACCACGGTGAATAATGATCTGGCGACGGTGTTTGAGGTCCGACGAGGAAACCCCGTCTGCAGGAAGATCGATTCCTTAGCGCAGGTGATGCTACATGCTCATGGGACCATAGTGGACATGAGGGAGGGTACCTCACCTCAAAATAGGTCGATAGTGTTGGTCACTTGTCTGAACTGCTGTGAATCAAAACAAGGCAACACAGTTGTTAAATGTTAATGACCTTCGTCCTTCGAAGTTACCTCGTTTCAGATATAATGATCTTCAGACGAAGGTTATGAAGAACACGTCTTCATCATTCATAAAAATGAGGACTTATACACACGAGATGTGATGTCATTCACATATTTATTCCATAATAAACTTATCAACATTATTAAAATTTATATTACATTGATACTTCAGCTTGTTTGAAGGTGATGACACGAGAATGATTACAGTCAGCGTGAACAACACGGGAGTACTATTCACCTATTTATAGGCATGGACGCAGCCCGAGTAAAAATACATTTATGACATTAACATGTACATATGATCCTAATACAAACCAATAGGGATTAACTAGTCTTTTCCTCTTCGACTCAACATTATGCTTGACCTTCGTTGTCACCTTAAGCCGAAGTTGTTCACCTTCGGCGTTTCAACACATGTTCGTTGTAGCTTCGTCATTCGATCTTGTCGTTTACAGACAGTATCTTCGTCTTGAGGACCTTTGGCAGAGAAGAAGACCACCAACAGATAGTAGTTCAGTTCGCGTGTGATACGATAGCTTTGTGTCATTAGCGCGCTCTCTGGTGAGGAAAATTGTAGACTCCCAAGCATCGACTCCGCATGGAACTTCCACGGTACCATCAGCTAGACCTCACAAGGCTCCTGACAATTCATTGGCTTGTTATGGCATCACAACCGTCGGTCGGTGGCAGAGGCGGCTCTTGTTCCCGGTTGTCTGCGGTCGACTCTTGGCGGCGACCCAGCTCTCACGGCAACGAGAAAACTCTGCTCTCGGTTAGGGTAAAAAGGCTCGAGTAAGGGCGACCTTATATTGCCACGACACTTGGGATCGGTGCCCAAGGATCCGCAATCGTCGCCGTGGAGATCGCACGGATTCTGATACAAATGCGGATTGGGAAAATAGCTTCTAGACAAA
>JAOPSE010000029.1:21158948-21393723 GCA_029449295.1 Zea luxurians
TGTCAATAAACCCAATTTCGATATTTCTCTAGCCAACTTGACTGAGATGTCTACCGAAGCAGTAAGTTTAGGGAACAGGTTTGACACTCAGATCTAGGCTAAAGGTTAGAAGGTCGCAGATGACGAAGCAAGAGCGCTGCTAAATGAAGTATGCCGAACTCTTGTTGGTTTGTACTCCTTTAAGTGTTTTTCTTAGTATTACATACTGCTATGCTCTTTGCGGTTGCTTGCAGGCCGATGATGATGAGGTGAACGAAGCTACAGCTTAAGACGTAGTCCTGAAAATAGACTTGAGAAGCTTCATTTCATGTAAAATTTGTGACAATGAGGAATCATGATGTATTATAAATGTATGGAAACAACTTGTGATGTGTAACACCCTAAAATAATGTCATAGAGATTAGGAAAGTTCTTCAAAGATGTTGGATTAGAAATGCTTTTAATGAAGACTTTATTAGCTTTAAAAGGAATTTCTCTTAAAATAAATAAATGGTAGTATTAAAATTCAGTTATTCAAAGTTATACTTAGGCCTTGAAACTAGAATTTGAATTTGATATTAACTAGAATTTTCAATTATTCATGTGATTGAATTAATTTTCATGGATCACCTATTAATATTACTCAAAGGAATGAAAAAAAAATAAATATAAAAAACTTTGCATTAGCATGTTGGAATTTTTTGATTGTGCATTTAGATTGAATTTGGGTGTCCAACTCAGAATTGAATTTGAAATTTGTAAATTACAATAGAAAAAGAATAAAGAAAAGAAAAACAGAAAAGAAAAAAAATGAAAAGCTTACCTTCACTTGGGCCTAAACTCTTCGTCTCAGCCTACTCATCCCCTCTCCCGCCAGCCCATATCGAACTGTTTGTAAACCTTGCTCAAAAGTGGAAGGTTTAAATTCTGAAATTCGAACTTAGGGTAATTTCAGCACTGGAGTTTTTACAGTTCGAAGCAACTTTGGAAGCCTGTGGTGATTGATCCATGTAGTTATGGGCCAAGATTTCTATAACAAAGTTGAAGACCACATGTTGGGGTATGAGTTTGGTAAAGACCCTACCCCTAAAGGCATTTGTAACTGGTAGTAACAGAGGTCCAAAGATGCTATGTTTTAATCTGGATACCAAACTGCAATTTCAGAGGCTAATTTGTGTGTTTGGTCCAACTTTGGAATTTCTTTGTGCTTGATCTATTGAGTATTAAGCCTACTCTTTGTGACAAAGTTGAAGAGAATTTATTAATGCACAAGTTTGGTTAAAAGTTCTACCCCTAAAGCTATTTATAATTGGGAGAAAAATCTATCTAAAGTGGGGCTATCAGGTTTTCAATATCTGAATTCCAGGTTTCAGCTAACTGAAAAGTCCAAGTTCAGTGTGTTTACTCAGTTTTGGATCCTTGTTCTGACTGATCCATGTAGGTATGAACCATGCCTCTTGTAATGGGTAGTTAGGTGAATAATTTTTGTAGAGGTTAATCCCTCTGTCATCACAGGAAATCAGGAGAAAATCAAGCCTGAACTTGCTCTGTCAGACAGGAGTCGCTGGTTGGGTGTGCAGTTCAGATTGCTGAACCATATCAGCGTGTGTGTGCAGGTACAGTGCACCTTGCCGCCGAAGTGCGATCTCGAGGCAGGATTCGGTTCTCGGCAAGATTGGTGCCGTGGCGAATTGGACAGCACCGAAGGATAAAAGATCTTGACCCGGGGATGAGCGTGAGTCCTGTTACGAGCCTGGCCACCGTAGTGATTGTCTTTAAAATAGAAAAAGGTGAGTAATGAGAGCACCACAAGATGAGCTAGGATTAAGTAAAGTATAGAAGAATAAGAGCAGTAAAAGTAAATAGGTAAAGGTTGTTCAGTTCTATCTCGGTTACGTCCTGCAGTCAACATTACTCTGATATTACTTCTATCACACTCAGATTTAAGGGCAAATTCAGATACATCTTATATGTGCGCTAGAATAAAATTCACACATATAATGACTCAGTGTATAGAGACGAATGTCATAATCTTTATTACATAACGAGATTGTCTTACACAATAATTGATAGTAGAAATAAATGAACTAAGATGTTATCTCTACGGCGCCATAGTTAACTGGGAGACGATGCCTATATCTCATCGAACTTATCGTAGTAGTCCTGCTCTGGTGTACCTGCTCTTCTCCTGCTGTGGTTATAGCAAAAGTGAGCTTCCATACGATCATCGCTCAACATGTGTACGGAATAATGTGCACGAGCTCACTTATGATGGGGTCATGTGTAGTGTAAAGCTTACCAATGAAATTGGTTAAAAGCTGAGCATTGATTTTAATAAATTTGGTCAAAATTTTATTAGCAATTACTAAGTGTAAGTAGATAGCAACCGAATTAAATAATTCATCATAAATCTCACAATGCAATGCATGACAGGTTAAGTTTTAATTACATAAGTTACTAATGTGGGGGTCCGAGCCGCTCATGTCCATAAACATGGCTGATATACCAGTTTTACGCTCTGCAGAGGTTTCACATATTTACCCACAAGTCGTGTTACCCATTTGCCAAGAGGTCTAGAATTCTCATTCATCTCTACCAAGGAGACGAGGCAGGGTAGGACTACGAGACCTTTCCAAAGTTCCACTTGTTTGAGAAAACCTGCTAAGGATTCAAGAAGAAGGAAGCATAAGAATCCCTCGTCTAGAAAGCTATTATAGACAGTTCGACCCGAGAACCTTCCTATACTCTGCAGCGACGCACTCCCCGCTTGCTCTTTTCGAGTAAGGTAATCCCTCTCTAGCTTTCCTAATTATTTGTCCAATGGCGTCCCATTCCACCCTTATGGTAGCACAGTTTCATGGGTGGTTCTTCATGTTCTAATTAGCACAATAATATTATCCTATGAACAATAAATAATACAGGAATAATAACAAAGCATGATCATAATTCATATACAACATTAACCCCAAAACCAGGTAGATCAATAGCAAGATTACACATAATCCATTTGTATGCAAGGTGTAGGGTGAACAAAACTAGGTAACCTATTAGGTCCCATCAAATTAACCTAGGCATGCCACAGTATTTATCAGGAACATTATTAGGTAAAGAAAAGTGATCAAGGGTACAATTTGCCTTCTGCGAGCTCCTGCTCAGAATCTTCAACTTGTGGTGCTTCAGGTTCCTCGGTCACTTACTCGTCTACTCACAACAATACAAACAAACATATATAGGTACAAAATTAACATCACATCAAACATGAGAAAAAACTACATAATATTATTCTCTACGCTGCTATGAGATTGTAGGCTCCAGAACCACTAAATTCGGAGTTTAAACGAAGGAGATATGATTTTTCTAAGGTTTTATAATTATTTCCACACTAAAAATCAACTTCTGATTTTATTTTATAATTTTTCCTGGAACCACGGACATCGACTTGCATTTGTATAAAGTTCATGGACTAAACTGGTAAAATTAAGGACATGAGTTTAATTACTTTAAATGTGAAAGGGATAACAGATTAGTATTACTTTGTCTAGGGACTTGTTTGCAATTTCACCATGGTTGTATTACACGCAAAGACCTCCTGGCTGACCAATCATGGATGAACGGCCTAGATTGAATAACCGAACTGGTATGCACTCATTTCATCCTAGTCGCGCACTACAAGATCTGCGGTTTAGATTTAAAACGTGTGTGATCTAATCTTAGTCATCGAGCACCGAATCAATGGCTCCCATCTGATCTGCTGAACCGATCACTCCTCTAATCCTGGACACACAACCTTTGATCAACACCAGGGATCGCCCCCGCCACGACAGCCCACGACGGCCGTGACCATGGCTCCCATGACGGAGCCATCACCGGAAAAACGCCACCCAGCGCACCCGTGCCACAAAAGCAAACCCAAGATGTTCTACATGATGCTGGGGATAGCGCGAATCTACAGAGAAGAAGCTTATCGCGAATTGCACAGTGCCCAGATCTACCCACGGTGAATAATGATCTGGCGACGGTGTTTGAGGTCCGACGAGGAAACCCCGTCTGCAGGAAGATCGATTCCTTAGCGCAGGTGATGCTACATGCTCATGGGACCATAGTGGACATGAGGGAGGGTACCTCACCTCAAAATAGGTCGATAGTGTTGGTCACTTGTTCTGAACTGCTGTGAATCAAGAACAAGGCAACACAGTTGTTAAATGTTAATGACCTTCGTCCTTCGAAGCTATATCTCGTTTCAGATATAATGATCTTCAGACGAAGGTTATGAAGAACACGTCTTCATCATTCATAAAAATGAGGACTTATACACACGAGATGTGATGTCTATTCACATATTTATTCCATAATAAACTTATCAACATTATTAAAATTTATATTACATTGATACTTTCAGCTTGTTTGAAGGTGATGACACGAGAGCGATTACAGTCAGCGTGAACAACACGGGAGTACTATTCACCTATTTATAGGCATGAGACGCAGCCCGAGTAAAAATACATTTATGACATTAACATGTACATATGATCCTAATACAAACCAATAGGGATTAACTAGTCTTTTCCTCTTCGACTCAACATTATGCTTGACCTTCGTTGTCACCTTAAGCCGAAGTTGTTCACCTTCGGCGTTTCAACACATGTTCGTTGTAGCTTCGTCATTCGATCTTGTCGTTTACAGACAATATCTTCGTCTTGAGGACCTTTGGCAGAGAAGAAGACCACCAACAGATAGTGGTTCAGTTCGCGTGATACGATAGCTTTGTGTCATTAGCGCGCTCTCTGGTGAGGAAAATTGCAGACTCCCAAGCATCGACTCCGCATGGAACTTCCACGGTACCATCAGCTAGACCTCACAAGGCTCCCCGACAATTCATTGGCTTGTTATGGCATCACAACCGTCGGTCGGTGGCAGAGGCGGCTCCTGTTCCCGGTTGTCTGCGGTCGACTCTTGGCGGCGACCCAGCTCTCACGGCAACGAGAAAACTCTGCTCTCGGTTAGGGTAAAAAGGCTCGAGTAAGGGCGACCTTATATTGCCACGACACTTGGGATCGGTGCCCAAGGATCCGCAATCGTCGCCGTGGAGATCGCACGGATTCTGATACAAATGCGGATTGGGAAAATAGCTTCTAGACAAAGGGCCCCATGTGTCAACGAGATGCTACAAGCGTTGGGGTGTATGGAGATCAAGCGGTGTGGCTGGTTAGCGGGTACCGTGTGTCGGCGCCACGGTGGAGGGTTGGATTGCCTAAAATAAAATCCAGCATGATTCTCAATTTCCAATCAAATGTAACACATAAAATAAAATCAAACATGATGCAGAATTTTTAGGTTATTTCATTTTATTACTTATTAGTTAATTTAATCACTTGAACTTGATGGTTTTATTTGTGCTAAATAAGAACATCCACCAAATATAATTTTATAATCCTTTTTTTTATTTAGCAAGAATTTGGATATTACAGTTAAGCAACAAGTTTGGACCAACGCAAACATGTCCATAAGGATCATTATCTCTATTTCATCTTTCCATCTATCAAGAGTATTCTAAAGATTTCTCAAAGTTCGGACTCAAATTGTCACATGCAACGATGAATCCTATACCTACTTGAAACTGGTCCGTTAAATAAAAGTGATTTAAAAAGTTAGCCAAGTCTTGCCATCTTGCCCAAACAACTCTATCTGAACTCGACAATAAAAATTATTTAATGTCCATGTTGAGAAAATGTCAAGAAAATGTCTCTTTTGGCCTAAAACACATGTTTTGAGCTTTATAATGATATTACTTTGACCAAAGTAGAATTTCAGTTTCTAAACAAGATATGAGGTTTGACTTTTAATCAAAATTGTAGAACCTATGATATACAACAAATGTTATATTTAAGTCGATCCTTGATTCAATATCAAAGTGTCCCAAACAGTGCCCTCATATTGGATCAAAAATCTGAAATTCAAGACTTCAACTTTTCTGTCTGAAATTGATGTCAATCGGGTTGATATCTCACGTTCTCTAATTTTTGTTAAACAACTCAAGTTGGAAAAAATATAAAAGTTGTTAGTAATTGTTGGGGGCTTGTTCTCAAGTGCTTCGGTCCTGAGGAAGGCGAGAGTACAAGTGTGATGCGAAGGCAAATAACAGGTTCGCGTGAACAGTACAGAGGTACTGTTCATCTATTTATAGGCACAGGTCACAGCCTGTGACAAATTACAATTATGCCCCTTACAAAAGTTTACAACATTGACTCAGACCTATATGTATAAAAAGGTCATTCTATCTCTATGTCGGTTTGAAACGCCGAAGCTCCATGAAAAGGAACCTTCGGCCATCTCTTGGAGACGACTTCAGCCGAAGCTGCTTCTTCGTGTGAGACCTTCGGCGCACCGAAGCACGACCCCAACAGTAATTACTTCGGGCACACCATCCCAAAAGTTGGCATCGATCCAATTCCGTTTGACATGATTTGATACTCAGTTTCTGCTAGTTTCAGCAGCAGGGACAAACCTGTTTTTGGGGGTCATTATATCGCTAACCAATACACGAATCACCTCAATCCCTATACAAGATATGTAGAGTGTAGGATAAGGAATAGATCATCTATAGTAATCTTGGCCGATGGAGCAAGTCTAGCACTAGTTTTGCCCGTTTGAAAAGCTCTCAATACACGTCTGTCACGTGTTCGATGCTTCGCCCCTAAGGAAACCCTGCTCTGCCAGGCAGTCCCCGACGCCCACCAATATGTAGAGTGTGTAGTGTATGGATCTCGCCCTCGCCATTTATACCAGTGCCTCTGCTCCTCTCTCCCCAAGTCGTGTGTAGCAGCAGCCTTCCTCCCATCCGAGCAGCAATCAAGCATTGCCCAGAGTCTTCTTCAAGCTCCTGTCGGCCCTGCTCGGCCACGATCGACGAGCCGCCGGCCGCGCCCTAGCCATGGTGGACCACGCCGGCGTGCCTCCAGCGCCCTGCGCAGGCTCACTCCTTCCCTCCCCGTCGCGCCCAGGCCCCCTACATGACAGCATCGCCGCGAGTCCGTCGTTCTCAGCTAGCTCCCTGGCCACCACGCTCCCATCCATCGGCCTCTGCTCCATCCTCCCCCACGCCGGTGCACAGCTCCTATTCCGTGTACGTGCTTCAGCGCTTCTACTCGTCAACCATGGTGCTAGCAGCCACTCCAATTCCACCAACCGTCGCTCGTAGAAGCAAAGCCACGCCGACTTTATTCATCGCCAGCGCCGCAGCCACCCGCGCTGCTGCCGGCCTTCGGCGAGCTCGTCGAAATGAGGAGTGTGCGACACTCAGTGGATAGGTGCCCATTATAGGAGCTTTCCCTATGCGGTGGACACTGGTATGAACTATGAAGCCCACGGACGTCTAAGGTAGAAGAAGACTCCTTATCTCTATGACCATCGAGCCCAAGTGGCGCTTCCGTGTGTATTCTAAAATACATTTCTCATGTTTGGAAGCTCTAAAAATCGTGAAACTTGTTTTGTTGGCTTGGTTATAAAATGCTCTACCCAGTGAATCTATAGGTTGTCATGTTTTAGTAGAAAAATTATGTTATAGAAATCCATTTTTGAAAACTGGTTTAGAAAACCCATGAACTTGCTTTGGTCCATATTTGGAGTTTTAGGTGACCAAAAGTAATAAAACTTGTTTTGTTAGTTTTTTTGTGATATTCTCGAACAAATAAAAATATAAAACCTAAGTTTATTGTTTTCTAGGTGTATTAGTTAAATCTTGTTAAATATGGAAAAGATGATTGACTTGCTTGTTCTTTTTGGATTTGTAGCTCTAGAGCTCCAAATGGTTTGAAATGTTTATAGTAGATGCTAGGTATGAAGACTAGTGCCTACAATAAATTTCATGAGTTGTGGTGCATGTATCACTAAGTTAGTGATTCAACTTGTTTGATGCATATTATGTAGTTTTAAATGGTTTATAAATAATATATGAATGTAAAAAATAGAAAATGGTGTCCGAGTGTCCTTGCATGATGTTGTAGTAGCCTAAGGAAACATAATATGGCCATGCATCTATAGAAAATAATTAGTTTTAAATTTAACTTGCTCTCACATGCAAAATGTTTTGTAGTAATTGATATATAAAACCTGAACATGCAAAATTTGTACTTTAGTCATGATTGTTTATCACCTATCTCTAGTAAAAATTTGGAATCCAAATGACATGTTTACTACTCCACCTAAAAATAACAATTATAGGCTAAAAATATCATTTAGTAGAAATAAACAAAGTCATGCATGTCTCTTGGAATGCTTGAGTTGTGCATTGATAGCAATTAAAGGATGTATGGTTATGTCATGGTAGTTTAGAGCTATGTAATTGTGGTGCTTCATCCTAATCTTACTTGGTAGTCAAGTTAAGTCTTGTTTGCCCATAAGCTGAAATTGTTGCATGAACATTCTCTATTGTGGTAATGATTTAGTGAAGTAAATTATGTTTTCTGTATGTGCGTTCTATACAAAAGTTGTAGTTAACTTCTGTATCTAGCATATACTAAATTTTCACGAGTTTGGGCTAAATGGTTTAGGAGTTATGCTTGTAGTAAGTTCACTATCAGGTTTTGCTTGTTTTCAATGCAAATCTTAATGATTGCATTGTTTGACTAAGTTAAACTTAGAATCACTTCTTAATGGTATTAAAAGAGTTGTGGTACTTTTTTAAGCTTTCTAAAAAGTTTAGAACCACATTTATTGGATATACAGAACTCTATTTACGACTGCTTAAAGTTGCATGTTGAAAATTGTCCGAAACTGAATAGGAATGCTTCTTCATAATGTTGAGCTAGTTAAATTAGAAAATCATCTAAAGGTGATCATAAGAAAGTTTTATATAACTTCCTTATCTTGCTTGTGTTAAAATTTCATGGCCATAGACCTGATAGTTTGAAGGTTATGAATTTTATAAGATGGCTATTGTGTTCTGTTTACTCTGTGGACATATTTTGATATTTGTGTTGTTTGGATTGATTAAACTTGGAATCACATATTGGTGATTATAGAAGTTGTCTAGTAATTTTGCTGAGATTTCCAAAATATAAAAAATCAATGTTTTTGGTGGTCTAGAACTCTAGTAATGGATTTTTGAAGAAATAAGTCTAAATCTGTCCAAATCTGGACTAAGTTATCGTTTTGGCACTAATTGACCTTGTTAAGTGTCTAATTATGTTGAGATGATAATACAAAAGTTGTGGAGCACTTCTTAAACTTTCGAGAAAGTACTTGTTCACTATTTTTGGATGAATATCTTTGAGTTATGATTAAAACAAATTACTACTGTGCACCTATCCAAAAATCTTCAAGTGGTCGTTTGATTGTTGGGTTCACCCCTTATTGGCTAAAAAGGTTTGGTTAGCACTTAATTGATGCAGACTTGAAATGACTTAAGTTAACATATGTGCCATGATTAATGTGCTTGCTCTCTATAGTTGGTTGTGGGATAAAAGTTCCATAGTCTTTGATGTCTACGTCCCATTTAAACTTGTGTTTGTCTTGGTTGCTCTTGTGTGGTCAATAGGAGAACTAATGAAAAAATAGAGAGAATGGATAAGTGCTTGAACTTGTGAAGTCGTGTTTCTGTTGGTTAAGTATAGGTAGTGATTGTCGTCTTTCCAATTGAAAGGGAATTAGGCTTACACCTTTTTCCTAAACTAATTTTGGTGGTTGAATTGCCCAACACAAATAATTGGACTAACTAGTTTGCCCAAGTCTATAAGATCCACAGGTACAAAAGTTCACCATAAGCCAATAAAAAGACAAAGAAAAAGGGTTCAAACAAAGGAGCAAAGGGACAACCGAAGGCACCCTGGTCGGGCGCATCGGACTGTCCGGTGCACCACCGGACAGTGTCCGGTGCACCAGGGAAGATCGACTGCAAACTCTTCACCTTCGGGAATTCTCAGAGCCGGCGCGCTATAATTCACCGGACAGTGTCCGGTGCTCCAAGAGGACGCGGCTCTGAACTCGGTAGCCTCGGGAATTCGCATCGGCTGTTCCGCTATAATTCACCGGACATGTCCGGTGTACACCGGACTGTCCGGTGTAACTGCGGAGCAACGGCTACTTCAGGCGCCAACGGCTACCTGCAGCGCATTAAATGCGCGCCAGCGCGCGCAGAGGTCAGGCATGCCCATGCTGGCGCACCGGACACCCTACAGTTCATGTCTGGTGCGCCATAGGTCATCCAGGCGGGCCAGCGTCAGAGCTCCAACGGTCGGAACCCTAACGACCTGGTGACGTGGCTGTCGCACCGGACATGTCCGGTGTGCACCGGACTGTCCGGTGCGCCATACGACAAACAGCTTCCACCAAACGACTAGTTTGGTGGTTGGGGCTATAAATACCCCCAACCACCCCATATTCAAGTCATCCAAGTTTTCCACTTCTCAACTACTTACAAGAGCTAGGCATTCAATTCAAGACACACTCAAGTGATCAAATCCTCTCCAATTCCATACAAAGCTTTAGTGATTAGCGAGAGAGATTTTCCGTGTTCTTTTGAGCTCTTGCGCTTGGATTGCTTCTTTCTTTCTCACTTGTTCTTGTGATCAAAGCTCACTTGTAATCAAGGCAAGAGACACCAATTGTGTGGTGGTCCTTGTGGGGAAGCCTTGTTCCCGTTTTGATTTGAGAAGAGAAGCTCACTCGGTCCGAGGGACCGTTTGAGAGAGGGTAAGGGTTGAAAGAGACCCGGCCTTTGTGGCCTCCTCAACGGGGAGTAGGTTTGCGAGAACCGAACCTCGGTAAAACAAATCCGCATGTCACACTCTTCATTTGCTTGCGATTTGTTTTGCGCCCTCTCTCTCGGACTCATTATTATTTCTAACGCTAACCCGGCTTGTAGTTGTGATTAATTTTGTAAATTTCAGTTTCGCCCTATTCACCCCCCCTCTAGGCGACTTTCAATTGGTATCAGAGTCCGGTGCTTCATTAGAGCCTAACCGCTCGAAGTGATGTTGGGAGATCACACCAAGAGGGAGATGGAGACCGGCGACAAGCCCACTACGAGTCACGGGAGCACTTCATCGGAAGAGTCCCGCACCAAGAGGAAGGAGAAGAAGAAGAGCTCCTCCAACAAAGGGAAAGGGAAGGAGAAGAAATCCTCTTCCCACAAGTCGCATCGGAGAGGCGACAAGCACAAGAGGATGAGGAAAGTGGTCTACTACGAGACCGACACTTCATCAACGTCGACCTCCGACTCCGACGCACCGTCCGTTACTTCTAAGCGCCAAGAGCGCAAGAAGTATAGTAAGATCCCCCTACGCTACCCTCACATTTCAAAGCGTACTCCTTTACTCTTCGTTCCATTAGGCAAACCACCAGTTTTTGACGGTGAAGATTATAATATGTGGAGTGACAAAATGAGGCACCATCTAACCTCACTCCACACAAGCATATGGAATGTTGTTGAGTTTGGTGTACAGGTACCATCCATAGGAGATGAAGACTACGACTCGGATGAGGTGGCCCAAATTCACCACTTTAACTCCGAAGCCACCACTATACTCCTCGCCTCTCTAAGTCGAGAGGAGTATAATAAGGTGCAAGGGCTAAAAAGTGCGAAGGAAATTTGGGACGTACTCAAGACCGCGCACGAAGGAGACGAGGTGACAAAGATCACCAAGCGGGAGACGATCGAGGGGGAGCTCGGTCGCTTCATGCTTCACCAAGGGGAAGATCCACAAGCTATGTACAACCGCTTAAAGACCTTGGTGAACCAAGTGCGCAACCTCGGGAGCGAAAAATGGGATGACCATGAGATGGTCAAGGTTATTCTTAATCCCTCGTATTTCTTAACCCTACACAAGTTCAATTAATTCGAGGTGATCCTAGATATAAGCTAATGTCTCCCGAGGAGGTTATAGGAAAATTTGTGAGCTTTGAGCTAATGATTAAAGGCTCAAAGAAAATCATCGAGCAAGGTACCTCCTCCACGCCCGAGGCACAACCCGTCGCATTCAAGGCGATGGAAGAAAAGAAGGAGGAGGCTACTCCAAGTCGAACACCCATCGACGCCTCCAAGCTCAACAACGAGGAGATGGCGCTCATTATCAAGAGCTTTCGCCAAATCCTCAAGCAAAGGAGGGGGAAAGACTACAAACCCCGCTCCAAGAAAGTGTGCTACAAATGTGGTAAGCCCGGTCATTTTATTGCTAAATGTCCATTATCCAGTGATAGTGACAGGGGCGACGACAAGAAGGGGAGAAGAAAGGAGAAGAAGAGACACTACGAAAAGAAGGGCGGCGATGCCCACGTGTGCCGCGAGTGGGACTCCGACGAGAGCTCCACCGACTCCTCCTCCAACGAGGACGCCGCCAACATCGCCGTCACCAAGGGACTTCTCTTCCCCAACGTCGGCCACAAGTGCCTCATGGCCAAGGAGGGCAAAAAGAAGAAGGTAAAATCAAGATCCTCCACTAAATATGAAACCTCTAGTGATGAGGATGATGCTAGCAATGAGGAGGATAACTTGCGCATTCTTTTTGCCGACCTAAACATGCAACAAAAAGAAAAATTAAATGAATTGATTAGTGCTATTCATGAGAAGGATGATCTCTTGGACTCTCAAGAGGACTTCCTTATTAAGGAGAACAAAAAGCATGTTAAGGTTAAAAATGCCTATGCTCTACAAGTTGAAAAATGTGAAAAATTGTCTAGTGAGCTAAGCACTTGCCATGAGACTATTGACAACCTTAGAAATGAGAATGCTAAATTGTTAGCTAAGGTTGATTCACATGTTTGTAATATTACAACTTCCAATCCTAGAGATGATAATGTTGATTTACTTGCTAGGATTGATGAGTTGAATGTTTCTCTTGCTAGCCTTAGAAATGAGAATGAGAAATTGATTGCTAAGGCCAAAGATTTTGATGTTTGCAATATTACTATTTCTAACCTTAGAAATGAGAATGATATACTACATGCTGAGGTTGTAGAATTAAAATCTTGCAAACCCTCTACATCTACCGTTGAGCATGTTTCCATTTGCACTAGATGTAGAGATGTTGATATTAATGCTATTCATGATCACATGGTCTTAATTAAACAACAAATGATCATATAGCAAAATTAGATGCTAAAATTGCCGAGCATAACTTAGAAAATGAAAAGTTTAAATTTGCTAGAAGTATGCTCTATAATGGGAGACGCCCTGGCATCAAGGATGGCATTGGCTTCCAAAGGGGAGACAATGTCAAACTTAATGCCCCTCCTAAAAATTTGTCTAACTTTGTTAAGGGCAAGGCTCCCATGCCTTAGGATAACAAGGGTTACATTTTGTATCCTGTTGGTTATCCCGAGAGCAAAATTAGGAGAATTCATTCTAGGAAGTCTCACTCTGGCCCTAACCATGCTTTTATGTATAAGGGTGAGACATCTAGCTCTAGGCAACCAACCCGTGCTAAGTTGCCTAGAAAGAAAACTCCTAGTGCATCAAATGATCATAGCATTTCATTTAAAACTTTTGATGCATCTTATGTTTTGACTAACAAATCCGGCAAGGTAGTTGCCAAGTTTGTTGGGGGCAAACACAAGGGCTCTAAGACTTGTGTTTGGGTACCCAAAGTTCTTGTGTCTAATGCCAAAGGACCCAAAACCGTTTGGGTACCTAAAGTCAAGAACTAAACTTGTTTTGTAGGTTTATGCATCCGGGGGCTCAAGTTGGATCATCGATAGCGGGTGCACAAACCACATGACGAGGGAGAAGAAGATGTTCTCCTCCTACGAGAAAAACCAAGATCCCCAACGAGCTATCACATTCGGGGATGGAAACCAAGGTTTGGTCAAAGGTTTGGGTAAAATTGCTATATCTCCTGACCATTCCATTTCCAATGTTTTTCTTGTAGATTCTTTAGATTACAATTTGCTTTCCGTTTCGCAATTATGTCAAATGGGCTACAACTGTCTCTTTACTGATGTAGGTGTCACTGTCTTTAGAAGAAGTAATGATTCAATAGCATTTAAGGGAGTGTTAGAGGGTCAGCTATACCTGGTAGACTTTGATAGAGCTAAACTCGATACTTGCTTAATTGCTAAGACTAACATGGGTTGGCTCTGGCACCACCGACTAGCCCATGTTGGAATGAAGAATCTTCATAAGCTTCTAAAGGGAGAGCACATTTTAGGATTAACAAATGTTCATTTTGAGAAAGACGGGATTTGTAGTGCATGCCAAGCCGGGAAGCAAGTTGGCACTCATCATCCACACAAGAACATCATGACAAGTGACAGGCCACTGGAGCTCCTACACATGGATTTATTCGGCCCGATCGCTTACATAAGCATCGGCGGGAGTAAGTACTGTCTAGTTATTGTGGATGATTATTCTCGCTTCACTTGGGTGGTCTTTTTGTAGGAAAAATCTCATACCCAAGAGACCTTAAAGGGATTCTTGAGACAGGCTCAAAATGAGTTCGGCTTAAGGATCAAGAAAATTAGAAGCGACAACGGGACGGAGTTCAAGAACTCACAAATAGAAGGCTTCCTTGAGGAGGAGGGCATCAAGCATGAGTTCTCCTCTCCCTACACACCACAACAAAATGGTGTAGTGGAGAGGAAGAATCGAACTCTATTGGACATGGCAAGAACCATGCTTGATGAGTACAAGACGCCGGATCGGTTTTGGGCCGAGGCGGTTAACACCGCTTGCTACGCCATCAACCGGTTATATCTACACCGAATTCTCAAAAAGACATCATATGAACTCCTAACCGGTAAAAAGCCCAATATTTCATATTTTAGAGTTTTTGGTAGCAAATGCTTTATTCTTGTTAAGAGAGGTAGAAAATCTAAATTTGCTCCTAAAACTGTAGAAGGATTTTTACTAGGATATGACTCAAACACGAGGGCATATAG
Source organism: Zea luxurians (assembly GCA_029449295.1). Lineage (NCBI taxonomy): Eukaryota > Viridiplantae > Streptophyta > Magnoliopsida > Poales > Poaceae > Zea > Zea luxurians. Next base: position 21,173,799 of record JAOPSE010000029.1, read on the forward strand.
AGTCTTTAACAAGTCCTCAGGACTTGTTGAAGTTTCTTGTGACGTTGTGTTTGATGAGACTAACGGCTCTCAAGTAGAGCAAGTTGATCTTGATGAGATAGGTGAAGAAGAGGCTCCATGCATCGCGCTAAGGAACATGTCCATTGGGGATGTGTGTCCTAAGGAATCCGAAGAGCCTCCAAATGCACAAGATCAACCATCCTCCTCCACGCAAGCATCTCCACCAACTCAAAATGAGGATGAGGCTCAAGTTGATGAAGGAGAAGATCAAAGAGATGAGCCACCTCAAGATGACGACAATGATCAAGGGGGAGATGCAAATGATCAAGATAAGGAGGATGAAGAACCAAGGCCGCCACACCCAAGAATCCACCAAGCAATCCAACGAGATCACCCCGTCGACACCATCCTCGGCGACATTCATAAGGGGGTAACCACTCGATCTCGTGTTGCACATTTTTGTGAGCATTACTCTTTTGTTTCCTCTATTGAGCCACATAGGGTAGAGGAAGCACTTCAAGATTCGGATTGGGTGATGGCGATGCAAGAGGAGCTCAACAACTTCACTAGGAATGAGGTATGGCATTTAGTTCCACGTCCTAACCAAAATGTTGTAGGAACCAAATGGGTCTTCCACAACAAGCAAGATGAGCATGGTGTAGTGACAAGGAACAAAGCCTGACTTGTGGCCAAGGGATACTCCCAAGTCGAAGGTTTGGATTTCGGTGAAACCTATGCACTCGTAGCTAGGCTTGAGTCAATTCGCATATTATTAGCCTATGCTACTTACCATGGCTTCAAGCTTTATCAAATGGACGTGAAGAGTGCCTTCCTCAATGGACCAATCAAGGAAGAGGTCTATGTTGAGCAACCTCCCGGCTTTGAAGACAGTGAGTACCCTAACCATGTCTATAGGCTCTTTAAGGCGCTTTATGGGCTCAAGCAAGCCCCAAGAGCATGGTATGAATGCCTTAGAGATTTCCTTATTGCTAATGGCTTCAAAGTCGGCAAGGCCGATCCTACTTTATTCACTAAAACTCTTGACAATGATTTGTTTGTATGCCAAATTTATGTTGATGATATCATATTTGGGTCTACTAACGAATCTACATGTGAAGAATTTAGTAGGATAATGACACAGAAATTCGAGATGTCTATGATGGGGGAGTTGAAGTATTTTCTAGGATTCCAAGTCAAGCAACTCCAAGAGGGCACCTTCATTAGCCAAACAAAGTATACTCAATACATTCTAACCAAGTTTGGAATGAAGGATGCCAAGCCCATCAAGACACCCATGGGAACCAATGGGCATCTCGACCTCGACACGGGAGGTAAGTCCGTGGATCAAAAGGTATATCGGTCGATGATTGGTTCATTACTCTATTTATGTGCATCTCGACCGGACATTATGCTTTCCGTATGCATGTGTGCAAGATTCCAAGCCGACCCTAAGGAATCTCACCTTACGGCCGTAAAACGAATCTTGAGATATTTGGCTTATACTCCTAAGTTTGGGCTTTGGTACCCTCGGGGATCCACATTTGATTTGATTGGTTATTCGGATGCCGATTGGGCGGGGTGTAAGATTAATAGAAAGAGCACATCGGGGACTTGCCAGTTCTTGGGAAGGTCCTTGGTGTCTTGGGCTTCAAAGAAGCAAAATTCGGTCGCTCTTTCTACCGCCGAAGCCGAGTACATTGCCGCAGGTCATTGTTGCGCGCAATTGCTTTGGATGAGGCAAACCCTGCGGGACTATGGTTACAAATTGACCAAAGTTCCTCTTCTATGTGATAATGAGAGTGCAATCCGCATGGCGGATAATCCCGTTGAGCATAGCCGCACTAAACACATAGTCATTCGGTATCATTTTCTTAGGGATCACCAACAAAAGGGGGATATCGAGATTGCATACATTAATACTAAAGATCAATTAGCCGATATCTTTACCAAGCCTCTTGATGAACAAACTTTTACCAAACTTAGGCATGAGCTCAATATTCTTGATTCTAGGAATTTCTTTTGCTAAACTTGCACACATAGCTCATAAATATACCTTTGATCATGTCTCTTTTATATGCTATGACTAATGTGTTTTCAAGTGTATTTCAAACCAAGTCATAGGTATATTGAAAGGGAATTGGAGTCTTCGGCGAAGACAAAGGCTTCCACTCCACTCTACTACTCATCCTTCGCCGTCGCTCCACATCACTCTCCGTCTTTGGTATAATCTTCACTCATATGTTTTATTTGCCAAAGGGGAGATAGTAGTTAGACAAGGGATTATATCTCACTCAAAGTATCCGTTTTTGGCGATTCATGCCAAAGGGGGAGAAAGTATGAGCCCAAAGCAAAAGGACCGCACCACCACCCCTAATTTTTTTTAAAAAATAATTTTCAATTGACAAACTTTAAATTAGTATCTCTTTGAGTTCTAAAGGGGGAGAAAGTAGTACTTTCAAAATTGATATCTTAAAACCCTCTTGAACACTAAGAGGAGAATTTATTTGAGGGGGAGTTTTGTTTTAGTCAAGGAAAAGCATTTGAAACAAAGGGACAAAATTTCAAATCATAAAAATGCTTCGCAAAATCTTATTCAATTGTCTTTGACTATTTGCAAAAAGACTTTGAAAAGGATTTATAAAAAGAATTTGCAAAAACAAAACTTGTGGTGCAAGCGTGGTCCAAAATGTTAAAAATAAAGAAACAATCCATGCATACCTAGTAAGTAATATTTATTGGCTCAATTCTAAGTAACCTTTGCACTTACACTTTGCAAACTAGTTCAATTATGCACTTCTATACTTGCTTTGGTTTGTGTTGGCATCAATCACCAAAAAGGGGGAGATTGAAAGGGAATTAGGCTTACACCTATTTCCTAAACTAATTTTGGTGGTTGAATTGCCCAACACAAATAATTGGACTAACTAGTTTGCCCAAGTCTATAAGATCCACAGGTACAAAAGGTTCACCATAAGCCAATAAAAAGACCAAGAAAAAGGGTTCAAACAAAGGAGCAAAGGGACAACCGAAGGCACCCTGGTCGGGCGCACCGGACTGTCCGGTGCACCACCGGACTGTCCGGTGCACCACCGGACAGTGTCCGGTGCACCAGGGAAGATCGACTGCAAACTCTTCACCTTCGGGAATTCTCAGAGCCGGCGCGCTATAATTCACCGGACTGTCCGGTGTTCACCGGACAGTGTCCGGTGCTCCAAGAGGACGCGGCTCTGAACTCGGCAGCCTCGGGAATTCGCATCAGCTGTTCCGCTATAATTCACCGAACATGTCCGGTGTAACTGTGGAGCAACGGCTACGTGCAGCGCATTAAATGCGCGCCAGCGCGCGCAGAGGTCAGGCACGCCCATGCTGGCGCACCAGACACCCTACAGTTCATGTCTGGTGCGCCACCGGTCATCCAGGCGGGCCCAGCGTCGGAGCTCCAACGGTCGGAACCCTAACGGCCTGGTGATGTGGCTGTCGCACCGGACATGTCCGGTGTGCACCGGACTGTCCGGTGCGCCATACGACAGACAGCTTCCACCAAACGGCTAGTTTGGTGGTTGGGGCTATAAATACCCCCAACCACCCCACATTCAAGTCATCCAAGTTTTCCACTTCTCAACTACTTACAAGAGCTAGGCATTCAATTCAAGACACACTCAAGTGATCAAATCCTCTCCAATTCCATACAAAGCTTTAGTGATTAGCGAGAGAGATTTTTCGTGTTCTTTTGAGCTCTTGCGCTTGGATTGCTTCTTTCTTTCTCACTTGTTCTTGTGATCAAAGCTCAATTGTAATCAAGGCAAGAGACACCAATTGTGTGGTGGTCCTTGCGGGGAAGCTTTGTTCCCGTTTTGATTTGAGAAGAGAAGCTCACTCGGTCCGAGGGACCGTTTCAGAGAGGGTAAGGGTTGAAAGAGACCCGGCCTTTGTGGCCTCCTCAACGGGGAGTAGGTTTGCGAGAACCGAACCTCGGTAAAACAAATCCGCGTGTCACACTCTTCAATTGCTTGCGATTTGTTTTGCGCCCTCTCTCTCGGACTCATTATTATTTCTAACACTAACCCGGCTTGTAGTTGTGATTAATTTTGTAAATTTCAGTTTCGTCCTATTCACCCCCTCTAGGCGACTTTCACCAATGATGATTGAATTTGTGTGCTCGGTGACATCTAGATAGATAACGCTTATGTGTAGTTGTTAGCGATGTCTCGTCATTCAGTAGTTGCTTATGGTATTTTAGTAATTAGAGTTTAGTTTGCTACCATGTGGCTTTGAAGTGTCCTATGTTGCTTTCTGTCATGCTCATACATATGTATCATGCTACCATCTCATTTAATGATCATGCAAAATGAAGGACGTGGAGTGGAGCTGACCACTAGAAGTCAGTGGACACCCGAAGAAGGACAGGTAAAACAAACACCATGATAGGAGATGTTCACCAAGTGAGTACCCTCTAGCAAACACTGTCACACTGACATAGTGTGGATTCCAAGCAAGCCCCAGTTCTATGCATAACCTATTATATGTTGTTTTACTGCAATATTATTTGTAGGCTTGTATTGTGCATTTAAGTGTAGTTGTTTGAAACTTAGATGCATGAACTCAGGTTCATTTATGAGATGAATACTAGTTTGTTAGGTCGAGTAGCTGCTATGCTACTTAGGGATCTCGGTAGAAATCGAGTGATTTTTCTAGCATTCGCGCGAAGTCAGGAATTGACTGTTTTGATTTTGAAAATGGATTTCTGATTGTTTGTGGATACGGATCATTGGGGTACGCCTTGCCCATGGAAAGGAATTGGAATAAGGATTATTGTGTGGTATCATGTGTCAAGCATTTGAACGCACTAAACACACGCCGAGAAATATGATAAATCGGTAAGTCTAGTACCTGATTGAACCTGCACGTAGACATATTCCCCACTTGCTCTGAAACAAGGTTTCCCATGCTAGCAATGGTGGGCACAAGTGCGGTCACTGCACGGCTGGGTCTATGGTAGTGTAGCATCACTCGTTAGTGTTCCCAGGTGTCAGCCACCACGACTAGCCATCTAGCTTCTCTAGTCACTCAAAGAATTAGCGTTCGTCCTTCTCCGCTCCTAGTCCATCAGCATTGAAAGGGATGCCCTTGGGCCATTTCTATAAATGTTTTGGTGATTAGATGCCCAATACATATTGTCTAATCAAATGAAGATTGGATTGGAGAAGTTTTGGCTAAGTCTAGCCAGACTTGCACTAGCCTGCGGTGCACCGGACTGTCCGGTGTGCACTGGACAGTGTCTAGTGCCCAGGTTGGCTCAGCGACGAACTCGCTGCTCTCGGGAATCGTCGAGGTCGCTGTGGCTAAAATTCATTGGACTATCCGGTGACCAACAACGCTCGCGCCAATGGTCGGTAGTGCGATCAACGCGCAATCAACAGGCGACGCATGGCCAGAGCCAACAGACACTAGGCTGCACAGAACTATCCGGTGTGCACCGGACAGTGTCTGGTGTGCCAAGTGGACCAAGAGTTCAACAGTCGGCTTCGCCAAAGAAGGAAAGAAATTGTGCACTGTTCATGTCTGGTGGTGCACCGGACTGTCCGGTGCGCCAACAGACAGAAGGTAAGAATTACCTACCAAATAGAGATCCAACGACTCCTAGCTACCTTGGGGCTATAAAAGGGACCCCTAGGTGTATGGAGCAATACACCAAGCCTCCTTGAACATCCTAAGACGCCTAGACTCCACAAGCACGCATCCGGATCATTGTGTTTGAGATTTGAGCACTTGTTGGGTTGTGAACTCGCTGCGTTGTGTTTGTCTGCTTGTTTCTTGACTTGTATGTGTTGCTGCTGTGACTCTAGCTCTTGCATGTGTTTCTAATCCTCCCTTACTCTTGTGGTTGTCATTGTGATCAATATAGTAAGGGTGAGAGGCTCCAACTTGTGGAGATTCTTCACAAAGGGAACATCTGCTATAAGGAAGAAAACTGTGGTATTCAAGTGGATCATTTTTAAAGGGGTTGAGTGCAACCCTCGTCCATTGGGATGCCACAACGTGGAAGTAAGCAAGTGTTCTACTTGGCTGAACCACGGGATAAAAATCATTGTGTCACTTGTTGTTATTCGTTTGCGATTCTCTCTACTTCTACTCACTTGATAATTGCTCTAAGTTTAAATACTCACCTTGTGAAGAGCAATTAAGTGAAGAAGTCATCTCTTTCTCTAGACATAGCACCTTGGTTTTGATTTCACTAACATTTCATAAACCAAGTTTTGTGCCATTTAGTGTTGATTTTTACAGGATCACCTATTCAACCCCCCCCCTCTAGGTGCTCTCAATTGGTATCGGAGTCGTACTCTTCATTTAGGGACTAACCGCCCGAAGAGATGGATCCTAAAGGTAAGGAGATGGTGATCAACGACAAGGAGAAGGAGACCCTCTACGTCGACGAGCCAAAAGGCGACAATCCCACTAACTCAGGCTCAAGTCACAAGAAGAGGGATGGGAAGAAGAAGAGGCGCATAAAGAAGAACATCTACTATGATAGCGACGCCTCCTCCTCTTCACCAAGGGATGACGACGACGAAGACTCTTCGTCGAAAAAGAAAACGGTTAATCAAAACTATTCCTTTGATTATTCTCGCATCCCTTATAATTTGAATGCCCATTTACTATCTATTCCACTTGGAAAACCCCCACACTTTGATGGAGAGGACTATTCATTTTGGAGTCATAAAATGCGCAGTCACTTATTTTCTCTCCATCCTAGTATTTGGGAAATTGTTGAAAATGGAATGCATTTCGATTGCACTGACAATCCTGTATTTATTAATGAACAAATACATAAAAATGCCCAAGCTACTACTGGTTTGCTAGCATCTCTATGTAGGGATGAATACAACAAAGTGAGCGGCTTGGACAATGCCAAGCACATATGGGATATGTAACACCCCTAGTGTTACTGCCACTAAAACTTGAGCATAACATCATGAGCATTAGCATATCATGTGTTTGTTACACTTAGAGTGCATTCACTAGGCAAAAATCTCAAACAAGTTGTTTGGGGTGTAACTTGATATGTGTGTAACCCTAGGGTAGGGTACTTGACCCTAAACTAGGCTTAGGAGTGATAATAAAGCCCAAACATGGGAAAACTTCAAAACTCATAAGAAATGGTCATAAAATATCACCATTAATGACCTTGAGTAACATCCAAACCCTAGAAGTGCCAAAAACCCTAAAGAGACCACTGGAAACCCCAAATTGAAATCCTAGGGGGTTATATGTAAATTTTGACCACTTTTGGATCCAAGTGCAAAAACCAAGATATTAGAGTACCCCAAAGCATAAGGTTCACACATTTGGGGATTTGCAAATCAAACCATGAGATTTTGGCTTATTTGCAAAAAGCCACTCTATGTATCTCATGTGTCTAAATCCAAAACCAGTTGCATGAGGCTGACTTTGGAGCTCTACATCTCTTGATTCTTGAAGTTTTTGCTCAAAGTCAATATAGCAAAGTTGTAGAGCTATCATAGAAGAACAAATTTGGTTAAGTGACTGAGCACTGGTGCTGAATAGAAATTGGAGTAAAATAAGCACAAAGTCGGGCTGTCAGTCAATTTTTAAAATTGAAACATGGCCACCAGTGCCATTGGCTGAACTTTGAGATCCAATTTGAGTAGGATCTAGTGCTCGATTGAGGATAGTTGCTATAGTCGAATTGAAGATGGATTATAGGGCTACAACTTTGTTACTGAGAGATTAGCGAGTTCTCATGCAGAAATTGGAGTTATGGGTCCTGCAAGTTGGTCAGACAGAAGCTCTGAATAGGGTTTCTGATGGTACAGTACTGAAAATATCCCTGGATCAGATAACTTCACCATCAGTGAGCCGTGTGCTCGGATTCACGTCGGTCGCCGTGATTCGTGCCGCGGGTAAGTAGATTGCGCTCAGCCGTAAAAAGATGGCGTCGCGGATGAGTTCGGGCTACTGTGGCCTCGTTGTTCCTCGACCACTTACACCGGCGACGTGGCCTTACGACCGTCACCAGAGTTTGCATCCTTCACTGCGGTTGTGCCACGCCTCAGGCCATTAACCCCGTCACAGTACATCACCTTAATACGTCTACTCGTCGCCGGTGGTCTTGCCACGATAGCTTCCACGAATTTGCTTGCGCTAGTGACCTCTTCCTTCTCCGGCTACCACCGCGCCAACTCCAATTCACGAGCCACCGCCCCTAGATCCTATAAATTGAGCATGCCATCGGTTCCACTATGTAATTGTGCACTCAACCCAGCCATTCGTGCCTCCAATTACTCACCAGAGTCCCCGAATTGCTCTTTCCCCCAAATCAGTTTTCCGCCGCCGTGATCGAGCTCTCACCGTAGCAGTGCACTCCAGGTCCGATCATGTCCTCTGCTCTTTTGTTTCAGCACCCTTACATACCCCTGATGCTCCTCAACCTGTTCAATTAAGCTAGACCGCGCTAGATCACCGGGAACACCTCCATTCGTCCGTAGTTTGCACTGTCACTGTGGGCAGGGTGATTTAGAGCTCCAATCTAGCAATTAAGTGAGGGGAAATGATTGCGTAGGGTTGACTTTGGTGTCCAGCAATTGGGAGGGCTAGTCGTTGCGTATTCCGGCCGGTACAGGCTCGCCGGAGCTCGGTTCGTCGCGGTTCGCCGTCAGGGACCACAGGTTGTAAAGAATCGGAAAGGGAGGGACCTTGATGCGATTGTCAGTGAGACAGCGAAACAGTAGGAAGGAGTCTTTGCGAGTGGTTCAAATAGCCAGGGGTCCCTGTGTAAAAACACCAGCGCGGGCGTGCGCACGAGCGCCTTCCGCCAGTACTAGGCTGGCTCGGACTGAAATGAGCTCAGTACTGTTGGTCTTTTTCCTTTTTCTTTTTCCTCTAGACTTAGGAAATCCATAGAAAATTCTAGGAAAATACTAAAAAGATGAAACCAATTTTGCTAAGCTCCTAAATTTCTGTAGTATTTAATAAAAATAGCTTTATGATTTTTAAGTCCAAATAAGAAATTATAGAGTATTTAAAATAGCTAAAACTTATACTCCTGGAATGTTAGAAAATAGTTAATAACTCCAAAAATCACTAAACTTTTTGGATAAGCTTAAAATAACATTTAGAAGCCTTTGGTAAAGTTTGACTTGATTTGGACAATGTTTGGTACCTAAACCCCAAAACCCCTAATCCCCTAGTAATGCCTGCCCTATGAACTACTGTTCTGACTTCAAAAACCCTAGTTTCTTGGAGTCCCGTGAAGGAAAGTTGTATTCAAGTTACAACTTGATAAACCATTTCTATTACTTCATTTTCATAAGCATTCATGATTATATATGGTTCTATATAGAAAACGAGGAAGAAATAGAAGTTGAAGAAGCAAGAGCTACACCACCTGAAGACCCACCTGCCAGGAACTGCTTTTATTTTGACATTTGTGGAGCAGAGCCCAACTCTCCTATAACACAAGGCAAGCCCCAGTGCATTTGCCACCTCTTTGCTATTTTAAAATCTTTCTCACTTGCTTGATGCATTAGGTGATAGGAGCTGTATGTTAAACACTTGCTGCATTTTCTTTCCTTGAAAGATTGACTATCTTTCCTTGATCACCTGTTTTATGAAAAGATTTTTCTTATGCTTAGTCTTGCTCTAGAAACACAAAATGTTTTGTTTTGACAAAAGATGATGCTTCAAGTGGGATGGGATGTTTTCAAAAATAAAACTGGATGGTGGATCCATCATGGCCATGATGGGTTCAACATCGGAAAAGATGTACCTCTGTCAGGTACCAAACTTTGGGTTGAAATGATAAAGCTGAGACTGGGCGGGTGACTTGCACGAGAAGAGAGTCTGGGTGTAGTGTATCCGTCTATATCGATTAAGGACCTTATCGATGTAGGCCTGCTGACCAAGGACCCTTTAACTGGTCATAGTCTCGTCATGGGTAAGCTTTGCCTCGGGCAGACTAATACCAGAATAAGATAACACGCAATGGGAGTGGAGAGTTGGCGAGAGTAGCGTGTACCCTCCATGGCAAGAGGCTGGACGGTGGTGTATCTGTACTCTTGGTTGGCGTGAACCTGATCTTGTCTTAAGAACCCCGGTGACGAGTTGACATATGCAAGGGTTAAGTGCTACATATGTCGTGTGATTGGAGATCCTCAGCTAAGTATTAATCGATTTGGATCACCGTTACTTCTCGGATATGAAGACTTGGTCACTGACTTACACGTAGCATTCCAGTGAACAAGAAGGGTTGATAAGAAAATGGCTAGTATAGGCTAAGTGCTTGAACTAGGGTAGAAAGAACTCTAGATTCAGGTAATGACTTAACTTGCTAATAAAAACTAGATTTTTTAAGGATCCACTATTAGTAAGCATCTTGACAAATAGAGTCTTGATCATTGATTAAGCCTTACCTTGACTCCCTCAAGCCAGCATATCCTTGAGAGTCTTTTATTTTGACGGGTAAGACTTGCGAAAGTACACTTCGTACTCAGGGTTTTTGAACCCATGTTGTTGTAGGAGAGGAAGCAGCAAATTTTTGTTGCTTTTGTTCCAAGGTGGCGCCAAAGGAAGAAAACCAGGACTGAAGCCTCGGGAGGAAGTGTCCTCCTTTAAAAACTTTTTACTGTTATACGGGAGGAGTTTTTGCCTCCCAGGTTTGTAATAATATTACTCCAGCACTCTTATATTTTACTGGTCTATAATATTAATACTCTTTCTATACTTTAATATTAAATAAGTTGTTGTAACTGCTTCCGCATATTCGCTCCTCCGATGTGTTGTAATATCTGCATGACGGGTGAAACGCTCTTGGGCAAGGTAAAGAAATCAGATACCGAACTTGTCAAGTGATCAGTTGCACCTACAGGGTTGTCCGAGGTCTGATGGACAAGGACAACTATAGGTGGGCCTAATGACTTGGAAGGTTCTGTCACAGGATACCCTCAAGATCTCTCATGAGGGTAATGATGCCACCATGATTACCAAGATGGAACTGGTGGAAGGCGAGTTGGGGAGGTTCGCCATGATAAGGGGAAAGGAGCCAACTCAAACTTACAACAGGCTCAAGACCCTGGTCAACAAGATTCGATGCTATGGGAGCACAAGATGGACGGATCATGACGTCGTCCAACTCATGCTAAGGTCTTTTACCATTATTGATCCTCATCTTGCGAATCTTATCCGTGAGAATTCTAGGTACACCAAGATGACGCCCGAGGAAATTCTAGGAAAATTTGTAAGCGGACGCATGATGGTGAAGGAAGCAAGATACGTGGACGATGCTTTAAATGGACCGCTTCCTCTCTACCAGCCGCAGCCCGTTGCCCTCAAAGCAACCATCAGCAAGGAGGTGCTACCTAGCAAGGTAGCACAAGTGGAGGCTGTCGGGATCAACGAGGATGAAATTGCGCTTATAATCAAGCGCTTCAAGACCGCCTTGAAGGGACGCAAGGAGTACCCCAACAAGAACAAATCAAGGGGAAAGCGCTCCTACTTCAAGTGCGGTAAGTCTGGTCATTTCATAGCACAATGTCCCGATAATGACAATGACCAGGCACAAGAAAAGAAAGGAAGAAGGAAAGGAAGAAGAACTACAGGAAGGCAAAGGGCAAGGCACACATTGGAAAAGAATGGGACTTGGACTATTCTTCATCCAACTCCGTTGATGAAGGACTAGCTGCCTCGGCCTTCAACAAATCCTTCCTCTTCCCCCAACGAACGACACACGTGCCTCATGGCTAAGGAGAAGAAGGTACATATACGAGATACACCTAAGTACACTTCTTCTAGTGATGAGGGATCTTCTGACGATGAAGTAGATTATAGTGATCTATTTAAAGGACTAGGTAGATCTAAGTTAGATAAATTAAATGAATTGATTGATGCTCTTAATGAAAAGGATAGGTTGCTAGAAAAGCAAAAAGATATTCTATATTACGAACATGATAAATTTATTAATGTTCAAAAATCTCTTGCTCTAGAAATTAAGAAAAATGAAATATTGTCTTCTGAGTTGTCTTCCTGCCATGATTCTATTTCTAATCTCAAAAATTTTAATGGTGATTTAAATACTAAGCTAGAAAAATTTAATGTGGCTAGTTCATGTGTAGAGGATGTTGTAATCTGCAATAGGTGTAAAGATTTTAATATTGATGCTTGCAATGAACATGTCTCTACCATTCTCAATTTAAATAATGATGTCGCAAGTCTTAATGCTCAACTTAAAATTTGCAAGGATAATTATGAGAAATTAAAATTTGCTAGGGATGCCTACACCATTGGTAGACACCCCTCTATTAAGGATGGACTTGGTTTCTAAAAGGGAACCAAGAACTTAACAAGCCAAAGGACTTTCAATCTCAACAAAGAGAAAGGGAAGGCTCCCATGGTTAGTAACTCTAAAAAGAACCATGCCTATCTTTATGATAAGAGAGTTACTAGTATTGCTCATCATGATAGGTGTCATAATCATGTTGTTTCTCCTCTATGTCATGATGCTGCATTTAATTCTCGTGCCATGTTTGCATCTAGCTCTTCCTATGCTCATGGTAGAAATAGGCCTAGGCGCCATCATGTTGGTTCTCATGCGCCCAGGAGAGCATCAAATGGACCAAATATGCTTTATCAAACATGTGATGCTTCATTTGTCCTTATATGCAAAAATGATAAAGTAGTTGCTAGAAGTTTGGGACCTAAGTGCAAGAGAGACAAAACTTGCATCTGGGTTCCAAAGTCTGTTGTGACTAACCTTATAGGACCCAACAAGAGTCGGGTACCTAAAACCCAAGCTTAATTACCTTGCAGGTTTATGCATCCGGGGGCTCAAGCTGGATTATTGATAGCGGATGCACAAACCACATGACGGGGGAGAAGAAAATGTTCACCTCCTACGTCAAAAATAGGGATTCCCAAGACACTATCATCTTTGGAGATGGGAACCAAGGCAAGGTCAAGGGCTTAGGCAAAATAGCTATCACAATCGAGCATTCGATTTCAAATGTGTTTCTAGTAGAATCGCTCGGATACAATTTATTGTCTGTAATCCAATTTTGTCATATGGGTTATAATTGCTTATTTACAAATATTGATGTATCTGTCTTTAGAAGAAGTGATGATTCATTAGCTTTTAAGGGTGTATTAGACGGCAAGCTCTACTTAGTTGATTTCTCAAAAGAGAATGTTGATCTAGATGCATGCTTAATCGCTAAGACTAATATGGGCTAGCTCCGGCACCACCGTCTAGCACATGTTGGGATGAAGAACATTCACAAACTTCTAAAGGGAGAGCATGTGTTAGGACTAACCGATGTCTGTTTTGAGAAAGACAGACCTTGTGCAGCGTGCCAAGCAGGGAAGCACGACAAATCTGAAACTCAAGGAACTCTAAAGCGCTTCTTAAGAAGAGCTCAAAATGAATTTGAGCTAAAGGCGAAAAAGATAAGGAGCGATAATGGATCTGAGTTCAAGAACCTTCAAGTCGAAGAATATCTTGAGGAGGAAGGCATCAAGCATGAGTTCTCCGCTCCCTACACACCACAACAAAATGGTGTGGTATAAAGGAAGAACAGGATACTAATTGACATGGTAAGGACAATGCTTGGAGAATACAAGACGCATGAGCAGTTTTGGTCGGAAGCTTTGAATACAGCCTACCATGCCATAAACCGGCTCTATCTGCATCGCCTCCTCAAGAAGACATCATACGAACTCCTAACCGGTAACAAACCCAACGTTTGCTATTTTCGTGTATTTGGGAGCAAATGCTACATCTTGGTAAAGAAAGGTAGGCATTCCAAGTTTGCTCCCAAAGCTGTAGAAAGGTTTCTACTAGGTTATGTCTCAAATACAAAGGCGTATAGGGTCTTCAACAAGTCATCAGGATTAGTTGAAGTCTCTAGCAACGTTGTATTTGATGAAACTAATGGCTCTCCAAGAGAGCAAGTTGATCTTGATGATGTAGATGAGGATGAGGTTCCGATGACTGCAATGCGAACAATGGCAATAGGTGATGTGCGACCACAGGAACAACAAGAGCAAGATCAACCTTCTTCCTCTATATTGGTGCATCCCCCAACTCAATATGAGGAACAGGTACCTCAAGATGAAGGGCTGGATCAAGGGGGAGCATATGAAGAACAGGATAAGGAGGAAGAAGCGTCACAAGTTCGTCCAACTCAAGTCCGTCAACCATTCAAAGAAATCATCTAGTAGATCAGATTCTGGGTGATATCAACAAGGGAGTAACCACTCGCTCACGTTTGTGAGCATTACTCGTTTATTTCTTCTATTGAGCCTTTCAGGATAGAAGAAGCCTTGCAGGATCCAGACTAGGTGTTGGCCATGCAGGAAGAGCTCAACAACTTCAAGAGAAATGAAGTTTGGAGCCTGGTGCCACGTCCAAAGCAAAATGTTGTGGGAACCAAGTGGGTGTTCCACAACAAGCAAGATGAACATGGTGTGGTGACAAGAAACAAGGCTCGACTTGTGGCAAAAGGTTATGCCCAAGTCGCAGGTTTGGATTTTGAGGAGACTTTTGCTCCTGTAGCTAGGCTAGAATCAATTCAAATATTATTAGCCTATCTGCTCACCATTCTTTTAAGCTGTTCCAAATGGACATGAAGAGTGCCTTCCTAAATGGACCAATAAAGGAGGAAGTGTATGTGAAACAACCCCCTGGCTTTGAGGATGACAGGTATCCCAACCACGTCTACAAGCTCTCTAAGGCGCTCTATGGACTTAAGCAAGCCCGAAGAGCATGGTATGAATGACTTAGAGATTTCCTTATTTCTAATGCTTTCAAGGTTGGGAAAGATAATCCTACTCTCTTTACTAAGACTTTCAATGGTGATCTCTTTGTATGCCAAATATATGTCGATGACATAATATTTGGTTCTACTAATCAAAAGTCTTGTGAGGAGTTTAGCAAGGTGATGATGCAGAAATTTGAAATGTCAATGATGGGCAAGTTGAACTACTTCCTTGGATTTCAAGTGAAGCAACTCAAGGAAGGAACCTTCATCTCTCAAACAAAGTATACTCAAGATTTGCTCAATAGGTTTGGGATGAAGGATGCAAAGCCCGTGAAGACACCGATGGGAACGAACGGACATCTGGACTTCAACAAAGGAGGTAAGTCCATTGATCAAAAGACATACTGGTCTATGATAGGATCTTTGCTTTATCTTTGCGCTAGTAGACTAGATATTATGCTAAGTGTATGCATGTGTGCTAGATTTCAATCCGACTCCAAGGAGTGTCACCTTGTGGCCGTTAAGCGAATTCTTAGATATTTGGTTTCTACGCCTTGCTTCGGGATCTGGTATCCAAAGGGGTATACCTTTGACTTAATCGGACACTCAGATTTCGACTATGCCGGATGCAAGGTTGATAGGAAGAGTACATCAGGGACTTGTTAGTTTCTAGGAAGATCCCTGGTGTCCTGGAGCTCTAAGAAACAAACTTCCGTTACCGTATCCACCGTTGAGGCTGAGTATATTGCCGCAGGACAGTGTTGCACGCAACTACTTTAGATGATGCAAACCCTCCGGGACTTTGGCTACAATCTAAGCAATGTCCCACTCCTATGTGATAATGAGAGTGCAATTCGCTTGGTGGATAATCCTGTTGAACACAGCCGCACTAAGCACATAGGCATCCGACATCACTTTCTGAGAGACCACCAACAAAGGCGAGATATCGATATTTATCATATTAGCACTGAGAACCAGCTAGTCGATATCTTCACCAAGCCTTTAGATGAGAAAAGGTTTTGCAGATTGCGTAGTGAGCTAAATGTCTTAGATTCGCTTAACTTGGATTGATCTATAACATACATGTATTCTATGCCTTTGATCATGGTACTTAAGCATTAATGTCTTTGATTGCTTATTTTTGGTGCTCAAGTTGTACAAGTCATCCTCTGACCTCACAAGTCCCTATGCAAATGATGCACATGTTTACGGGGAGGATGTGCTACAACTTGACTCCTTTGAGACTAACTTGTTTGTCGAGTACTCTTGATATAGTCTCAAAGTTGCATTGAAAGGAATAAGGGAACTTGGACAAAGAAAGAACTTCCACTACATTCCGGTATCAATGTTTCTTGTTCTAAGTTCTTCATTGTGCTCTCATTGCCTTTTTGCTCTTATTTGACATTTTGGTGAAGCAATGGGGTTAAAGGGCCAAAAGTTCTCCTGTTTTGGTGCTTAATGCCAAAGGGGGAGAAATTAAGGCCAAAGCAAATGGATCAGCCAACCACCTATGAATTTCAAAAATTATAGGGTTAGAATCTTTGTGTTCGATCAAAATGTTCGATCAAAACCCATTTATTGCAAAAATTGTTCTCTTATTGGGGAGAATTTTCATTATGGGAAAAAGGGGGAGTTTGTGGCATTTGATCAAATTTACTCTTGAAAGATCTCTTGATTTGCCAAAACAAGTGTTTTTGATATAGAGATAAGAAAAAGAATTTGTTTTGTGAAGATAAACCAAGTGGTGGCAAAAGTGATCCAAATATGCCAAATCCTATGTAAGATAAATTGGTCTTCAATTTGCACTCTTTAGCTTCTCTTTGAAAATGTTGTTGCACTTTGAGTTGCTTTTAATGTGTTGGCATAAATCACCAAAAAGGGGGAGATTGAAAGGGAAATGTGCCCTTGAGCCATTTCTATAAATGTTTTGGTGATTAGATGCCAAACACATATTGTTTTGGTTGATATGTGCTAAGTGTTAAAGAGATGCAAATCAAGAATCAAGGTATGACACTAGCCTAAGTGAATTGTTTTTTGTACTAATATATTCCTCTAAGTGGTAGGAACCTTGTCAAATCAAATGAGGTTGGATTGGAGAAGTTTTGGCTAAGTCTAGCCAGACTTGCACCAGCCTGCGGTGCAATGGACTGTCTGGTGCCCAGGCTGGCTCAGCGACGAACTCGCTGCTCTCGGGAATCGTCAAGATCGCTGTGGCTAAAATTCATCGAACAATCCGGTGTGCACCGGACTGTCCGGTGAGCCAACAGCGCTCGCGCCAATGGTCGGCAGTGCGATCAACGTGCAATCAACGGGCGACGTGTGGCCAGAGCCAACGGTCACTAGGCCGCACCAGACTGTCCGGTGTGCCAACTGGACCGAGGGTTCAACGGTCGGCTTCGCCAAAGAAGGAAAGAAATCGTGCACTGTTCATGTCCGGTAGTGCACCGGACTGTCCGGTGCGCCAACGAACAAAAGGCAAGAATTGCCTACCAAATAGAGATCCAACGACTCCTAGCTACCTTGGGGCTATAAAAGGGACCCCTAGGAACATGGAGCAATACACCAAGCCTCCATTGAACATCCTAAGATGCCTAGGCTCTGCAAGCACGTACTGGATAATTGTGTTTGAGATTTGAGCACTTCTTGGGTTGTAACTCGCTGCGCTGTGTTTATGTGCTCGTTTCTTAACTTGTGTGTGTGTCGCTGCTATGACTCTCTTGCGTGTGTTTCTATTCCCTCCCTTACTCTTGTAGTCGTCATTGTGATCAATATAGTAAGGGTGAGAGGCTCCAACTTATGGAGATTCCTCACAAAGGGAACATCTGCTATAAGGAAGAAAATCGTGGTATTCAAGTGGATCATTTTGAAAGGGGTTGAGTGCAACCCTCGTCCATTGGGACGCCACAACTTGTAAGTAGGCAAGTATTCTACTTGGTCGAACCACGTAATAAAAATCATTGTGTCACTTGTTGTTATTCGTGTGTGATTCTCTCTGCTTCTACTTACTTGATAATTGCTCTAAGTTTAAATACTCACCTTGTGAAGAGTAATTAAGTGAAGAAGTCGTCTCTTTCTTTAGACATAGCACCTTGGTTTTGATTTCACTAACATTTCATAAACCAAGTTTTGTGTCATTTAGTGTTGATTTTTACAGGATCACCAATTCACCCCCCACTCTAGGTGCTCTCAAGCACGAACCTGTATGACCATCGTCTCCTGACTGCACACAACAAGTCGAGAGACATGTTTGCACACACACATACTCACACCCTATTTAGTCTAACTGACTGAACCCAAGATGGCAAGGTGCTACCTATTGACAACCATGCATCACAACCCGAACACAAAGACACATATCAACCTTGTGTTCCTAGATTGTAATTGTAATATAATCCTGATGGCATTGAGATATATGTCATGAATTAGTAGCATTAAATGTTAGACAATAAACTTTAATTCTTTATTTAAATCTAATAATAAAAATATATCAATAAATATCAGGGAAGCAAGTGTCACTTGTGAGCTGAAGAAACTGACGCAGCAATAATATTTTCCTTTTATTGATAGGTAGAGGATTGATGACGTTCATTGTGCTGGGTCAAGCTTGAATCGACAGTTATATAAGGCTAATTTTAGTGAAGGGTTTTGTGATACAATACTGTTATATCATATATAATGAAATAAAATATAGATAAAACATCTCCTATGAATATAAAGTTTTATTCTATTGTTTATAGAAATTCAATTTCATGAGTTGATAATTGTGTCGAGATAATTTATTACCTAGTGTCCAAAATAAAATACTCGGAAAAGAAATCTTTTGTCGAGTGTTTGATACTCGGTAAAGAACTTTTTTACCGAATGCTCGAAAAAAACTCGGTAAATCATTTAACACTCGGTAAAGAGCCGAATTTTGATATTGTCAAGATAATTTATACCTATGAAACTTCTCTCCACATAAAAGTTAAAAACTTCGTTACATGATTAAAAATGCTTATAGGCGCGCAGTTTATTAAATGCAAACGAAACTGTAGTTGAGACGGTGGCAGCAGAATCCTAGGTCTGGGAGGGTCAAAGCGCCAAGCAAAGCTGCCTGAATGTTGACCTGGTCGGCAGTGAACCAGCGATAAAATGATTAGCAATACCTGCTCCAGAATAATTGTGTCCTTTTGTCTTCTTCAAAGAACGAAAGAAGTTGCATGCATTCGTTTTATAAGAAGCGAATGTACTAGGGAAAAACTTTCCTTGTACATTTATTTTGCTACTCAATCCAAAACTGTCCTCGCTGATGAAGTATTGTCGATCAGAGACTGAGCAGGCACCTCAGCGACTTGCCTTCCTCGAGTAACCGGAAAGCCTTGTTGATGTCCGAGAATGGCATCTTGTGTGTTATGAAGCCATCGAAGTTTATATTGACCTCCTGAACAATTAATCGAACATGAGGTAATCAGATTTCAGAAGGAAAGGTAATCAGATTTCAGAGGTTGAACCATGGTTGACATGCATATATGCAGTAAGCGAGCTATACGTACGTACCCCGTTTATGCACTTGTCGACGAGGTCGGGCAGCTGGGACTTGCCCTTGAAGTCGCCAAAGACGCAGCCGGTGATCCTACGGCCGTAGAGCTCCATCGGGTGCAGCGGCACCATCTTGGGCGTTGAATGGATCCCTAGAACCACCGTCATGCCCCAACCCTGTGATTTTTTTTTTTTTTGTGACAAAAGGTTTTAGTAGGTGTTAAGAAGAAAGGAGACAAAAAAAAAAGTGGTCTGGCCCGTCTGGGTCTAACTGGGCCATATAATGCACCCGGGCTATATTGTTGATGCTGGGCCTAACTAGCGACGGCATTGCACAACTCACATCATGCGTGGACAAGAAGGCCTCTCTCAGAACATCATTTATCCCGGTACACTCGAAGCTGTAGTCGACACCTCCGTCAGTCATCTCCCTGATCACCTGCACAATACATTTCAGTGCACCGGCCGAGCGTACAGTTCCCTATAAGATCATACTGTAGTGTTCTCTCGTACAGCTAACATAATGGCAAGGTTGACAAACATTTCCAATGCAAAATTGAGGGAAAATTTAAAAAGAAAACGGTGTTTGTACCTCATGGACCGGTTTGTCACAGATGTCGTTAGGGTCTATGAAGTCTGTTATCCCCATCTCTTTACCTGGACACACATTTCATTTCAAGTCAGTGTACGTTAATTTCGAAAACATATTCACCAGCACACACACCTTCTTGTAACAGTTTTCATCTCTGATAGAGAAAGGCATGTACTAGTATTTTTTTCTCCAAACTAATGAGATGGCACGGCACCCAATTCCACGTTTCGAAACAAGAACGTCAAGTTGTACTTACTGACCATCAAGACGATTTGCAGGGTGCAGCATGTACCACAGTTTCAAAGAAGAAGAAAATTAAGAGATGGAGGTGTGGGCGTACGTACAAGCCTCCATTCAATTCACAAAAAGGACATTTTTGTTTCTTTTTTCCGATTGACAACAAGCGTCCAGGTTTGAGATTTATTCTGCTGTCAGTTTTAGACTGTTTTCATTAATATTCTCTAAATTTCATCCTTAAAAAATATGCTATATCTTTTACAACACACTCTAAAAAAATCGTCATCTATATCTTCACCGTCTCTAGCAAAGTCCTCTAAATTTTATCCTCTATATCTCATCATTTTTAATCT
Source organism: Zea luxurians (assembly GCA_029449295.1). Classification (NCBI taxonomy): domain Eukaryota; kingdom Viridiplantae; phylum Streptophyta; class Magnoliopsida; order Poales; family Poaceae; genus Zea; species Zea luxurians. The sequence continues at coordinate 21,194,267 of JAOPSE010000029.1, forward strand.
CTACTCTCTCTCTCCATCATTGGTCGACAAGAAACAAAACATAATAAAATCGGACATGACACTAGCTACTGGCAGCCGAAAGGAGCATCTCACGCGAGGTACCGTATCTACAGTGCATCTCCAAATTTAGTGGCTGAAGACCAAACTCTAAATTTTAGAGGCTCGTTTGCAGTCCCTTGCTGGAGAGAATAGAGGTCGTTATGTCCGCTAAATTTTAGGTACAGACTCAATTACAGACCCTTATCGGAGATAGTCTTACATCAATTATTGATACCTACAATTTCACATATGGATCGTTTTAAGAGAATTTTTTAGACATAGCATGACCATGGATGATGTGTCAGTATAGCGACAAAACCGTTGTAAACCCGGTTGCATCATACAGAAAATGACACATGGTTGAAATTGACAAGCTAGATGTGTTGGTGCATGTGCGTGTTCCTACTTAATTAGCATTATCAACAAGAGAAAATCATCTTTCTTTAATACTATGACTATTAGTTCTGTATCATTATAATTCTTCTATTTTAAGCAAACTATTATAGTTCAAAAAACTATACCAGTACCATGGTTTGAGATTGCCACTAGACACTATCTATATTCGAAGCTATCTATTGTCAACGCACATACACTACAAGAAACTGATTGAAAAACAAGAGTGAAAAACCATCAAACTGAATCGCATAAGCCAACCAACTTAGACTAACATAGACGGTTTCTCTCGACATTGGGGTTGACGAACTGAAAGTTAAGAACGTGGAGGCCGATGAACCTAATAAGTTAAATTTGTGGGACAGACGAACTTAATAAGTTACGAACGTGGGGGCCGACGGTCTTAAAGGCACCCGCGAATTTGAGTCAAATTAAGGTCGTCGGCATTATCAAAGAACATGGGTGTCACCACCTTAAATTAACATAAGAACATGGGTCCCCACAAACTTACCCTATTAAGTTTGTCAGGCTCCATGCACTTAACATATTAATTTCATCGACCCCACGTTCTTAACTTTAAGTTTATCAGCTCCCATGGACTTAACCTATTAAGATCGTCGAAAACAAGTCATTGGCTATGTTCGTCGATAAACCGAAGAACTTAGTTTCAGTTCACTGCCTTATGTGATTAAGTTCGACAGTTTTTTCACCCACATTTTGTAATGGTAGGGTACCTAGGCGCTAAGGCTACGGTCCCGTCTCCAAGGTGGGCCAGGTTGATAAGATCTCTCTGAAGAGACAGGGATAATTCGTGGCCAAGACCCTACCACGCGTCATCGCAACAAGCCCCAATGCCACGAAAGCCTTCATCAGTCTTCATTCCACAACGGCCCTCGCTAGCTTGTAGGCGGGGTCTGATCGCGCCACGTGGCCTGGTTTCCGCTGCCATTGGCAGGGTCCAATGTTGTCACATGTCTCCATGGACTCGCTAGAGGCCCTAGACCCCCTCCGAGAGGGCTCTAGACCCCCTAGAGGGACTTCTTCACCCAAGGGCTACATCTTCTCCCAAGCCCATGGTGGACTCATTCAGGTAACCACTCCGCCAACCACCAAAAGGGGCCCAGGAGCCCACTAGACCCAAGTTCTGACACGCCACAGTCTATCAGGATCTTAGCATGCCATGTGTCCCCAGCCCCCCACGAATTTCATTTCAAGTCAATGTATGGTAATTTCGTAAACATATTCACCAGTACACACCTTGTAACAGTTTTCATCTCCGATACAGAAAGGCATGCACTAGTATTTTTTCCCGGAAATGGAAGTCTTTACAAAAGAGGCTTTCAAAATAATGACATGGCACGGCACCCAATTCCACGTTTCGAAACAAGAACGTCAAGTTGTACTTACTAACCATCAAGACGATTTGCAGGGTGCAGCATGTACCACAGTTTCAAATAAGAAAATTAAGAGACGGAGGTGTGGGCGTACGTACAAGCCTCCATTCAATTCACAGAAAGGACATTTTTGTTTCTTTTTTCCCATTAACAACACGCGCCCGGGTTTGAGATTTATTCTGCTGCTAGTTTTATATCAATTGTTGATACCTACAATTTCTCATATGGATCGTTTTAAGAGAATTTTTAGACATAGCATGACCATGCATGGATGTTGTGTCAGTTTAGTGAGAACCATTCTAAACCTAGTTCCATCGTACAGAAAATGACACACACGGCTGAAATTGACAAGCCAGATGTGTTGGTGCATGTGTGTGTCCCTACTTAATTAACATAACACCATCAACAATATAAAATCATCTTTCTTTGATACTAGAGATATTAGTTCTGTATCATTATAATTCTTCCATTTTAAGTGTACTATTACTGTTCAAAAAACTATACCAGTACCATGGTTAGAGATATGCCACTATCTATGTTCAGGAAACTGGTTAAAGAACATGGGTGAAAAACTGTTAAACTTAATCACATAAGCCGATAAACTTTGACTAACATAGCCAACTGCGTTTTTTCAACATGGGGGCCGTCAAACTTAAAGTTAAGAACGTGCGGCCCAAGAAAATTAATAAGCTAATAAGTTAAGTTTATGGTGGGCGACAAACTTAATATAAGTTAAGAATGTGGGGGCGACAGTCTTAAAGGCACCCACAAGCATAAGTCAAATTAAGATCGTCGGCATTATCAAAGAACGTGGGTGAAACTAAGAATGTGGGTACCGATGTCCTTAATTTACCTTAAGAATGTGGGCCACACAAACTCAACCTTCTGAGTTTGTTGGGCTCCACGAACATAACATATTAATTTCGTTGACCCCTACATTCTTAACTTACATTTCGTTGGTCCCCACGAACTTAACCTATTAAGTTTGTCGAAAACAAGTCGTTGGCTATGTTCGTTGAAAAACCGAATAACTTAGATTAAGTTCGTCAACATATATGATTAAGTTCGACGGATTTTCACCCACGTTCCTTAATAGTACGGGTACCTAGCCACTACAAACAAACTAGACACGCACGGAGGGTGTAGGCTGAGTCCTGTCTCCAAAGTGGGCCAGGATCGACAAGACTTCTTTAAAGAGACAAGGATAGTACATGGCTGGGATCCCCACTACGCGTTATTGCAAGAGGCCCCCATGCCATGAAATCCTTTATTAGGCTTCCTTCCACAACTACCCTTGCTAGCCTGTAGTTGGGGTCTGATTACGTTGCATGGCCCGGCTTCCCTGCCATTGTCAGGGTCTGTTGCTTCCACATGTCTCCATGGACCCGCTAGAGGCCCCAGACCCCCTCCAAGATGGCTCCGGATACCCTAGAAGGACTTCTTCAGTCGATGGCTCCATCTGCTCCTGAGCCCCCCAAGGGTGGCCTTCGGACCCTTAGGGTGGACTCCTTTAGGCAACTGCTCTGCCAACCATCAAGAAGGGCCAAAGAGCCCACTAGACCTAGGCTCCAACATACCATGGTTTGTCGGAATCCTAGTATGACACGTGTCCTTGGGCCATGTGACAATCCCGATCAAGGGGAGGGCTCCCAACTCACCACAATGCCAACCGCCCACCTCATGGTCAGACAAGGAGTTGGTAGAGTCATAGGACGTACTATGTCTGTTTGGTGCGACAGGCATAGCTGTGCTAGCGTCATGCCCACTCCCTAGCTGCTAGGCCCAATAATCTAGGTCATGGCACTGTGGTGGTGCGCTTGCACTAAGGCATGCCCTGCCACGACCATTGTGGCAACATGGACGGTTTTCAACATGGATTGTCATGTTCCGAGCCATGCACTTATCAGATACTTTACGGGCAGGGTGTCCATATGCAGTGCCACATGCATTCCCATAGGACACCAGGCTGAAATCGAAAAGGCTTCCATAAATGCTAGACGGGACAGACGCTAAGGCTGACCCCACCTATCAGATGTAACCCCCTCCCCTTTGGTCTATTGAAGGGAGATGCCTCACTTAAGGAGGACGCACAACTTAGGACACGGATAATAGAACAAGACTAAACACAGAGAGACTACTCTGGGATTCGTCTCTTTAGACAATTCCACGCATTTTCACTCTTAGCCTCTAGCTAGCCTCTTGTAATTGGACTTAGTCAATCTCTTACAACCCAATCCATCGCTTGATGCTATCTATTTTCTATCATCAGGTGTGTCAGTCTATCATAGCCTTCTAGCGAAGCAATGAGGTAGAGGACAATGGTTTTTGTGCTATTATTTGTGCTTAAATACACTAAAAAAGCGCTCTTTGTATTATATCTTAAGGTCAACCTGTTGGCGCCGATCCGGGCGCCAAACACGGGAACGGATCGCTTGGCGGGGCTCTTTGTGGAGGTGCGGATGGTCCGCGGCACAGGGCCAGACGGTCCGTAACCTGGTGTAGGAGCGGCTCCTCCTCTGCACACTTCCGTATGGTCCACGCCTGGGGCTGGACGGTCCGCGATAGCGTAGAGGGTCTTCTTCTCCGCGAAGAACCCTAGAACTCGCCGCGGGAGAGATCCCGTCAAGGGGCAGAGTTCCAAGGGGTTGCTCCGGGTTGGCAGGCCGCCCGGTGCTCCTCTAATCGGCATAGAGTCGAGTAGAGATTGTTGTGGAAGACTGAACTAGATCTAATCCTAAGGCTAAATTACTCCTACTCCTAGGAATTGGAAGAACGAAATGGTAAAACTGATAAATAGATTTGATTTGGTCGATTGTGGGTTCAATCGGCTCTAGCCCTTCATCTATATAAAGGGGGAGGTCAGGACCCGTTACAAACCAATCTCCCAAGTTAATTCCGCGAATTTAGCTAACAACCGTAGCTAGAAACTCGGGACCCTAACTGGCTCTATGCACGCGCGGACCGTCCGCGCCACCACCACAGACCGTCGCGAGGACGTTTTGTGTGCCCAACATATGCCCCCTGCCTTTTGGTGGAGTTTGACAAACCAAAAGCATATGAACTAAGCCTAATGCAAGTCACCGGCTTTTCCAATCCAATATGGTGATCATTCAATAGAGATCCAATGCATAAAGGCCGTTTAGGATTGCATCTTTATCGGTCATGGTCATTTAATCAATGGATCAAAAGGAATAGAATGGAAGTGCCCCCTAGCCTGAATAGACAAAGGGAGTACGCATGTACCATGGATTCATCGTTGTACCATTCCATATTTGAACAGGACAACACATCGATGATGAGTAGGTGGGTGGAAAGCATCCTAGCATGACAGGACGAATAGGCGATGCTTGTTGCGTCTTCTTTCGGGCTGTTTTACTCGGTCGTTTTGTTTTAGTGGGTGACTGTGGTTTCTTTGTTGGCCGATCGTGTAGAACAGCCTTCTTGCTAGCATATTTGGCTAGCAATTGATCGAAAGTAGGGCTAGCTTTTACCAGCCAACCATGTGTGTCATGTTGGCTTTGCCCTTGCGTCCCTTTCCTTGCTTTGTGTGGAGGACGATCCTTATGGCCATGGGCGAACTGTCTAGCTAAGTCAGCTGGACCGTCCGCATGAGCATCGGATCGTCCGCACCCAGGTGCCGGACAGTTTGCGATGCTCGAGTTAAGGAGTTTTGCTCGGTTGCTTGGTTGAGCCTACCCCCCGATGCCTCCGGACTTGTTATTCTTTCTGTCCAAAGCTTTCCGAGCAATCTCTTCCTGTGATATATTTGACGTGCGAAGATTGCCAATGATGGTGTTTTTGTCTTTGTCTTTATCAGCCACTTCGGGCTGAACCAAGACCCTTTTGCATGTGGGTTCTATTGTATTGATAGGAAATGGTTGTGTGTCCACTTACATCTCCTGAAAAGCCAACCGTTCCTTATTTATGGCCGATTGTATCTGTCAACGAAAAACGTTACAATCATTGGTGGCAAGGGAAAAAGAATTATGCCACTTACTAAAAGCACGTCTCTTTAATTCCTCCATAGGAGGAATAGTATGAGTTGATTTAATGTTGCCATTTTTTAGTAACTCGTCAAATATTTTATCGTATTTGGCAACATTAAAAGTAAACTTAACTTCTTCTTGTCGATTCTTTCGAATCGACTGTAAAGCAGAACATGCAGACGGTTTAGCCTATGCTGGCCAAACAAGTTTGGCGGCATATACATCTGTGGATTCATCATCTAAATTATTGCACCCCACTAAATGCAGCTTATGGCTAGCCAATTTTGATGCTTCTTTACTTCGGCTTTCACAAGTCAAAGCCGCTGGTGCAAGTTTACTAACGAAAAGAATTGGGTACCATCTAATTTCTCTTTTAAGTAAGGTCACAACCCATCGAAGGGCAGCCTTGTTAGTTGTTTTTCCATAACATGGATCTGAAAGCATCGGTTTCTAGTGTCCCAAAACCTCCAGATATAGTCATTAACCGATTCTTCAGGCCCCTATCGGATTGAAGCTAAATTAGCTAATTCTAACTCATGTTCTCTTGAGAAGAAGTGTTTATGAAACTTCCGCTCTAATTCTTCCTAGGAGTTAATAGAGTTAGGTGGCAGGGCTGCGTACCACGTGAATGTGGTATCGGTAAGGGACAACGAGAATAAACGAACATGGTAGGCTTCCCCATCAGCCAATTCTCCCAAGTGTGCTATGAATTGGCTTATATGTTCGTGCGTGCTTTTCCCACCTTCACCGGAAAATTTAGAGAAGTTTGTTATCCTAGTCCCCTGTGGATACGGCACGGTATCGAATCAGTGGCTATAAGGCTTCCGATACGATTGCCCTATACCTGACACACTAACATCGAATTTGTCCCTGAACATCCCTGCTACCTCGTCTTTGATCCTCTCCGCCATGTCTGGTGACCATCCATTAAGTTTGTGGGTGGAAATCTCAGGTTGCTTGACATCAATATGTCAGCTTTCCTCCCAGGGACGTCTGAAGTGTGTGTTAGGTGTCCTATTAATGTCACCAGCTCCTACCCTATACCTCTCAAGCACTCTAGTGGCCGAACAGTATTTAGCCCTGTGTCCATGAGGTGGTATGGCATGGTTATAATGTGTTGCTGGTGGGGCACCATAATATTGTTGCGATGAGTGTGGGGACTTTGTGTATTATGCAGCTCTCGATTCTGCATACGCATACCCGGACGGTCCGGCGTAGGGGCCGGACGGTCCACGACCGGGCCGAACGGTCCGAAGGTATATCCGAACTGTCGAGCTATTTATGGTGCTGCCTGGGTAGTCTCATACCTAGACCGTCCGTCGTAAAGGGCTGGACGGTCCGCAATCGGGCCAAATGGTCCAGGGCTATACCCGGACAGTTCGGTCATATATGGTGCGACTTGGGTGGTCTGTGCGTGGACTCGTGTAGAGTCGGACGATCCGGCGTAATACACCGACCGGTTCATGCCATATCTGGATGGTCCGGTGTAAGGTATCGGACGGTTCACGACATATCCGGACGGTCCGGTATAAGGTACCGGATGGTCCGCGACATATCCAGACGGTCCAGCATAAGGTATTGGATGGTTCGCGACATATCCGGACGGTCCGGCATAATGTATCGGACGGTCCGCGATAGGGCCGAATTGTCCGGGGTTGTACCCGGATGATCCGGCCATACATGGTGCGACCTGAGCGATCTGTGTGTGGGCCTGTGTCGGGTCAAACCCCCCGGTAAAATACACCGGACAGTTAGTGATGTATCCGTACTGTCTGAGATGATGCTCGAACGGTTCGGCCGCGTCCAGAACCTACCGCATGCCTAGTGGCGATGGCTGTGATGGTGACACGAACGGGTGCATCGGCATACCATATAATGGCTGGGCCAAGGGTGACCCATTTTGTAGCCGATGTGCTTGGTGCGGGTGGCTCTGTATTAGACTCACGCGAAGGAAAACTAAGAGCAGTTGATTTCTCATATGAACGTATATGCATTTTAATAGATTCATCTACATATTGCTTTAACTGATCATGAAAGTCCTAAGAGATAAATCTAGAGCACTTACAATAGGACCTTGAAGCGGAGGTAGGAAAGATTCCATATCGATCTCCCCTTGACGGATGATCTTCTGGTGGCAATCCACCGTGAAGTGTGACAAGTACTTTTCCGCCGCCTCTTTGCGTCGTTCTGAGAGTTTATGCAGTCCGCCTCCTCCTTGTCATGTTGTTTGTTCCATTGCCGCATCACCTCCTTCTCATCGCGTGTCATGAGGTCCTCAAAGGGTCTTTGGTCATGGGAGTGCCTACATTGCCGGCTTGGTGATGTTGGTGGTGGAGATCTTGGTGTGATCCTTAGAACTGGCCATCTATGGGCTGATTTTTAGCAGATCTAGACACCTAGTCCCCATCGGAGTCGCCAAAAAGTGTGTTGGCGCCGATCCGGGCACCAAACACGGGAACAGACCGCCTGGCAGGGCTCTTTGGGGAGGCGCGGACGGGTCCGCGGCACAGGGACGGACGGTCCGTGACCAGGTGCAAGAGTGGTTCCTCCTCTGCACACTTCCGGACGGTCCGCGCCTAGGGCCGGACGCTCCACGATAGCGCGGAGGGTCTTCTTCTCCGCGAAGAACCCTAGAACTCACCCCGAGAGAGATCCCGTCGAGGGGCAGAGTTCCAAGGGGTTGCTCCGGGTCGGCAGTCCGCCTGGTGCTCCTCTAATCGGCGTAGAGTCAAGTAGATATTATTGTGGAAGACTGAACTAGATCTAATCCTAAAGCTAAATTACTCTTACTCCTAGGAATTGAAAGAACGAAAAGGTAAAACTGATAAATAGATTTGATTTGATCGATTATGGGTTCAATCGGCCGTAGCCCTTCATCTATATAAAGGGAAAGGTCTGGACCCGTTACAAACCAATCTCCCGAGTTAATTCCGCGAATTTAGCTAACAACCATAACAAGAAACTCGTGACCCTAACTAGCTCTATGCGCGCGCGGACCGTCCGCGCCATTACCACGAACCATCCGGCCTAAACCCTCTAGTTTGGACCGTTCGCGATGACGTTTTGTGTGCTCAACATAACCCGTAGACAATGAGTGGCCACGACACCAACATATTAAATGGTATAAAGTGGGCCATGCGCCCATCGTCCACTGCCCAAGCCTAGCTGTTGGGTTCGTACCGTAGCTAATTAGCATATGGTGCGTAGCTTATTTACTTATTTATTATTTTAATTGCTTTTTATTTATTAGTGTTAAGTAAATGGTTCATTAATTTAATATACTAGTACTATCAACTAATCGCATCTTGTATTTGCGTGCATATTCAAACTTTAGTTTTGAATGTTGCTCTATTGTGCATACTATCCTATTCACCCTATCTAAAATTTATTTTGTCCTCCGCCAGGCTGGTGGGGCGTGGATGTTTTCAATGTCAATTTTCAAGTATGAGTATGGTGCATCGATCATTTCTAGTACCGTTTCGAGAAGCATGGTCTGCTATACCTAAAATTTTAGGAATGCTCCGCCGCTGGATGTTTTCGTCTGTACGTCTCACATCAAACCCAAGACGCCTTCATACGTGGGCGAAAGGAAGCATACGGATGTTTATGCCGACAAAAAAGAAAACGTAAAGCAGAGTCGAAATGGTTGCCAAGTCATAGCTCCAGTCTCCACCCCCACCCTATTTGTTTTTGTCAGCTTGAAAAGAAAACACAGGAACCGTCTCGTCTGTTTTGGTGCTAGGATTATTATTGACTCTATAGCTTAAAGCCTAATCACAGTGCACACTTTGGCTAAACAGAGTAATTAAGGGTCGCCCAAAGGAAGAAAATAAGCACGCACCTTTGGTGAACTTTGAAGGGTTTACGTCCACGCCGATGATCCGAGTTGCCCCTCGTAGCCTGGCACCTTCAGCAACCTATTAACAAATACAAGAACAGATGGTTATTCAGAGAGACGACGATATAACTTAGTCAGGTAATTAAATTACACTCTCGTGTATCGTATTTCAGTTGTTGAGGGAAAAAGAGCATGTATACTGACAGCAAGACCAACAGCGCCGAGTCCAAATACTGCAACGGTGGACCGAGCAGAAACGTTTGCAGTGTTCCACGCAGCTCCCACTCCTGTGGAGATGCCGCAGCTGAGGAGGCACATCCTCTCCAGCGGGGCCTGAGGGTTGATCTTGACGGCGCATGCCGCGTCAAGCACGGTGTACTCGGTGAAGGTGGAGGTGTTGAGGAAGTGGTACACCGGCCGCCGCTGGCCTGACGGCTGGTCCACCACGGAGAACCTCGTGCCGTCGTCGTAGACCATGCTGCTCTTCAAAGGATCCACACGGTAGGTTCCACACAGGTTTGTCTTGTCGGACTTGCAGTACACGCATTTCTCGCACTCCCCGGTGAAGATGGGAACGACGTGGTCTCCTGGGGCGAGGCCTTCTACTCCTTCGCCCACGCTCTCTACCACTCTGCAAGTGCAAAAGTCACTAGGTGTTAGCTGTTAAGGGAGATAAACCATTCTCATGTCTACCAGATACAGCTTGGCTCCATATCCAAGACTAGCTAGAGAACCTGCGCATAAATACAGTAATAAATAGGAGTATATATATTTAAAAAAAAAGCTTGCCATTGCAAACAAGAGCCAGAGGAGCTCCCTGTTCATCCGAAGCCCTCTGGCATGCATATGTTTGAGAGCTGACCATGGTTGCCATTGGCCGTCTCCATCTGCCAATGTCCAACTGATTGCCCATAAATTATTGGTTCCCTATGTCTTATCGCCATGCACAGATAGATCCAGGCATGGGTAGACCTTTCTTAGGTTGTCGCTAATATTTTCAGTTTTCTTTCCCGAATGTATGCGTTTTTTGGACAAAAAGGTAAAGCAATAGCATCATAATATCTCTTCCTATGCATTTATTACAAATTAATTGCAAGATTTGTATTAGTATTTGTTAACTGTTTACTACAAAAACATTCTGATATGATGTAAAACTTAATTATCTAGTCCAAGAAACGATTTCCCAAAGAACTCACCCTATTATGTGAAAAGACCATCTATTATGGGAAAAGACCATCGTTAAAGTATTTCTTAAATAATTCTTTTCAAATGAATCGAATCGATCATAATCGATTATTACCAACTGGGTGAAGCTTCACCCGCACCGAACTGACCAGTCAAATGCCATACCAACCGAACAGTCCAGCTCACCTAACCATTTCGGGTCCGCAATCTACTAACGGGTCGCGTGCCAAGTAACGGGTTCGCAAGACGTAAAAACTGTGTTTGGCTCCAAGGACCCACGACTGTTTGGCTCCATGGACCCACGACTCTCCTGGGAGCCGCACACACCCACTTGTGCACCACGTCATCTTTCATTAATTTATGCACTTTAGTCATTTATCACTTAATTCTAGTAATTATAAGTAAGCATAATAATTCTTAGTGCAAAAAGAACCGTTACTGACGAAACATTCAATAATTTATTCAGTTATTTCTAAAAGCGTTTAGTCATTTTCTAGGAACATTAAGTAACTACCAATACAAAAATAAATGTTGTTTTTTTCTTGGTGTGTAAAATGCAATTATTGTGTGATTGAGAAATTTCTGAACAATTGCTCTAAATTACTAAGTGATTACTTTAAAATTACTAAGTAACTAGATAATTATGGTATAACTATTGTTTCTTTTCTATGCATGGAAATAAAATTATTGGGTGATTGAAAAATTATTGAACAAATGTTATAAATTACTGAGTGATTACTGTAAAATTACTGAGTAACTAGACAATTACTACATAATTGTTGTTATATTTCTCAGTGTGTAAATGAAATTACTGGGTGATTGAGAAATTACTGAACAAATGTTATAAAATTCTTAAGTGATCACTTCAAAACTAAAGAGTAACTAGACAATCACTACATATCTATTGTTCTTTTTATCAATGTGTAAATGAAATTGGTGGTTGATTGAGAAACTACTAAACAATGTTATAAAATTACCAAGTGATGGACTAGTGGTCCATCACCTGAACCCAACCCAGCGTGCCAACTCGGCCGAACTAGTATTCCCCTAGCCAACCGAGACCACCTCCCATGCACACTCTCCCGTGAGCCGAGCTGGCTTTCCGCATGTTACCCACCTAACCCGCACCTGTTGCTCTACCTACACGTGCCCCCACACGTGAGCCAAGCTAGGATAGAATCATATAGGGAGCTTGAATAACTAAACAAATGAACTAACGGTCATGAATGACTTAGCGTGCTCAAATAACTTAATGGACATGAATAACTTAATGTGGACAGCTGTGGACTCAAATGGTTCAACGAATGACTTAACACACTCAAATAACGTAATATGCTTAAATGAGTTAATGTTTCCTATACGCTTGAATGACTTAATGTTACCTGAACACTTGAATGATTTAATGTTGCCTAGAATGACTCGACTAAAAACAAGGAATGTTTCAGAAAACATGAAAAATTACTGAAAACAAGAATGGCTTAATGTTGTTTGGACGCTATAATGAATTAATGTTTCCTAGAATGATTGAACCAAGAACAAAAGAATTTCTGAGAAAAACACAAAGAATGACCGAAAACAAGAATGACTTAATGTTTCCTATAGTGATTTAATGTTTAGTGGAATGACTTAATGTTGCATGAATGCTTGAATGACTTTGCCTAGACTCTGGAATGACTTAATGTTACCTAGAATAACTTGATGTTGTTTGGACGCTGGAATGACTTAATATTGCCTGGAATGACTGAACCAATAACCTAGGAATGTCTCAAAAACACATGAAGAATGACTGAAAATAAAAAGAAGGACTTAATATTTCCTTAAATGACTTAATATTTTCTGGAATGACTTAATCTTGTCTGAATGCTTGAATGACTTAATATTGCCTGGAATGACTGAACCAAGAACAAAGGAATGTTTAAGAAAGAAGAAGAATGACTTAATGTTGAATGGACGGTGGAATGTTTGAATTAGAACGAAAAATGACTTAACAGATGCGGGCTCCATAGAGCCAATGCGTGCGCGCGAGGGAGCCATGTGCGGGGAAGGGCCAACATGTGACATGAAGGAAGCCGTGCGGGGACACATGGCCCATGGAGCCATGTGGGGAAAAGGAGTTGCACATATCACGAAGGCAATCACGCGAGGGACACACGACCCATGCAGCCACGCGGGGAGGTGACCTAGGTGATGGACCGTTGGGTCCATCATCATAGGTGAGAAATAGAGTATATATATACAGAGCGTGCACACACACACTTGCAACAAGCAAAAACCTAGAAACTATGAAACTAAGGAACTACCAAAACAACTAAAAAAAGTTAACCTTGTTCTAGAATATGCATGCATAAAAGTTAAACTTTTTTTTGCAGAAGCTAGCTTTGCTAAAAAAAGGTGCATAAGCTAATGTTTGTGACAATGCCAAAGCTTGCTTATTTACGCTGGTTACAATCTAGGTATAGAACCATAGGTGGCGTGGTGACGCGGCCAGTTAGTGGTCGGACGATCGGTAAGGCAGTTGACTAATTGGCCCAGTTAGTATCAGCCACATTGGAGCCGAACTAGTAGGTACCAACCGATCATTATCAACCTATGTGCTGGAGAACTGGTCATTATCTATCTTGACTGGTTGGTAACAATCCACAGGTCTTCTTTGACGGTCTTTCTCCCATACATTGTCATTGAGAGGATATTTTTATCCATCCCTATTCCTTATGTCCACAACCTTTATTTCCATATTCATATCAATGTCAGTATCCCTACCGACGACCTGTGGATGCTCCTCCTCCTCGCAATAAAATCCAACCACTAACGTAGCTTCTTCTATCACTAAAGCTCCTACCTCTGACGCTCCTCCTTCTCAACCTTTCAGTTATTCATATCATTTTCTATATTTGTATGGGTATCCATATTGTGTTCCTACATATTGATCTTATAGTGCTCCTTATTTAGATGGTGCTCCTCCTCTATTTGCTTCCTCGTTTGGTGCTCCTCCCCCATATGGTGATCATCCTTTCTTTCATCCTCCCATAGACATGATAGTGCCCTTAAGCAGACACAACGATACAACTTTGAACCAGTCTGCTTACTCTAGTGCTCCTCAATTCCAACAGAGAAGGGATATTTTTTAGTTCATAAATTTATAGGCTCATGAATGGCTACTATACTTTTGTGGATCCTAGTGATGGCAATGGAAAGAACAGATCGGTCTTATAGGGCCAAATAGCTAGTACCTACAACTCTACCATCAAAGCTCCTCACCATCGTACCCCTAAGTAGTTGAAGGATCAATGGTAGACAAGTAACCAAATGATCAACATCTTCAATGGCATCTACAACCGCTTGTATGTGCCCTATCCGAGTAGAAGTAGATGATGCTATGCTGCTCGAAACCAACCGCTTGTATGCGGCTTATCTAAGTGGAGTAGATGATGCTAAGCTGCTCGAAGAGACCAAAGAGAGCTTCCGTAACAAGCCCAACGAAAACGACTTCACGTTGGAGCACATGTGGCGTGCTCCTTGCCATTATCCCATGTATTGCTCGAGGCATGGTGAGGACGATTCCAGTGATGGGTCTCGTGTCAAAATGTACGACGATTATAACTCTATCTCACCGAACAATGTGCGTCCACCAATGCCCTATTAGCCGTGATAGGATAAGAGCTCAAACACATGAGGAAAGAACCAACAACAAGTAGTAGCGAGTCTCAACCAACTAGAATGCTCCACTACCAGCATGAACGATGACATGAAAATGGTCGGCAAGTTAGCCTTAAAGAGTTAACAAAGCAATTAAAACTAGACAAAAAAAGATAGAAGAGGCAAAAGAGAAAGACAACGAAGATGGGTAGTAGTTTATTGATTATTTTTAGGAATTATATGAGTAGTAGTGTATCAATTAATAATTTTACATTTTATTTTTTCGGGAATAATGTAATTTTTATTTTAATAAATGTCATTTTTTATTTTAGTTAAAAGTCAATAAAAAATTAATATGATGCTAAGTGAGTTGTAAACGATGGCAAATACTATATATAAAGAGTAGAGTACACTAGCGGTCCATGAACTTGGCACACTGTCACTTATCCCCCGAAGTCAGAAAACTGGGTAAACAGGTCCTCGAACTTTGTAAGCCCATGCAAAACCATCCAAAATCGGGTTTGTAGAACCGGATGCTGATGTCAGAGCCACTTGGGGTCCCGGAACTTGAATGCTATGTCACTGGAGTCCCGGAACTTTCATTGGTTTGCTCTAATGTGGCATGACACATCATCATTATGTTTTTAATGAGTGGTATACATGTTACAAAGGTACATATTTATCTATTATACCTTAGCATCATTGTCAATCTTTCCACAAATTTCATACTCATGCATGTGTGTAAGCTTAAATCTAAATCATTGAAGCACACATGTAGAAGAAATTATCACTACTGAATAAAGTTTTATGGTGCTTATTCATATCATAATGACAAAGCTTAAAAGTTAGATAAGCAACATAAAATCCAAACTAAGTTAACAATTTACACTAGTGTAGTAGTGTGAAGTGCTACCTTGGATTATGCTTAGTTTTAGTTTGTTTGTAGAATTACAATCAATACCAAGAAGGGAGAAATTTAAAGGTCATTGCTTTATTTTAGTGAATGACTCATAACTTAGAAGGATTAATATATTTTTATGTTGAGATACACAGGATTTAGTCCACGTATATACTAGGGTGAGTAACTCTAGGCAAGTACATAGGATGTTGGAAGATAAAGATAAAGATGTACCTTTCTAGCATATAAACCGGATGTTGGCGTGTCGTGCCATAGTAGAGCAAACTGTTGCGGACAGAAATTGACCGTGCGGATGGTCCACAGTGGTGGCACGGACTGTCCGCGCTTGCGTAGAATCAGTTAGGGTTTCGAGTTACTTACGGGATTTGTTGGCTAAATCTATGGGATTAACTCGGGAAACGACTTGTAATGGGTCTAGACGTCCCCCTTTATATAGATGAAGGGCTACGACTGATTGAACCCCCACAATCGATCAAATCAAATCTATTTATCAGTTTTACCTTTTCGTTCTTCCAATTCCTAGGAGTAGGAGTAATTTAGCCTTAGGATTAGATCTAGTTTATTCTTCAACAACAACCTCTCTTTGACTCTACGCCGATTAGAGGAGCACTGGCGACCTACCGACCTGGAGCAACACCTTGGAACTCTTCCCCTCGACGGAATCTCTCTCGGAGCAAGTTCTACGGTTCTTCGTGGAAAAGAACACCTTCTATGCTATCGCAGACCATCTGGAAGCGTGCAGAGGAGGAGTCGCTCCTGCGCTAGGTCGCGGACTGTCCGGCCCTGTGCCGCGGACCGTGCGTGCCTCCGCAGAGAGCACCACCAAACGGTCTGTTCCCATGTTTGGCGCCCGGATTGGCGCCAACACACTTTTTGGCGACTCCGCTGGGGACAAGGGTGCCTAGATCTGCTAAAAATCGGCCCACAGATGGTCGGTTCTAAGTATCACACTAAGGTCTCCACCACCAACATCATCAAGCCAGCCATGGAGGCACTCCCGGCTGATGACCAGCAACCCTTTGAGGACCTCGTAATGCGCAATGAGAAGGAGGTGATGCGGTAATGGAATGAACAACGCGACAAGGAGGAGGCAGAACTGCCGCACAAACTCTCCAAACGACGCAAAGAGGCAGCGGAAAAGTACCTGTCACACTTCACAGTGGATCGCCACCAGAAGATCATCCGTCAAGGAGAGATCGATATGAAATATCTCCTACATCCACTTCAAGCTCCTGCTATAAGTGCTTCAGATCTATCTCTAATGACTTTTATGGAACAACGAGAAGATCAGTTAAAGCAATATGTAGATGGATCTATTAAAATGTATATACATTCATACAAGAAATCAACTGCTCCTAGTTTTCCCTTGCATGAGTCTAATACGGAGCCACCCACGCCAAATACATCGGCTACAAATGGGTCACCCTTGGCCCAACCATCATATGGCATGGCGATGCACACGTTCATGTCATCATCACAGCTGCTGCCACCAGGAATGCGACAGGCTCTGGACACAGTCGGACCGTCCGAGAGTCTTCTCGGACCGTTCGGCTATGTTGTGGACCGTCCATCGTATTTCTCTGGACCGTTCGACCCTACACAGGCCCGCACATGGATCACTCAGGTCATGCCATACATGGTCGGATCATCCGGGTACAACCCCAGACAATTCAACCCTTACATCGGACCGTCCAGATATGTCGCGGACCGTCCGGTATCTTACGTCGGACCGTCCGACTCTACATGAGTCCACGCACAGACCGCCCAAGTCACGCCATACATGACCAGATCATCCGAATACAACCCTCGACCATTCAGCCCGATCGCGGACTGTCCAGCCCCTTACGACGGATGATATGGGTACGAAACTACGTAGGTAGCACCATATATGGTTGGACAGTCCGGATATACCTGCGGACCATTCGGTCCCGTCATGGATTGTTCGGCCCTTACGCCAGACTGTCCGGGTATGTGTACGCAGAACCGAAAGTTGCACATATACACAGTTCTCACACTCTTCGCAACAACACTAAGGTGCCCCACTGGTGACATATTATAACCATGCCATGCCACCTCATGAACACAGGGTTGAATATTCTTTGGCCACCAAAGAGTCTGAGAGATATAGAGCAGGAGGTGGTGGCATTTAGGGCTGGAAACGAGCCGAGCCGAGCTCGGCTCGGTGCCTGAACGAGCTCGGCTCGGCTCGTCCATTCCACGAGCTGGCGAAAGAGGCTCGGCTCGACATTGGCTCGCGAGCAGGCTCGGCTCGGCTCGCGAGCCATATTCTGGTACTTTTTGTTGCATTATTTAGTGAATTAACATTATATAAATTTGAAATATGGAATCATCATTCAACATTATGAGTAATTTAAATTATAAATTGTAATATATTCATCATCAAAGACTAAAAAATGAGCTATTATCCATAAAATTATCTAATATTCATTATTATTCTATAAATTGGTTATTTTTGCCCGGCTCGCGAGCTGGAACGAGCCGGCTCGGCTCGCTGCAAAAACGAGCTCAGAGAAGGGGCTCGGCTCGCTGCAAAAACGAGCTCAGAGAAGGGGCTCGGCTCGGCTCGCTCGAGGCTCGCGAGCCGCTCCGAGCCGAGCCGCTCCGAGCTCGAGCTGGCTCGCGAGCCTCGAGCTTATTTTCCAGCCCTAGTGGCATTAATAGGACACCTAGCACACATCTCAGACACCCCTGGGAGGAAAGTCGACAGAATGATGTCAGACAACCTGATATTTCCACCCACAAACTTAATGGAGGGCCGCTAGACGTGGTGGAAAGAATTAGGGACGAGGTAGCTAGGTTGTTTAGAGACAAACTCAGTGTTAGTGTATTAGGCATAGGGCAGTCGTATCGAAAACCTTATAGTCACTGATTTGACGTCGTGTCATATCCTCAAGGGGTTAGGATATCAGGCTTCTCCAAATTTTTCGGTGAAGGCGGGAAGAGCACACATGAGCACATAAGCCAGTACTTAGCACACTTAGGAGAATTGGCTGATAGGGAAGCCTATTGTGTTCATTTATTCTCGTTATCTCTGACTGGTACCGCATTTGCGTGGTACGCAACCCTGCCACCTAATTCTATCAATTCTTGGGAGGAATTAGAATAAAAATTTCATGAACACTTCTTCTCAGGAGAACATGAGTTAGAATTAGCTGATTTAGCTTCAGTCTGACAAGGGCTTGAAGAATCGATTAATGACTATATCCGTAGGTTCCGGGACACTAGAAACCGATGCTTTCATATCCATGTCGCAGAAAAACAACTAAAAGGGCTGGCTTTCAATGGGTTGCAACCTTACTTAAAAGATAAATTAGATGGTACCCAATTCTTTTCGTAAGTACACTCACACCAGTGGACTTTGACTTGTGAAAGCCAAAGTAAAGAAGTATCAAAATCGGATAGCCATAAGATGCATCTAGTAGGGTGCAATAATTCGGACGATGAATCCACAGATGTATATACTGCCGAACTTGTTTGGCCAGCACAGGCTAAACCTTCTTCATGTTCTTCTTTACAGTCGATTCAAAAGAATCGGCAAGAAGAAGGTAAATTTACTTTTAATGTTGCCAAATGCGATAAAATACAAACTGTTAAAAAATGGCAACATTAAATTAACGCATACTATTCCTCCTCCTGATGAATTGAAAAGGCGTGCTTACTACAAATGGCATAATTCTTTTTCCCATGCCACCGATGATTTAATGTTTTTCGAAGACTGATACAATCGGCCATAAATGAGGGTCGGTTGAGTTTTCAAGAGATGCAAGTGGATACACAACCATTTCCTATCAATACAATAGAGCTAGCAAGCAAAAGGGTCTTGGTTCGGCCAGAAGTGGCTGATAAAGGCAAAGGAAAAAACACCATCATTGGTGATCCTCGCACGTCGATTATATCACAAGCAGGAATTGCTCGGAAAGCTTTGGATAAAAAGACTAACAAGTCCGGAGGCGCCGTGGGGCAGACTCCATCGAGCAGTCGAGCAAAGGTCCCTGCCTCGAGCAACGTGGACTGTTCGACACCTACGCGCGGACGGTCCTATGCTCATGCAGAAGATCTGGCCAACCAAGCCGGACAGTCCACCCATGGATAGAGGCACCAACCTCCACACAAAGCAAAGAAGGGGATGCAGGGGCAAAGCACATGTAACGCACATGGTTGGCTTTCAAAGTCGGCCCTACTTGTGATCAATTGCTCTCCAAGTATACTAGCAAGAAGGCCATTCTACGCAATCGGCCAGCAAAGAAACCCCAAACAAAAGGACCGAATAAGACGGCCCGAAAGGTGACGCAGCATGCATCGCCTATTCATCTAGTAATGCTAGCATACTTTCCACCCACCTATTCAATATTGATGCATTATCCTGTTCAGATATGGAATGGTACGACGATAAACCCATGGTACATGCATACTCCCTTTGTCTATTCAGGCGGGGATCACCCCCATTTTATTCCTTTTGATCCATTAATCAAATGGTCACGAGCGAGAAAGATGCAATCCGAAACGACCTTTATGCATTGGGGCTCTATTGAATGATCACCATATTGGATTGAAAAAGTCGGTGACTTGCATCAGGCTTAGTTTATATGCTTTTGGTTCGTCAACCTCCACCAAAAGGCAGTGGGCATATGTTGAGGATAGAAATTGACCGTGCGGACAGTCTGACCCTGAGGCCGGACGGTCCGCACGTACACAGAATCAGGGTTCCGAGTTTCTTACGGGATTTGTTAGCTAAATCTGCGGGATTAATTCGGGAAACGACTTGTAATGGGTTCATACCTCCCCTTTAAATAGATGAAGAGCTATGGCCGATTAAACCCCCCACAATCGATCAAATCAAATCTGTTTATCAGTTTTATCTTTTCGTTCTTCCAAATCCTAGGAGTAGGAGTAATTTAGCCTTAGGATTAGATCTAGTTTAGTTTTCCACAACGTCTCTTCGACTCTACGTCGATTAGAGGAGCACCAGGCAGCCTGCTGACCCGGAGCAACGTCTTGGAACTCTTCCCCTCGACGAAATCTCTCTCGGGGCGAGTTCTAGGGTTCTCCATAGAGAGCACCGCCAAACGGCATGTTCCCGTGTTTGGCGCCCAGATCAATGCCAACACAAACCAATGAAAATTTTAGTACTCAAGTGGCATAAAGTTCGAGAACCCAAGTGACATGACATGCCAAGTTGGAGACCCTAAGTGGCTCGAAGTTGGCATGCCATGTCGGCATCTGGTTTTACAAAAGCCGACTTTGTATGCTTTTGCATGGACCGACAAAGTTCGAGTGCCTATTTACCCATTTTTCTGAGTTCGGGGTAAGTGACACAGCGTGCCAAAGCTCGTGCCAAAGTTCGTGGACCACTAGTGTACTTTTACTCGTATATAAACTCTACCGTAGATGAGTTGACGAGGATGGATAATATAATTGATATTAGGCTCAATAGCTAATGTGATCTTGAACAAAGACTAAAGTTTTAAAACCAGTCTATGTGCAACTCTGGCGGGTCCACATTCCCATGTGGCGGGTGCATGCGGGCGCTGACGACCACTGGACTCGCAAATTTCTACTAGGACTAGGAAGTCAAGAATTTTTGGCACCTTATTTCTCCAAATTAAAGTCGCAAATAAGAGTGGAAATTTGGAACATAACCTTTAATATATTGGCTCTAAAGAGTTCATAAAATACCGAGGTCAATCGGAGGAATCAAACTCGGATAAATAATCTCAGTTAGTTACTTTTGACAAAAAGAACCCAAGAGCGTGGGCGGGAGAAGAGGATTACGCACCCGGCTGCCTCGTGGCCCAAGATGCGAGGGTATTTGCGCTGCGCCTCGCACTATCACGCCATAAAAGACAGCAACCGGGTCACATGTAATTTGAAAACAGTCCAGTAATTTGATCATGTAGAAAGTCAAATCACCGGCAGACGTAGCACGAATGAAAATATAATGTACCTCTCCCTTCCAGGCGCTGAGGTCGGTGTGGCAGATGGAGGTGAAGAGCACCTTGACGCGGACCTCCATGGGGCCAGGCGGCGCCACCTCTACCTCCTCCAGCGACAGCGGCACTCCGGGACCCCACGCCACCGCCGCTGCACGAGCGGCACAAGTCAAGTATGCATGCCGTACCGAGCCGCGCGCGCCGCCGAGCAAGCGACCGACAAGGAAGACTGGAAACGCAGAAGAGAAGCCGCAGGCAGGCAACAGCACCTTTGCATGTGATGGGCTTCCCGCGGCCACGGCCGCCGCCGCCGCCGCCGTTGGTCGAGCTGCCGTTGCCGTAGTGGGCCGCTGCCATGGTGTCGTCTTGCTGATTCTCCCTTGGTGCCTCTTTTTTTTTTTCGGAAAGGAAATTGGCTTCTTGGCTCTAATGAGGTGGCGAGCTACACAAGGAAGCCGCCTGTCCAACTATTTATGTTGCTAACCCCTAACCAGCAGGGGCAGATGATCTCTTTTCTTGTCGCGTTTTCTGTCGTATATATCCCTTCCGTCAAAAATAGTTGTCGCTGTGCTACTTGTATCCGTCATTTTTTAAAAAAAGTTATCACTGTGCTAATTATATCGATCAAACTTTCTAAAATTTACTTATTTTTTTTAAAAATATTAGCAATATTTGTTTTTAAACAAATTATATTATAAAACACATATCTATCTAATGATGCGAAGTATATACTACATTTATTCTGAAATACTTGAAGCTGGATAGTTCATTTCTCTATCTACTGTATTAAAGAATCAGTTTTTCTGGTTCTATAGTTTCCATCATCATCGTTCCCCTCCATATTTAGATATTAAAAATGTTAATTTTTTGTATAAGTGATTATTGGAATCATAGTTGTTGGTTTAAAATCCATGTCCATACTCACCTAGTCAATAGAACCCACATATTTTGTGTTTTATATTCTATACTTTAAAAATAGAAAATGTGACAACATATGAGTATTTTGCTAGTGTGAACTAAAAAGTGACAAATAAAAAAAAGGAAGTACTATAAATATTAATATTTTTTATATTTGATCAAATACAAGGTAGTTTTCTCCTGGAAAACCAACAATGATAACTATTTTAAGATGTTAGATGAAAAGATACTTATTGTGTGCACAACGGCAGCGTGGGCCCTTTAATGTGCTGGTAAAAGACTGGTTGGATTTATGTAACTGATATCTATAGCTGCTAAAAAAACTAGAGCAAAGCTAGCAACAATGTAGGCACGACCCATATCGAAATCTACTCACAATCTAGATCTTTATGGCAGAAATTAAAAATTGTTCTCCAACAACTTTTTTTATCTCAACTTCCTATCTTTCCGCACTTAAGAAAAACAATCCAATTGTGCGAAAAAAATTCTAGTGTCCATCGATTTGCTGGTCTAGAGGTGCAAGGAAGTGAAAAGAATTAAAAGTAAGATAAAGTTCTCAATGCAAATATATAGGAGACAAAGAAAGTATAATGGGTGATTTATAATTAATCTATGATTACTGATGCAAAATTGTTTTCTAAAGCAAGATTTTGAAAATTGTTGGAGACAACCGACAAAAATGCTCCCAACATTTTTTTGCCCACTCGAAAAACTTAGTGATTTACAAATAATTATTTTGGGAACTATTATTGAAGACGCTTTAATAAACCAGCTAATTGTTAGCAGAAAACCTATTTAATAATAAACTTATTAGCTAGCAAACCTAGCAGGCAACAATTAATAGGTGATCAATTTTCTAAAATACCCTCTACGAAACAGCCATATCCCTTCTCAACAAGCCAATTCCTTTTACAACTGCCACTCTTTTCACATCCACAGTGCCACTAAGAATCTAATACAATGCATTAGGGCATGTACAGTACCGAGACTTCGATTCAGTTTTCTAAATACAAGAGACAGTTAGTAGACTGCATGATACAATAATAAGACCATATATTAGAAATAAATCTAAGAGACAATATGTATAGAAAAACGTGAAAAAACGAGATTGTATTTTTTTTCTCACTTAGTCCCTTAGCGACCCCTTCAGAGACCCTACATTAAATAAGATTATACATACCCTTAGTCGCCTTGGTCGACAAGCGCCTTAACCATTTCCAACGAAATCTGTTTAATCTAATCACTACATGGCACCCCACATGCACAATAGCATAACTGCCATCGTCCTATGCCTCTTGCTACGATGGACCTCGTTGCCGTGATCCACAATCAGATATATATTACACACTTAATTGGTGTTTAACTAATTTTTTATTAACAACTATTTCCAAAAGGCAAGAACTTTCTCAACAAGTCTTTTCTTCTAGCTGACCCTTTAGGAGATCTCAACCTTAGTCTCACCACGAATCATACATCTTATTGTCAATATCCCAAATTTGCAACAATGTATATATGTTTATTTATTCTTCATTGTACTACAACATTCAATATGTCATGTAACTAAAGAAACCTATTTCTGTTTCCTATATATGGTGAAGGTGAGGCTTCTCTCTTTTTTATTTTCGGTTTCCTATTTCTATTTTCTATTTCAAGCCTCAAACGAGATTCAAACCAATTTCAAATTTCAAACTCCATTATAAATGCACAATAAAATAAATCCTAGCATGAGATGCATGTTATAGTTATTTTTAGTTACTTTATTTATTTATCCAAGCAATGTTCCCAATATGATATGCACACACATATTGTTAATTTTAAATGTGAAGTCCAATTAAAAGTTAATATTATAACTCAATAATCATTACCTACTTATTTTAGTAGAAAAATAATTTCTATGGTATAATATTTGTTATAATATATTTTAATTTAAAACTTTTAGAGAACATTGATAAGTACATTATTAACTAAACTCATATAAGGATCTTCTCATTTAATCTCTAGGAACCACATTTATTTAGATCTTGGAAGAATCTTTTTAACAAATCCAAAATAAGATTTTGGATGTTTCCTTCAATAGTAGATTCTCTTTATCAGTATTATTTGACACATTAACCTTTTCAAAAATCTCCCAAACCTTGGATTTGCTCTTGCTACCCCTCAACCTTAACTGGCATCTTCACCCCTCGACTCCTTTCCTTGGCTCTTTTTCCATCTCCATTATCATCGGATTCATTAACTGTAACAACGTTAGCATCTTTCCCACCTAGCACTATTATCTCATCCTTAGACATGTCATCATTATGGTCAAAAGAGTTGCTCTCTGAATCAGTCCCATCTCTTTCACTCCTCCCTTTCCGTTGTACAATTAAATGAACTAATAATGAATCCATCACTAGACTTGAAACTCAAGAATGATAAAGTTAATCTTATTAAAAAAAGTCACTAGACATGAAACTCAACATATATTACCATAAACAAAAGTATATTTCTCAAGCATATGAAAACAACACACTTCACTACTAGCATAAACAACACAATGCATTAGCAATCTTCACAACATCTGTTCCCAAACTAGAACTGGATGATACTTTTGAGCAAAAGAATGAAATTATGAAATAGCAAAGGCTGTTGCAGATGAGTGGACCTTCAAATGGCACCACTCAATCTAAATGTCTTATGGGTGATGGCCACTGCGAACCGCGCACTAGAGATCAGCTACCGGTGTCCCGCATCCAGCAAACTGGCGAAGAAGCCAGCGCTCAATAGCCCCGATGCCTCGGCGACCCAAAGGGGAAGGGGAGCATGGTGCTGTGGAGAGACGGAGAAGGCGCTAGGAACTGGGAGGGACTAGAGAGGGCTGATCGGCCGGAGATGAAGGGAAAGGCCAGAACCAGAAGGGCCAAATCACTAAAGGGGAAGGGCGGTTGTTGCATATCATGGGTGGGACATCGGGGCTCAGGCTGACAGGTGGGTTAGACGACGTGTGGGAGGAGGCAGGCGCCATGCGACCATGAGTGTTATGGTGTTAGCATGTTACAGATTGAACTCGTGAGCTAGCTTGGCTCGGCTCAGCTAAAAAATGAACTAGAGAACTTGGCTTGGCTCGGTTCGTTCTAGGCTCACAAGCCTCTTCGAGCTATTTTCCAGCCCTAACCCTCTATAAATACGTGGATGGACTATTGTGGATAGCCATATCTTTGGGCTCTATCTCATTAGGATCTCATTTAGAAAACCCTAGTTTTCATTTCCTAGGTTGCTCTAGTTCTTAGCACTCAGATCCATAGGTGTTTTGTAAACTCGACATATGTGTACTCGCGATTTTGAGAGAAAGGGTGGCTATAACCATCCGTGGTCCAGCGTTTGTTCAGATCGTGTCTCATTGATGTCGCTATGATTTTGAATCGGTTTCTCCTCTCTCAACTCCACTCTTTGGATTTTATGAGAATCGTTGATTTCTTGAGTTGTGGTTTGTGTTGGGGACTGTTGTGGGGTGAATATCACTCTCTAGTCCACTACAAACAACAGGTTTGAGTAGTTTGTGGTCATGATCCGATATGAACTCGTTTTGAAAACTCTAACAAAACCCTAACTAAACCCCATGTCTAGTTTATTTTATCTGATCTATGATTGATTTACAAATTTGTTTGAGTTCAAATTGTGTGGACACTTTGGAAACTCATTTTTCAAGGTTTGTGAAAAATTGCAGCTCAATCGGAGTTTGTTTGGATCTGTTTCGCATTCGAAAGCTAAATATCATGCTGCTCAAAATAGCACTAGATAGCGATACAATTTTGGTTGTTTCAGACTTTTCGGTGTCCGAATTGCGATCCGTTCATTTTGTTGGTCTCGTGTGAGTCCATGGAACATTTTCATAACATGATATAGCTAGTTGCTTGATGTCCTTTTGTTTTGAGTGATTTCTCCATCTCTATTAAAGTTAAGAGCTCAAGTTCTAGTTTTAATCAACAGAATTTGATTGGCTCCTATTGACCCTGTAGGAAACGGGTGACGCCTAAGAGGGGGGGGGTGAATTAGGACTTCTAAAACTTTTACTAAACTAGGCCACAAATAAATCCCTAGAGCAAAACCTATGCAAATAATCAAAACTAGAATGTGCAAACTAGGTTTTGTCTAAGTGTTGCTATCTCTACCGCAAAGGCTAAGTTTCAATCTACACTAAATAAGTATAACTACAAGATTGAAACTTAAATGCTTAATATAAATGCGGAATGTAAAGAGCTAAGTAGAGAAGCAAACTCTCGTGGATGACGCCGGTATTTTTACCGAGGTATCCGGAACCACGCAAGGTCCCGACTAATCCTCGTTGGTGCCCCTACGCAAAGGGAAGCCCACGCGAGGGCCAAGCACCACGGTCGAGTAACTCCGTAGAGAGCCACGGGCCTTCTCCACGCGCAAGTGGTGCTCCGCTTCCGGCTCCTCTCGGACGCTCCCCGCCGTCTCCACTATCGAGCTTCCGGCCGAAACGCCGCGGGCCTCGTTCCCTCCGATACACGGTGGCAGCCGTGACACAAACGCGGTTGTCACGGTCTCTAAAGACTCTCGCCCCACTCGGTACAATTACAACGACTCACGCAAGAGCCGAGGGGTTGTGTGGTTTTACAAAACTCACTCAACTAACTAGGGTTCACCTAGAGCAAGCGCTAAAGCGGTCTAACTAACCTAAGCACTTCGCAAAGCACCTACGCTAATCACCGAGTGATTCTATTAAGCACTTGGGTGTTTGAGCTCTTGGAAATATGCACTATGTGTCTTGGTATGTTGCTTGGGCTCTCACACATGAGAATGGCCGGTTGGGGTGGTATTTATAGCCTCCACACCCCCAACAAGCCGTTGGACAGAAAGCAGTAGCTTTCTGTCGTCGGGTGCACCAGACAGTCCGGTGCACCACCGGACACTGCACAGTAGATGTCCGGTGCACGCCATGTCAGCCGACCGTTGGCGCCTGTAGCAGTCGACCGTTGGATCCGACCGTTGCCGTCTGCCCGTTGGCACACCGGACAGTCCGGTGCACACCGGACAGTCCGGTGCTACAGCCAGAGAGCGCCTGTCTGCGGCCTCTCTGCGCTGACTGTCCGGTGCCTCACCGGACAGTCCGGTGCACACCGGACATCAATGTCCGGTGCGCCACCAGGCGCTGGCTGACAGCCCGTTTCTTGGATTCCTTTGCTAATTTCTTCGGGCTTCTTTTGTTCTTGAGTATTGGACTCCTATGCATCTTTTTATGTCTTCTTTTGAGGTGTTGCATCCTCATTGCCTTGGTCCAATTCTCTTCGCATCCTGTGAACTATAATTATAAACACTAGCAAACATATTAGTCCACAGGTTGTGTTAATCATCAAACACTAAAACTCAATTAGCCAAATGGCCCGAGGTCCATTTTCCTTACAATCTCCCCCTTTTTGGTGATTGATGACAACACAACCAAAGCAAGCAAATAATACAAGTATTTGAATTAAAATATGCAGTCTACTTGCTAAGATGCATGATTGTCCCCACAATGTGATATTATGGACTTAAGCCTCCCCCTAACTCCATAATTCACTTACTTCCTATTTATGGACCAAATAACCAAAACCACTTGAAAAGCCATTTGTAGATATAAAATTTTAAATTGGTGGTGTTTGGTGTTTGATATAGTTTTCATTGCTTTGGTCCCTAAACTTCTCCCCCTTTGGCATCAACCACCGAAAAGGAAGACATTAAAAGCATGTAGGAAGTAAATAAAAGCTTGCCCTCAACAAGAATTGTATCAAATGATACCATATTTGAAGGATATTAAATTAAACAATATGAATGATATCAGTTGAAAGGATTACTCCTCCTAAATGAGTGTTCTCTTTAGAAAGAAGTTTCTCCCCCTTTTTAGAGATGAAGAAATACTCCCCCTGACAGAGATCCTCTACTTAGGAAAAAGCATGTGAAAATTAGAGGAGCAAGACATGATTTGAAAAGACTGACTTCCCTTATGCATAGGTAACAGAATATGAGTTAACTACTTATGCATTTTTGCAACATGGAAGCATATGATATGAAATATAGTCTAATCAAATATTGGAGAAGACATGTAAATGATACTGAATGTAGTCTCAAAAGATACCAATTGAAGATCAATGGCGAGCTTGAGAGACATAAGAGTTCTTGGAGATTTTGCAGTGGAAGATTGTTGTCTTTCTCCGGGGACTTCATTTTCCTTACAATGAGACTATCACATGAAATAGACTTGAAAAGGTGTTAGTCACAAAGTGGTAGATTATAGAGTAACCTCCCCCTAAAGGTGTGCATACAAGTTTTGAATACTTGTAGGAGACATGCACTTTGATTTGATATCAAGAGGGGCAAATTATCCATAATCCAAACTTTGGCACATATAAGTTAAATGATACACTTCGTAGAAATCAAAATTTTCAATTGATGCATCATTTACTATGGAGTGATATAAAAGCTATGTGTCGTGCTTTAACTAAACATTTTAAGCCATGTAGGTTTGCTTAAGTATATGAATTAAAAACAAGCAATCCTACCATATGATTTACCTAGTATGCATGATTTTAAACAAAAGTACATAACAAATGTAATACTAGGCAAGAAAGGTAAACTAGATAAAAGATAAATAGATACGCATATCTAAAAACGAAGAATACAATAAAGCTAGTTACCTTAGTCATGGGTGGGAAATTTGGGTCCAAAATTTTCACTAACCTACTTGGCAATAAACTTGATCCAATATGATGTATCCCATGATATACATCCCAAACTTGCCAAGTCTCCAAATTTCCCGTAGACCTTTGGTCCACTCACTTCCCTTTCGGAATCCAAACCTTCTTGGTGCTTTTCATGGTTGAAATTATCTCTTTTGGCACCCAGATGCGTTTGGCCCCTTTTCCTTTGTTGGCTTGCTTGTTGGCCTTGATTGCTATCACCTTTCCGTTCTTTTTCTTCTTGATCAAATATGGTGTAGCATCCTTTTTGTTCACCTTTTTGATGTAGGTGTTGGAGATTTTGCTTGATGGCTTTTGCTTGAGCTTTTGCCTTTGTTTATCCCCGGTCATCGCCTTACATTGGAAAGACTTGTGGCCTTCCTTGTGGCATAGCCTACAAATCACAGTTTCTCCCTCTACAGGCTTGTTCACTCCCGCAGTGGTGTTATCCTGTGGAGGTCAGATTTGTTTGGCTTTGCCTTTCTTGTCATACAAAGCCTTGCCAAGGCGAGCCACTTCTTGCTTTAATTGTTCATTTTCCTTTGCAACCTCATCCGAACATGTCTCTACAACAATATTCTCAACAACGACTTGGTTGCAGGGGTTAGAATCATCAATTAAATCAAAGCAGGAAGTAGAAGCATCTTTCTTAATTATTTCAGGCATTTCAATTAAAGATGTTGCTAGGGTGCTACCAATGTTTTCTAGCTTAGTAGTTAGCTCATTATTGTGTATGCTAAGAATTTCCATTTTCTCTAGCAAATTTTCAATAGCTTCTTGGGAGCTAGCTAACTTAGCCTTAAGTTTTTCATTCTTTTTAATAAGGCTATCATCGGTAGCAGTGGATGGAGCACTAGATTCTAATAGCTCAATTTTAGTTGATAGCTCACTATTTAAGTTTGCAAAAGTTTCAAATTTTTCTAGCAAACCTTTGTAATCATTTTGAGAGCTAACTAACTTATTTTTCAAAGTTTTAAGTTGAGCTTTTTGCTTAGTGCAAACATCCTGGAAAAATTCTACGGCTTCCGCAAGCTCATCTACAGAGGGCTTTCCCTCACCTTCATCATCACTACTACTTTCATCACTAGAGGATGGAATGCTTTTGTTACCTCTTGCCATAAGGCATTTGTGTGATGACCGTGATGAGCGTGATGAGGATCGGTGGCTGCGCGTCCTTGGAGGTTCATCTTCACTTGAAGAATCATCCCAAGTTCTAACACTTGTTAGCGCCTTGCCTTTGCTCCTCTCCTTTTTGGGTTTGGCCATATTTGGACAGTTGTCCCTGAAGTGGCCCTTCTCCCCACATGCGAAGCATCCTCTCTTCCTTTGCTTTTTCCTGTCAATGTTAAAGAGAAGATCCTCGACATGCAGGGGCACACCCATTAGATTAATCTTGCGGATCATCCTCATTACCTTTCCGACGCGTCGGATTGTTTCTTCGTCCTCGGAGGATGATGTGCATGGTTGATTATCTTCATCATCATCACTTTCTTCTTCTTCTTCTTCCTCTTCTTCGCTTGAGGAACTTGGAGTGGGAGCCTTCTTTTTGCCCTTCCTTTCATCACATGCAAAAGCATATGGTCTCGAGGAAGTTGGCTCCTCTCCCCGACTCATTTTTCGCGACATCTCAAAAGCCGCGATTTTCCCAATCACGATGGTCGGGGTCATGTTGCTCAAGTCCTCCATGTTGTGAAGGATGGTGATGATGCTCCCATATCTTTGTTGTGGTAGCAGGGAGATAATCTTCCTCACAATGTCCGCATCACCTAGCTTATTAATGCCAATCGAATTGAGCTCATTGATAATTAGATTCAAACGAGAATACATGTCTCTAACAAGCTCATCATCTTTCATAGCAAAAGAATTATACTCATTTAAGACTAGGCAATGTTTTTGCTCACGGACATTGGATGTGCCGTCATGGAGCTCATGCAATTTTAGCCAAATCTCATTAGCAGTTTTCAGGGTAAATACATGATTGAAAATATCCATGCTAAGAGATTCATACAAGCAATTTTTGGCTCTAGCATTTAAATGGATTTCTTTTTCCTCACTCGTGGTGGGTTTCTCGGGATTCTTGGGGGGTTTCATCCCGTCACGAGTGACTCTCCAAACACCTAGATCAACGACCTCTAGGTAACAAGCCATTCTAGCACTATAATATGGGAAGTTAGTGCCGTCGAAGTGTGGTGGCCTATGGGTATCCATCCCTTCCTCTAAAAAGCGTCGGCTCTTTTAGCGGTGAAGCTAAAGCGTTTCAAATGAGCCAAACCGGCTCCGATACCACTTGTAGGAAACGGGTGACGCCTAAGAGGGGGGGGGGTGAATTAGGACTTCTAAAACTTTTACTAAAATAGGCCACAAATAAATCCCTAGAGCAAAACCTATGCAAATAATCAAAACTAGAATGTGCAAACTAGGTTTTGTCTAAGTGTTGCTATCTCTACCGCAAAGGCTAAGTTTCAATCTACACTAAATAAGTATAACTACAAGATTGAAACTTAAATGCTTAATATAAATGCGGAATGTAAAGAGCTAAGTAGAGAAGCAAACTCTCGTGGATGACGCCGGTATTTTTACCGAGGTATCCGAAACCACGCAAGGTCCCGACTAATCCTCATTGGTGCCCCTACGCAAAGGGAAGCCCACGCGAGGGCCAAGCACCACGGTCGAGTAACTCCGTAGAGAGCCACGGGCCTTCTCCACGCGCAAGTGGTGCTCCGCTTCCGGCTCCTCTCGGACGCTCCCCGCCGTCTCCACTATCGAGCTTCCGGCCGAAACGCCGCGGGCCTCGTTCCCTCCGATACACGGTGGCGGCCGTGACACAAACACGGTTGTCACGGTCTCGCAAGACTCTCGCCCCACTCGGTACAATTACAACGACTCACGCAAGAGCCGAGGGGTTGTGTGGTTTTACAAAACTCACTCAACTAACTAGGGTTCACCTAGAGCAAGCGCTAAAGCGGTCTAACTAACCTAAGCACTTCGCAAAAGCACCTACGCTAATCACCGAGTGATTCTATTAAGCACTTGGGTGTTTGAGCTCTTGGAAATATGCACTATGTGTCTTGGTATGTTGCTTGGGCTCTCACACATGAGAATGGCCGGTTTGGGTGGTATTTATAGCCTCCACACCCCCAACAAGCCGTTGGACAGAAAGCAACAGCTTTCTGTCGTCGGGTGCACCGGACAGTCCGGTGCACCACCGGACACTGCACAGTAGATGTCCGGTGCACGCCACGTCAGCCGACCATTGGCGCCTGTAGCAGTCGACCGTTGGATCCGACCGTTGTCGTCTGCCCGTTGGCACACCGGACAGTCCGGTGCACACCGGATAGTCCGGTGCTACAGCCAGAGAGCGCCTGTCTGCGGCCTCTCTGCGCAGACTGTCCGGTGCCTCACCGGACAGTCCGGTGCACACCGGACATCAATGTCCGGTGCGCCACCAGGCGCTGGCTGACAGCCCGTTTCTTGGATTCCTTTGCTGATTTCTTCGGGCTTCTTTTGTTCTTGAGTATTGGACTCCTATGCATCTTTTTATGTCTTCTTTTGAGGTGTTGCATCCTCATTGCCTTGGTCCAATTCTCTTCGCATCCTGTGAACTATAATTATAAACACTAGCAAACATATTAGTCCACAGGTTGTGTTAATCATCAAACACCAAAACTCAATTAGCCAAATGGCCCGGGGTCCATTTTCCTTACAGACCCCTTTGGTCGCCTTTTTAATCCTTCACTTCTTTTTGGTCCATTTCTTCATATATGATTTAAGCATACTTGTTATATTTTATGGTTGTTATCTTTCTTTATTTGCCCTTACATCAGTAAGGGAAAAGAGAGAAGACTCCCTATCTTATTTGTATTGCTCTATTGTGGTTCTTTGTAAGAGCTTTAACAAGTGTCCAACAAGTTATTTAGTTTCCCAACGCAACACATGTTTTTAACTGGTCTGAATCAACAGTGGTACCTTTGAATTTGAATGGAGGCATGGTATTATGCTGGAAGAGGGTTAAAATCCCTTTTAAGTCAAGTCAAAATATAACGTAATCTCAGACTTGGCCACCAAAATTGGCTTACTATATTTTTTACAAGCATTTTTTGTTTGGGTTTAAAATTGAACAATCTATCTATGTTTTTCGATCATTTTGGCGAGAGGAACAAAATGATAAAGCCCATTGTATATTTTAACATAACTGGTTTGATAAACTAGCCAAACAAATTTATTCTATAAAATCAATGATCAGCCTCTTATGACAAGTTGTGTTGTCAACACCGAGATAATGTTGAGACATTATAGCACATAGCACATCTTCTCTAGTAGTCGACCTTCAAGTTGCACCATGGCTAGCCCAATATAGACCACCTCAACTCTCCATGTATGATGTCTTATCAGATCTAAATCAATTCTTGATGAGCTATGAAGTGACCATATCTTTGTATAGTGGAAACATAGTAGTATTGGCGAAGTCCTTCATCGTGGCAGTGAAGAATGTGGTACAAACTGAAAGTCGCCTAGAGGGGGGGGGGGGTGAATAGATGAAACCTGAAATTTATAAACTTAAACTTGCACTAAGGCTAGGGTTAGCCTTAGAATTAAATTCAAGTGCGGAAGATTGTTTCTCTTGCTAAGAGTTGCTCAATTGATGCGGATGATGTTTGGGAGCAAACTCAAATCAATATTAGCAAGGAAACTTTAGAGAGAGGAAAGAGGGCAAACAAATCAAGCGAAGATCAATGCAAGTGAACACGGTGATTTGTTTTACCGAGGTTCGGTTCTAAAGAACCTAGTCCCCGTTGAGGAGGCCACAAAGGTCGGGTCTATTTCAACCCTTTCCCTCTCTCAAATGGTCACTTAGACCGGATGAGCCTTCTCCTTAATCAATTGGGTCACTAAGACCCCGCAAGGACCACCACACACTTAGGTGTCTCTTGCTAGCTTTACAAAGCACTTATGAGAATGGGGAAGGAGAAAGCAATCCAAACAACAAGAACAACAAATGAACACAAATAATCTTCTCACAAGTCTCTAAGCACTAGAGTTGATTTTGGGAGCTTGGAGTGGATTGAATGCTTTGAATGTGTCTTGGAGTGTTTGGCTTTGCTCTTGCAATGAATATGGAGTTCAGAAAACTTGGATGCCATTGGAGGAGGTGGTTGGGGGGTATTTATAGCCTCCAACCACTTCCTAGCCGTTTGTTGTTTTTGCTGGCGATGGGCACGCCGGACAGTCCGGTGGTGCACTAGATAGGTACTGTTCACTGTCCGGTGCACGCCACATCAGCACGCCCGTTGGGGTTTGGAGCGGTCGACCGTTGGAACCCTCTGTCCTCTAGCGGCACCGGACAGTCTGGTGGCACACCGGACATGTCCGATGTGCTCTGACTTCTCTGCTCTGAGCTCTGTCGCACACTGTTCACCACTGTTCACTTTTGGCAGACGACCATTGGCGCCAGGCAGCCGTTGCTCCGTTGGCTCACCGGACATGTCCGGTGCACACCGGATAGTCCGGTGAATTATAGCGGAGCGCACCCCAGAGAAACCCGAGAGTGGCCTGTTTGTTTGGTGCTCGGCCTAGTGCACCGGGCACTGTCCGATTCGCCACTGGCAGCACACTTTCAAGTCCTTTGCTCCAAATTTATTTGAGTCCCCAACTGAATTTCTTTCTTAGTTTGTGTTTGTAACACCCTGAATTTGGGGTATAAAATTTCTTTTCTAATATCCACCAAATTCAGGTGTTACTCTCTCAGTTCTTCGCTTTTCTTTCTCTTTTTCCTAAAAATGGAGAATTATTTTGTTTTATAATAGCGTAAACCTAGTGGAATGAGCCCTAGAGGCACTTTGGTTGTTGCATTCATGTCGTTGCATGGTGTTTCTAAGTGCAAAATGTGTTTGAAGCATGTTAACATATCTTATAGAAGCGCTCGGTAAATTTTCATATTTTTCGGAATATTTTTCTATTTTCCGGAAACCAAAATCTATTTATTTGAGGACCTTAAAAATGTTTTTAGAAATTCTAACTATGTTTTTTGAGTTTATTAGGTACCAAAACATTTATAGGAATTTTTCTAGAATTTTTGAAAGCATATATAATATTTTGAGCACAATTTATGGATTTCTAGGCTTTTTCTTAATTTTAAAAATAGTAAAATCCGAATTTTAACCGAATTTTCATCTCGTCCGAACCCTAGATATATATACATTTCCGGCTTCATCTCGTCGAGCTCATTCCAGAACACAAAACGGTTCATCCAAATCCAATCCCTAGCTCCCGGTATTGCCCGCCAAAGTTCGGGGCGGTTACAACTCCAGCAACAACTCCGGCGAGCAATTACTCCCAATCTGTGCATCGTTTGCCGAATCCGAGAGTACCGCCGCGTTCGTCTCGTCAAGGGCTTCGTCGCAGCGCGTTCGGTTCGTCGATTGGATCCCCGAATCTCCGGCAATCGACGAATTTCCTCTCGCCTCTGGCGAGGGTCTTCGTCCCCGGTGAGAAACCTCCATTATTGCACCTAGGGTTTCTTCGTTTCTTCGTTTTCCCGTCCGTGCAGAGCCTCTCCCACTCTCCCCTCACCTTCCCCGGCGGCGGCACCCCTCCCCCCTCCGTTTCCCCTCCCCGGCGGCGCCCCTTCCCCCCTCCCCGGCGGTGGCGGCGGTGGCCGGCGACGGCGCCCGTGCTCCAACGCCCCGCGCGCGCGTCCCTCCCCGGCAGCGAGGGCCGCGCCCCTCGTGCCCCGTGCGGCCGCGCCCGCCCCCGACCAGCCTGACCCGACCTCCCCTGCGCAGCCCCCTCCTCTTCCCCTCCTCTCTCTTCCATGGATGGGAGGAAGAAGATGAGAGGAAGAAGACGATGACAGTTTCGTAAATTTAGTCCGCGCGAATTACATTATGGTTTAAAATATTCATAACTTTTGCGTTTTAAACCCGATTTGATTCATTCAAGTTGCGTTAGATTCGTATTAAAATTATCTTAATTTAGATATATTTATCCCAATTTTTTGCACATTTTATTTAATTTAGTTAAACGTTTGTTTAACCAGTGACTATTAGAACGACGTTTCAATTTAAAAACCTAATTTAGGAATTCGATTTGCGCATTTATAATTAGTCACCAATATGATTAACCTTAACTGAAATGTTATTTATTAATAACTATTTAGTTTAATCACGTTGTTTAATTATTAGTTTCGCATGTCGGTCCGCGTGTGCCGCGGTGCTGTTTCGCGCACGTCGTCGCGTGTCGTTCGCGAGTGTTGCGCGTGTTGTTCGCACACGTTGTCATGTGCCGTTCGCGTGTGTCGCGCGCCTTGCCGCGTGCCGTTCGCGCGTATCGCGCGTTGTCCACGCGCTAAGTCGTTTGTGTCCGCATGTTGCGCACATCGTGTTTGCACGTCATGCGTCGTTAATTCATCTCGCTTAGAATCGCTTATATTCATTAAGTTACTTGCTTAACTGTCAACTATTAAAATAGTAAGTTAGTCAAAACTAAGTAGTAGTATTAATTTACATTTAATTAATATTAATTAATATAGAAATGTCGGATTAAATATTCTAATTAATATTTGCTTAGTGTAAACACGCTAACCCCTCGACCGTAGCTTCGACTATCGTGGTTCTTTTCCTCGCGTAACCGTAGAGGCGCTCTCTATTTTATATTGCTCGCTTTTATAACATTTTATCTTGTATGGTGTAATGTTCTTATGCATAAGTATATGTTTGTTTGCTTGTGCCTGTTCGTCTTCGCGTCGCGTTGCAATTAGATCGCGGTTCGTTTCTGAGCATCGAGGAATCGACGGTCAAGCTTCGGCGACCAAGTGACCTAGCTCTTCGAGTTCTACAAGGCTGAAAATCCTGAGCATCTGTTTGGTGAAGGCAAGTATCCTATGACCCATTATGTCCCATTTAATTTATGATTCACTGTCCCGCATACTATGAACAACCTAAGGATTGAGTAGCTTTCTATTTACCTTGTCCTTGATTACCTTTTTGGGTTACTATCGTTAGATTCATGCTATTGCTTTACTTTAATCAATGAACATGATGTGAACACTTATGATACGATGTTGTCTCTATGATTATGATGTTGGACTGGTGATACTTTAGGGGGCTCGAGCGGTTTCTCGAGTGCCTCTCCGTAAGGACCTGTTCGTTGGATGACCGCCCGGGAAAACAGTGCAACCATGAGGGTGGAGTGGGACGCCCTTAGCTGAATAGTTAGAGGAACCAGGGTGTAGTTCGCTTAGCCGTCGTGCCGTCAATGGGGCTCGGTGTATGCGGCTCGCTCTGCCAATGTTGATTTGTCCCTTGGAGAGGAGTGCGGTACATTTAGGAAACCTAACGGGCGGCTACAGCCCCGGGGAATCCTTGTAAAGGCTTCGTAGTGAATCCCTGGCCATTCACCTCGGGAGTGAATAAGGGTCTTGCAAGCCCGGGCTAGAGAGGGAATCACGGCTTGTGGGTAAAGTGCGCAACCTCTGCAGAGTGTTATGAAACTGATATATCAGTCGTGCTCGCGGTTATGAGCGGCCAAGGGAGCTCCATTGATTAGAGATACTTGATCAGAGATGTATGGTTTACAGGTGGTGATGAGGATGAAGGTTTTGGTTATGACAATGGTAAAGGTAAGTGGTATTCTTTCCGTTTGGAAAGGGTACATTGGGTTAATAACTTGGGTTAATGCTAAAACCTGGCTTTCTACTAGTAATAATAACCTGACCAACTAAAAGCAACTGCTTGACTTAACCCCACATAAAGCTAGTCCACTACAGCCAAACAGGACATTTGCTGAGTACGTTGATGTGTACTCACCCTTGCTTTCACAAAACACTAGGTTGCCTTTGGTGCAATCTATGCTCAGGTAAAGAAGAAGGCGTCGAGGTGGATCTCCAGGAGTTCCAGGACGTCGATGAGTTCGAGGATTAGGCTAGCGACCTCCCCCAGTCAGCTGCCTGTGGTGGGTTGTTTACGTTGGCTACGTTTCGATTCTGTGTACTTTGATTTATATTATATAAATGGCTGTAGTCTGTAATATTATTACTCACTCTTTATTGTAATTCGAAGCATTGTGCTATGATGAGTCATTTATGTAATCGTTGTGTACGTGAATTTCTGATCCTGGCACGTACATGGTTCGCATTCGGTTTACCTTCTAAAACCGGGTGTGACATAAGTGGTATCAAAGCCGTGCTGACTGTAGGACCGCTAGCCTAGAGTAGCATTGGCCGTTGTAAGGACTTATTGACTATTACTTCACCTCATCCTTGATTCTGCTTCAAAATATTAGTCAGCTCGACTAATTCTATGTTGTGCTCCTATATGCCCCCTTGCCAAAAGTATTTTATTCTAGTATGGTCTATACTTCTCTCAATCTATTAGATCTGATCTCACTCTTGTGCTTGCGACATCTTTGTAGATGCCCCCTGACCATAACCTTCTTGTCTTTTGGATCCCTTCCTCTTTCATCATTAAATTGCTACCATTTCGCAATCTTATTCCCCTGGTATTGACATGCTAGTATCCCTGAATTCTTTAATACTCTTGTTTCAATACCTACCTCTAATAAAAACTCTGCTGCCTATTTAAACATTTCAGTTTATATGTCCGTGATCTTACCATCTTTTGAAACTCTTTCCTATTCTATTGTTAAGTCGCTATCTTTTTGGAAATTTGTACTCTCTTGGTCTTGGTATGCTCGTACCATTGGAATCTTGCATACTCTTATTTTTATATATGCTTACCTTTATATCCCAATATCTGTTTGAGACATTTCAGTTAACATGCCCTTGACCACCCTTGTTTCTTAATGATCCATGAGCGGTCATTCTACTTTGCATATCTTTGGTGATCTCGTTGTCTCCTTGTAACTCCACTCGGTAATGAATGTTTACTTCAACCCTTCTGTTGGAACCTTACCTATCTTACCCTTGATTGTTTTCTCCACTTTGTCGTTTCGCGAGTCTTGCCTTAACTATATCCTTTGTTATGCTTTTAATTATTATCATATGCACCCTTGACACCTCTATATCCTACATTGATGTTTGTCTCATACCTGCCCTTTAAAATCGGCTCTCTTCTGTCTCATACCTTCTTTCTCTTGGTCGTATCCTCTTCTTTGGCTTGCAAGTTTGTAACCTCATCCTTTGTTGTGCTTTTGCTTCTTATTGCCTTTACCCTTCTCATCTCTCAATCTTACCTTGATGATTACGCTATGTTCGTTATCTAAAACCTCCAATCTCCCACCTTAGTTCAAGCGTGGTCTCTTACTTATCTCACCCGTGGTTATATCCTATACTTTACCTCTTGCAAGACTTATCTTGTTTCTATTCTTGATTGTACCTAGATTCTTGGTTTTTTTATGCACATTTACCTCTTCCTTTATATCCTTGCCTATTATCACCTTTGACCCTTGACCTCTCTCCATATTTACCATGATGTTTACCTATTTCTTAGCCTCACTTATTCCATTTCAATCCGAGAGTGTTATTCTCCCTATCCTGCTCTTGTTCGTTTCCTTTCTCTTTGTCGCTTTGCAAGTCTTGTCTTACCTTAACTTCATCCTTTGTTGAGCTTTTGTTTGATATCATCCTTACCTTTGTCATCTGTAGATCTTGCCCTGATACTTATCTTAGGTCTGCTTGTTGAAATCCCCTCTTTTCTATCTCAATTCGAGAGATATGTTTTACTTATCTCACCCTTGACTATATCCTCTTCTTTACCGCGTGTAGGCCTAGACTTAACTCCATTCGTTATTGTATTTGTACCACTTGCTCTTCTATGCCTTTATCTTTTCTCTTACACCCTTGTCCGTTATCGCCTTTGGCCCTTGCGATATTTATGTCTTCTACCTAAATGCTTACCTTAAACTTATCCTTTAAATCCTCCCCTTTCTTTCAACCCAGTTTGAGAGTTGCGAGTTACCTACCTCTCCCTTGATTTCTCTTCACTTCTTTTTGCCTTACAAGTGTTGTCTTAATTCCATCCTTTGTTGTGTTTTGATTTTCTATCACCATCACCTTGTCATCCATCGATCTTGCCTTGATACTCATCTTTATTCATACTAAAAAAAATCTCTGCTCTTCCACCTCAAATTGAGAGTGGCAGTTTACCTATCTGGCCCTTGGACGTACCCTCTTTTTTTCACTTGCACGTCCTGTCTTAACTCCACCCTCTGTGGTATTTATATCCTTGGTTCTTATACACATTTACCTCCTCTTCTACATCCTTGTCCATTATTACCTTTAAACCCTCGTGATACCTATGCCCTTGCCCACATGCTTATCTTGAACCTACCCTTTAAAGCCTGCTCTTTTTCATCGCTGTTTGAGGATAATGCCTCACCTACTTCACCATTGATTGCTTCCCCTTCTTTGATGCCTCACAAGTTTTGTCTAAAATACATCCTTGGTTGTGTTTGTCTGTTATCACCTTAACCCTTGTCATCCCTTGATCTTTACCATGATGCTTATCTTGCACCTACATTTTAAAGCCTCCTCTCCCATTTCATTTCAAGAGTGATGTCTTGCCTATCCCGCTCTTGTTCATTCCCTTTTTCCTCTGTCGCGTTGCAAGTCTTGTCCTAACTCTATCTTTTGGTGTGTTTTTGCCTTTCACCTCCCTTATCTTTGTAATCTCTAGATCTTTCCATGATGTTATCTTATGCCTACCTTTTGAAATATCATCTTTTCCATCTCGATTTGAGAATGGTGTTTTACCTATCCTGACCTTGGTTGCATTCTCTCCCTTGTCGGTTACAATCATTGCTTTAGCTCCATCCTTTATTATGCTCATGCCCCTACCTTCCATGTCTTATTATTCCCCTTGCCTTTTGTTGGCCTTAGAGTAGTTTCCCTTTTTTAAGGAAAGACCACCATTTAATTAAAAGGAACGTATAGCAACGAGATGTTTATTGCTATGTGCTCATGATGTTTGTCCTTCTGCTATGACCGATTTGCTTCTTTGGAATGAGTGTTGATGTGTTGTGGCCCTTGGTTCGCAATGGAATCTGTTTACTAGGTGAGTGCCATAGAGTTAAGTAGTTGGGTTCTCCCCCTGCTCTCTCTAATCTGTCTATATTCTTATCTCTTGCACCTGTCCATTTGGCAACCTCCAACTCCTCCAAATCAGTCAAGATCAGAGTCAGCAGCATCTTCACCAAGTGCATATCAACGCTCCTGTTAAGGGGGTTAGCCGCTAACCCCAATGAAGACAATGCGATCAACATCAACCAACAAGATCAGAGTGGCGCAACGAAAGCATGTGTGGGTCCTAACCCACAGGTCTAGGAGATCCTCAAGAATTGCATCAATCGGTCTCAAGCATCTGATGGTCAAAACAACCAATCCACAAGTCAAGCCGGCGGAGTCAAAGTTGAGTTAGAAGCTATGAAAGACTAATGAACCAATCTCATTTTCTTGCTAGCCTCTTCTTGAATCTCGAGGACAAGATTCTGTTAAGGGGGTTAGGTTTGTAACACCCTGAATTTGGGGTATAAAATTTCTTTTCTAATATCCACCAAATTCCGGTGTTACTCTCTCAGTTCTTCGCTTTTCTTTCTCTTTTTCCTAAAAATGGAGAATTATTTTGTTTTATAATAGCGTAAACCTAGTGGAATGAGCCCTAGAGGCACTTTGGTTGTTGCATTCATGTCGTTGCATGGTGTTTGTAAGTGCAAAATGTGTTTGAAGCATGTTAACATATCTTATAGAAGTGCTCGGTAAATTTTCATATTTTTCGGAATATTTTTCTATTTTTCGGAAACCAAAATCTATTTATTTGAGGACCTTAAAAATGTTTTTAGAAATTCTAACTATGTTTTTTGAGTTCATTAGGTGCCAAAACATTTATAGGAATTTTTCTAGAATTTTTGAAAGCATATATAATATTTTGAGCACAATTTATGGATTTCTAGGCTTTTTCTGAATTTTAAAAATAGTAAAATCCGAATTTTAACCGAATTTTCATCTCGTCCGAACCCTAGATATATATACATGTCCGGCTTCATCTCGTCGAGCTCATTCCAGAACACGAAATGGTTCATCCAAATCCAATCCCTAGCTCCTGGTATTGCCCGTCGAAGTTCGGGGCGGTTACAACTCCGACAACAACTCCGCCGAGCAATTACTCCCAATCCATGCATCGTTTGCCAAATCCGAGAGTACCGCCGCGTTCGTCTCGTCAAGGGCTTCGTCGCAGCGCGTTCGGTTCATCGATTGGATCTCCGAATCTCTGGCAATCGACGGATTTCCTCTCGGCTCCGGCGAGGGTCTTCTTCCCCGGTGAGAAACCTAAATTGTTGCACCTAGGGTTTTTTCGTTTCTTCGTTTTCCCGTCCGTGCAGAGCCTCTCCCACTCTCCCCTCACCTTCCCCGGCGGCGGCACCCCTCCCCCTCCGTTTCCCCTCCCCGGTGGCGCCCCTTTCCCCCTCCCCGGCGGTGGCGGCGGTGGCCGGCGACGACGCCCGTGCTCCAACGCCCCGC
Organism: Zea luxurians; assembly: GCA_029449295.1. Lineage (NCBI taxonomy): Eukaryota > Viridiplantae > Streptophyta > Magnoliopsida > Poales > Poaceae > Zea > Zea luxurians. The sequence continues at coordinate 21,236,716 of JAOPSE010000029.1, forward strand.
GCGCGCCCCTCCCTGGCAGCGAGGGCCGCGCCCCTCGTGCCCCGTGCGGCCGCGCCCACCCCCGACCAGCCCGACCCGACCTCCCCTGTGCAGCCCCCTCCTCTTCCCCTCCTCTCTCTTCCATGGATGGGAGGAAGAAGATGAGAGGAAGAAGACGATGACAGTTTCATAAATTTAGTCCGCACGAATTACAGTATGGTTTAAAATATTCATAACTTTTGCGTTTTAAACCCGATTTGATCCATTCAAGTTGCGTTAGATTCGTATTAAAATTATCTTAATTGAGATATATTTATCCCATTTTTTTGCACATTTTATTTAATTTAGTTAAACGTTTGTTTAACCAGTGACTACTAGAACAACGTTTCAATTTAAAAACCTAATTTAGGAATTCGATTTGCGCATTTATAATTAGTCACCAATATGATTAACCTTAACTGAAATGTTATTTATTAATAACTATTTAGTTTAATCACGTTGTTTAATTATTAGTTTCGCATGTCGGTCTGCATGTGCCGCGGTGCTGTTTCGCGCACGTCGTCGCGTGTTGTTCGCGAGTGTTGCGCGTGTTGTTCGCACGCGTTGTCGTGTGCCGTTCGCGTGTGTCGTGCGCCTTGCCGCGTGCCGTTCGCGCGTATCGCGCGTTGTCCGCGCGCTAAGTCGTTTGTGTCCGCGTGTTGCGCACATCGTGTTTGCACGTCGTGCGTCGTTAATTCATCTCGCTTAGAATCGCTTATATTCATTAAGTTACTTGCTTAACTATCAACTATTAAAATAGTAAGTTAGTCAAAACTAAGTAGTAGTATTAATTTACATTTGATTAATATTAATTAATATAGAAATGTCGGATTAAATATTCTAATTAATATTTGCTTAGTGTAAACACGCTAACCCCTCGACCGTAGCTTCGACTATCGTGGTTCTTTTCCTCGCGTAACCGTAGAGGCGCTCTCTATTTTATATTGCTCGCTTTTATAACATTTTATCTTGTATGGTGTAATGTTCTTATGCATAAGTATATGTTTGTTTGCTTGTGCCTGTTCGTCTTCGCGTCGCGTTGCAATTAGATCGCGGTTCGTTTCTGAGCATCGAGGAATCGACGGTCAAGCTTCGGCGACCAAGTGACCCAGCTCTTCGAGTTCTACAAGGCTGAAAATCCTGAGCATCTGTTTGGTGAAGGCAAGTATCCTCTGACCCATTATGTCCCATTTAATTTATGATTCACTGTCCCGCATACTATGAACAACCTAAGGATTGAGTAGCTTTCTATTTACCTTGTCCTTGATTACCTTTTTGGGTTACTATGGTTAGATTCATGCTATTGCTTTACTTTAATCAATGAACATGATGTGAACACTTATGATACGATGTTGTCTCTATGATTATGATGTTGGACTGGTGATACTTTAGGGGGCTCGAGCGGTTTCTCGAGTGCCTCTCCGTAAGGACCTGTTCGTTGGATGACCGCCCAGGAAAACAGTGCGACCATGAGGGTGGAGTGGGACGCCCTTAGCTGAATAATTAGAGGAACCGGGGTGTAGTTCGCTTAGCCGTCGTGCCGTCAATGGGGCTCGGTGTATGCGGCTCGCTCTGCCAAGGTTGATTTGTCCCTTGGGGAGGAGTGCGGTACATTTAGACAACCTAACACGCGGCTACAGCCCCGGGGAATCTTTGTAAAGGCTTCGTAGTGAATCCCTGGCCATTCACCTCGGGAGTGAATAAGGGTCTTGCAAGCCCGGGCTAGAGAGGGAATCACGGCTTGTGGGTAAAGTGCGCAACCTCTGCAGAGTGTTATGAAACCGATATATCAGCCGTGCTCGCGGTTATGAGCGGCCAAGGGAGCTCCATTGATTAGAGATACTTGATCAGAGATGTATGGTTTACAGGTGGTGATGAGGATGAAGGTTTTGGTTATGACAATGGTAAAGGTAAGTGGTATTCTTTCCGTTTGGAAAGGGTACATTGGGTTAATAACTTGGGTTAATGCTAAAACCTGGCTTTCTACTAGTAATAATAACCTGACCAACTAAAAGCAACTGCTTGACTTAACCCCACATAAAGCTAGTCCACTACAGCCAAACAGGACATTTGCTGAGTACGTTGATGTGTACTCACCCTTGCTTTCACAAAACACCATGTTGCCTTTGGTGCAATCTATGCTCAGGTAAAGAAGAAGGCGTCGAGGTGGATCTCCAGGAGTTCCAGGACGTCGATGAGTTCGAGGATTAGGCTAGCGACCTCCCCCAGTCAGCTGCCTGTGGTGGGTTGTTTACGTTGGCTACGTTTCGATTCTGTGTACTTTGATTTATATTATGTAAATGGCTCTAGTCTGTAATATTATTATTCACTCTTTATTGTAATTCGAAGCATTGTGCTATGATGAGTCATTTATGTAATCGCTGTGTACGTGAATTTCTGATCCTGGCACGTACATGGTTCGCATTCGGTTTACCTTCTAAAACCGGGTGTGACAGTGTTGAACCTTATGCACCTGAGATAAACGACATCTTGGCAAACTAATAAGTCCATGTGGTTTGTGATGGACGTCAACCACCAAAATCGATTATAGGAAATGATTAAGCCCATTTCCCTTTCACAAACCTAGTACACCTCACTTTGGTGTCTAAGAGCTCTAAGATGGAGTCTCAACTTTCCTATGTCCAAGTTTTGTTTTGTCCCACAAGTTTCATTGGTAACTTCAGGTGACCACTCTTTATCAAGGACTTTCCCATTTCCATATGGCTAAGTTTCTTGGGCCAAATCTTCCCTTCCTCTTCTTTTGCATCTTCTTCAAAGCCAGAATCCTCGTCTTCTAATTCTGCCCTAGCTACCTAGGCTTCGTTAGGCTAGTCTTCGGTTGGGTGAGGACCTTTGGCAATAGTTTTCACAAAGGAACTGCTTGCAAACCCATACACTACCTTAGGACTTAAAGCATCATCATCCATTTGAAGCACCTTCGATGATGATGTGGTTGAAAGCTTTGCGGTTGTTCTAATGCATGCCATCGTTGTAGTTTGAAGGACAATTGGAGTACATGCATGTTATGGAAGCAAGAAGTTGCAAAGCTTCAGAGGTAGAGCACGGAGAAGCAATAGGGTGGCTAGGTAACAATAAATATTGTGCACCAAGATGCAGGGGGTCACCAAATTAAAAAGAAGACATAGGAAATGAGGAGTCACATTGCTCAAACTTGTTCTGCGGTGAGTCTAGCTATGTATCCTTTGCTTTTACTTGCACGAAGCGTATTCGATAACCATTCGTTTTCAATAGTGAACATAATGGAAGGTGTTTTCAAACCTTCGATGCAAGGCCCTATTCATTTGAGTTTCGTGGTTTTAGCTCGTTATAGAAAACAAACTAACTCCGTGAGGGGCTACTGTTGGTGAGTAGGCTTTGCCGAAGGTCCTTATGTAACAAAGCTTGATGTCTGAAGTATGTTTTAGGAGGCAAGTCATCCAGACTTCGGGTATGCATTTTAGGTTTGTAGAGGATGAAACGAAGCTGGTTGCCAAGTGAATACCTGCTTTGGGGAGCAGATGGCCAAATGAGGCTTCGCTTGCTCCAAACCACAGGGAGATGAAGGGAGTCAGAAGAGACGTATACAAGACATGTTGTCAGCATAAAGACAAAAATGCATTTAGTGGTCTTATAGATTCTATATATAGGACATGTGGCATTGATGTAATTTTATATGAAGGTATAATGAATAGTATATAAGGAGAGGGCAGATCTTTGAACTCTCGAGCCTATGTAACCTTCAAAGGGTTCTGCCTTCGAAGTTCGATCGTTGCATCCACCATCAAACGTTCAAAGGGTTCTGCCTTCGAAGTTCAATTGTTGCATCCACCATCAAACGTTCAATGGGTTCTGCCTTCGAAGTTCGATTGTTGCATCTACCATCAAACGCTTCGTGCACGTTTCGAGGGAACCTATAATTTATGTGGTATACACAATATTACATGTCGCAAATTTGATAAAAGAAGAGAGAGAAAATAAGATATAATATCTTATTTTTAGTCCATCTCTTCATATAGGATTTTGACATACTTGCATCTTAATTGTTTTTATCTTTCTCCTTCTCGGAGAAGGCCATGTATCTTATTTGTGTTGCCCTATTATGGTTTTTTGCATGAGCTTTAACAGGTGATCAACATGTTGTTTGGTTCCCCCACCTATAAGAATCCAACACATGTTTTTTTTGTGATTGATCTCAATCAACAGTGATACCTTTGTATTTAGGAGGGGTTGTCTTATGCTGGAAGAGGGTTAAAACCCCTTTTAAGTCATGTCAAAATATAAGGTAATCTCAGACTTGGGCACCAAAACTGGCTTACTGATTTTTTTACAAACATTTTTTTGTTCGGGTTTTAAATTGAACATTCCATCTATGTTTCCTTGGATCGTTTTGGCGAGAGGAACACAATGGTAGAGCCCATTATATATTTTAACACAACCGGTTCGAGAAACTAGCCAACAAGTTTGTTATGTAAAATCAAAGATCAGCATCTTTTATGACAATATAGGTTGTGTTGTGAGCACCGAGATAACTTTGAGACATCACAGCACATGATGTACGATAGAAACACACATGCTACTGCTACTAGTTGGCTTCAATCACACCCTACTTTACAATAAAGTAGCACTGGTGCACACGTGAATTGTACAACTCGACACACTGCGGATTCTATATATATTTATTTCTGTAGTAACCAAATTAACTAAGGACAATAATAATAATCTCCCATGCACGTGTGGTGGTCGGTCCATCAGAGGTTGAGCACGCATCTAAGGGACTTGCCTTCCTCCAGCAACTGGATGGCCTTGTTGATGTCCGAGAAGGGCATCCTGTGCGTTATGAACCCGTCAAAGTTTATATCCAGGTCCTGTGACACAGCAAATTAAGTAGCTAGCAGGGGTTATTAACTACTCGTCGTCTCGTCGGCGTGCCTCTTTGTTTCTTTAATTTTTAAACGGCAGAAACTAATGTCGCATCATACCCCGTTGACGCACTTGTCGACGATCGCCGGCAGCTGGGACTTCCCCTTGACGTCACCGAAGACGCAGGCGGTGATCCGACGGCCGTCGAAGAGCTCCATCGGGTGCAGCGGCAGCATCTTGGGCGTCGCATGGATCCCCAGCACCACCGTCAGGCCCCAACCCTGCACGCGGCGTTGCACATATAAGCAGCACGCCATGCGTGGACACGAAGGCCTCTCGTATAAGCAGAGCGTAGTACGTCATGCGTGGACACGAAGGCCTCTCGCAGCACGCCGTTGATCCCGGTACACTCAAAGCTGTAGTCGACACCTCCATGGGTCATCTCCCTGATCACCTGCACATCAACCCGTCATCATTTCAGGTGCTGCATATGTATATGCGGAGGATGGGAAGACGACTACCTCGTGCACCGGTTTGTCAGAGGCCCTGGAGTCGACAAAGTCAGTGACGCCCATCTCTCTCCCTGAAAACACATTTCCTCCATGTCTATGACTCATCGACATAGCATTTCAGTGTTGTTTGGTTTTTCCAAAGAATGAAACCTCCTTTTGCGTTTCTTGTCTCCAAGATTTTTTTCAGCAATGGGTGGTGTTTGAATGCACTAAAACTAATAGTTAGCTGCTAAAATTAGTTGAGACATCAAACAGTCAGTCTAGCCAATAGTTCAGCTATTAACTACTTTTAGTAAATTAGCTACTAGTTAGATAACTATTTGTTAGCTAGCTAATTCAATTAGCAATTTTTAGTCAACTAACTATTATCTTTAGTGCATTCAAACACCCCCTTAATCTCTCTGTCCTGTTATGCCTTTGGTGTTGAAATGTACAATAAGTTGGTAAATAAATTACGTTGGAGTGCAATATACGATGTACAGGACCGTACACTCGTTTAATTTGGACGCGTTTTTCTAATAGCAATTTGCATAAGTCGCTATAATGAGGATATTTTAGACAGAGATTGTCCTGGATGATACTTCGTCAACGAGAGAAAGCTAGGTAGTGGCGGGAAGTAGGACAAGCTAGAGGTGTGGCTTCAGTGGCTGACTGCTGGGCTTCACTAATTTGCTAGGCGTGACTCATGGTCATGGGTGACAAGGAGTTAACTGAACCATTAGGATAAAATTTAGGATGATTCTTCATCCTTAAAAAATGATGCTGATTTCATCCCCAAACCAAACGCATGCTAGCTGAACAATTTCAAAAAAAAAAAGAATCGGCGGAGTACCTGACTTAATCAGAAAAAAAAATGGTTGTGTTCTTCTCGTCTCGTGTGGTGTGGCTGGCCGCTGGCATCACCAGGAAAGTGACACCCTCGTCCTTGAAGTTGACGAGCTAGCTAGGTGTGCTCTCCCGTCTCTCCGTGGATGATCTGATGGATGTATCTTTCTACTTTATTGAAACTAAAAAAAAATTATCTACGAGAAGAAAATAGGCAGGTCGTCTATCTTCTATTGCCATTTTGTTATTTTATTGTACGTGCGTTATGTGGGGAGGAGAAAGATTGTATTTTGCCTTTATGTGCACGTACGCGCTTGTTTATTTTGTTGAATCAAAGAAGGAAAACAAAGGAGAGGAAGGTGCATGCGTGGCTTCATTTTTTCCCGCTAACATAAGGTCTGGCTGCATCAGAACCTGACTGATCAAAACATCAAGTCATGGTTACGTGATGGTGAAATGACATGGCACCTAGTTCTGTAGCCCAGCTGCTTGACAAGGATGTGGAGATGGGTAGCAGTAGGCAGAAAGGGAAGCTCAACTCAACCACGTACGTACGTACGTGGCTCGTCACGCACCTTTGGTGAACTTTTCAGGGTTTATGTCAACACCGATGATCCGAGCTGCCCCTCGTAGCCTGGCACCCTCAGCAACCTACAAAAAAAAACAAATTCATGTGGTAAATGTCATTTCTTTTTCATAACAGCAGTTATTTATTTATCTTACTGACCGCGAGCCCGACAGCGCCCAGGCCGAAAATCGCAACGGTGGAGCCCGCGGAAACGTTTGCAGTGTTCCATACAGCCCCAACTCCTGACGATGCAATAACACACACGCGACAATTACATTATTATTATCTGAACGGGATGAATGAATGATCGCCAATTGATTTGCAGACACAGCTGATCTGGCATATGCCCAGTCCGGCCCATTCCAGTTCAGTTGTTCGTTCACATGTCCAATCCGTCCAGCGAATCCGAATCGAATGTACGTAACCATGTGCGTATTTAATTTTGGCAACCGGTAGATTACCTGTGGAGATGCCACAGCTGAGGAGGCACATCTTTTCCAGTGGTGCCTCGGGGTTGACCTTGACGGCGCAGGCCGCGTCCAGCACGGTGTACTCGGCGAATGTGGAGGTGTTGAGGAAGTGGTAGACCGGCACGGTGCGGCCGGACTCGCGGTCCGCCACGGAGAACCTGGTGCCGCCGTCGGAGACCATGGTGCTCTTGGAAGCGTCCACGCGGTAGGTCCCGCACAGGTTTGTCCGGTCGGACTCGCAGTAGGCGCAGGCCCCGCACTCGCCGTTGAAGATGGGGATCACATGGTCGCCGGCGGCCAGATCCTCCACGCCGTCCCCCACGCTCTCCACCACTCTGTGGAGAGACCATGCATAGCGGGGAGATCCAAAATGGTAACTAATTTAATGCCGCTGGCTTGCCATATGTACAAATAAAATAAAATACTGTGTGTAATATACTAATATTAGCACAAACGACGAGGACGACGCAGCAGGGTTTTTTTTTTTAAAAAAAAACACAAAATAACCAAGAAGGGGGAGGAGACGACGAAAGAGACGCACCCGGCTGCCTCATGGCCCAGGATGCGGGGGAACTTGCGGTGCAGCTCGTTCTATCATCATAAATATAAAAACAGCAGCATCACATGGCCGGCCCAATGCTAGATTATTACAGAATCAACTCTGCGACAAATAACGCAGCACAGGCGTACATATACAAAGAAATACTCCTAGATAACATAACATAACATAACCATTAGTTAGTTATCTTCACGAGGCATGACTACAACACCATAATAATTAAGCCATGAATGCAACACGTAGCTACATGGATAGATATTACCTCTCCCTTCAAGAAACTGAGATCGGTGTGGCAGATGGAGGTGAAGAGCAGCTTCACGCGCACCTCCAGGCGCCCCGGCGGCGCCACCTCCACCTCCTCCATCACAAGCGGCTCGCCGGGCCCCCACGCCACCGCCGCTGCACGTACGTATGTGTATACCAGACAGACAGTTGATGATGCCAGCTTTCATGGCCGGTGCCGTCGTCGCATCGCCGCCGCGAAAGAAGCCGCAACACCAAATGAAATCATACTACCTTTGCATTTGATGGGCTTTCCCCTGGTGGAGGCGCCGTTCGCCAAGCTGCTCTTGCCGTTGGCCGCCATGGTGGGGGCTTCGTTCGATGCCTCACTTCTCCCCCCTGGCTGGTCTACTTTTCAGAGAGTGGAGGAAATGAAATGGATGGAGCTCTTGGCTCTAGTGAGCGAGACAAGTGGAGGCCAGCCGGTTGGACTGTTTATATAGTGATGGGCGAGACAGGTGGAGGCAGAGGAACCAAAGCAGAATGGTGTTCATTTTTCTCTTCGTTTCCTTGCGTGGGCCGACGGTTTCTTCAATTTTGTTTTTTTAATTATACAGTATTTAGAGGCAGAGGCGTTTAATATTTCTAGATTTATATCTAGATACTTAGTAAAAGCTGCGAATTCTAAAAAAACCACTAATAGAAAAGAGCTATAATTAGTCTACAATAAGGTCTAATTTTTACGGATGTTTTCGATTATCGTGCGCCAGCGATAATAAACTTGTTGGCCCGATTAAAGAAACGTCAGTGGAATCCATCCATTTCTATGTTAGTTTGTTTAAGTGAACCACCAGTAGAAATCGTCCATTTCCACTAGGAGTTGGTTTAAGGATCTACCGGTGATAGTCTCGTTTCTATTGGCGGTTTCATTAAAATAACCACCAATTGAAATGGACGGTTTCCACTGGTGCTTGCTTACTCCAACCACCTATAAACTTTGTTGTATAAAACCCCCTTCTTCCTCCCGATCAGTACTGTTTCTCGCAGCCACCTTCCATTGACGACAATTTTGGAGGTCCCGATTTCACAAAAATATAAGGGGAGGTTTTGATCTTTATTTTTTGGAAGAAGCTTGCTAAGAAAAGTTGGTTTATATATCTCGTCATTTTTTGTTAATTCTTCCTCAATTTTAGCCATATTTTGGATCTAGGGTTTCACCATGTGTGAGAGAGAAGTTTTTTGTTCATTCTTACTCAATTTTAGCCACATTTTGGATCTAGGGTTTCACCATGTGTGAGAGAGAAGAGTATAGCTAGGTTATTTTCTCTATTTACTCAAATGAGGTTGCTTAAGATGATTAGATTTTATCTATCATCTCTCTCCTTTTCATGTTTAGTTCTCAATTTAGTTTATCTAAAATATATTTAGTTGTTTAATGAATGGTGCATGTGTTTGTATGGAGAGAGAGGAAGATAGGGTTGGTAACTAAGATTTTTTGTTTAGTTGCTAGAAAAGGTTAGTTTAACTATGTTTCTCTTGCTAGTTTTTTTTCATTTTTTGCTCAATTTTAGCCACATTTTGGAACTAGGCTTGCCGAAGGTCCGAAAAACACCTTCCCTGAGCTTGTTATCAAAAAACGAATAAAATAGTCCAAGCGTTTGCCGGTCCACCGATCAGCCAGTATGCACGCTTTGGCGGTTCGTCTTCTTCTTCTGCAGGGCTATATAAGCAGACAGGTTGGTGAGAAGTTAGCACAACATTCATTGCTATTGCACCGTTGTGCTGTTGAAAATTTTCACCGAAGCCGAAGTTCTCTGCATTGTACTTTCGAACAAGCATTTCATCGCTTAAGAACAACTTCGTCTAAGAGAAGCTAAACAACGAAATGGCCAGAGTAAGATCCACTGCAAGGGTATCCCACGAGGGAGATGAAACTGAAATGACTGAGGTAGCATCGATCTCAGAAATGATGAGGCGGTCGGGGCTGGTTGTGCAGGAAGGAGTTATTGCCGAAGGTACCTCTACTTCCGAAGCTGAACAAGTTGTGACTGAAGTTGAGAGTGATAATAAAAGTGAAGATGATGATAGTATTCTGTGTCCAACTAAGCCTAGTCATGTTGAATTTGGGAGGTCTACAGTAAAGGCTGAAGATCTGATTGTGATGAAGAAACTAGGATATTTTGGAGAAAATGATGATGAATTGGTTCGCTTTGCTGGAGAGGAAATAATTCCAGAGCCAAAGAAAGATGAAGTTGTGGTATTCAAGAGCTTCTTCAGGGCGGGGCTTTGGTTCCCCCTTTACGAGATGATAGGTGATGTTTTAAAAAAGTTTGAGATCTATCTCCATCAGGTGGCCCCGAACGCTATTGTCAGGCTCAGCGTTTACATCTGGGCTCTCCGAAGCCAAGGAAAGAGTGCTAACGCTGAAGGGTTCTACCGGGTACATAAGCTTCATTACTAGACAAAGGCAAGGGCTGACGGACTGCACAAAAACTTCGGATGTTACAACTTTGCATACCGAAAGGATACGAAGGCCCCCGTGATAGGCTACCGCACCAAGTGGCCAATTAGATGGACGAATGAATGGTTTTACGTGAAAGCAGACGAGAAAAAGGGAAAAACTTATGAGCATGGTGATGAGTCCGCTGCGATTAAACTTCAGCATGACTCGACCCCTGTGTAATATGCAGTTGGGGTCTCCTTGTCAGCTAGCTGAATTGGAATTCAGGGTCGTGGCTGAGCATATTAGCACGAGAGATTTGGTACAAGAATATCTGGCAAACCGGACATTCCCAACTTCTGGTGGTTGGGGGATGCCGAAGAAGAGAGAAGAGGGGAAGAAGTATGAGCTTGTCTGTTTGTCGTATCATTTCAAGTTCCAGAAAAGATTTTAAAAACCATTGTCACACCCGGGTTTTAGGGGTCCAAAGCTCGGGCGCGAACATAATCACCAGGTGTGCTGGGACCAAGTCTCACACATATGATGAATCATGACACAGGATCGAATGTCACATCTTTACTATATAATAGGAGTTCTGAACAAAATAAATAAATAATTACATTATAAGGGGACAACGGTCCAGCAACCTAAAGTTGACTGGGAGACGACGGCCTAGACCTCTCACGAACACATCGCAACATCCTCCATGCGCCTCATCCTGTGGTACCTGCTTTTGACCTGTGGGGGGTGTGAGACAGCAAGAGTGAGCTCACATACGTTCATAGCTCAACAAGTTGTGGGGAATAATGGGCACGAACTCGGCAAAGGTGGGAGCTCACGTGAAGTGTAAGGCTTACCAAAGAGGATGGTTAGAGCTGAGCATTGCTTTTAAAGTCGGTCAAAATTTTATTAGCAATTACTAAGTATAAGTAAATACCAACCCAATTAAGTAGTAGAACAAAAGTAACAACATCACCTATGATGCAATGCATATGACAAATTGAATTTAGTTCCATAAATTAATCATGTGAGGGTCCGAGCTGCTCATGACCGTGAGCATGGCTAGTATACCAGTTTTACACTCTGCAGAGGTTGCACATCTTTACCCACAAGTCATGTTACCCATTTTTCCACGGGGTTGTACGGGCCTCATACACCTATACCAAGGAAGTGAGGCAGGGTAACATTACGAGGCCTTTACAAAGTTCCACTAGCTTTAGAAAACCCGCTACAGTTTATAGGAAGCTCCAATGCAGGGATCCCTCGCCTGACCGCCATTGCAGCAAAATGAACCCAAGGACCTCCTTACACTGACCACTCCCCTACTGCCCTTGCCCCTTTCGGGTAAGGTAGTCTTCCACTAGCTTTCCTAATTAATCAGCCAAGGGCATCCCATTAAACCCTTGTGGTAGCACTGTTTTCCCGGGTGGTCGCTCCATGTTCCAACTAACATAATGATCTTATCATGAACAGTAAATAACAATTGATAATAAAAGTATAATCATGAATAATGTGTATCTCTATACCCAAAACCACATATAGCAATAGCAAGTACTACCCCAAAAGTTCAGTGGTAAACAAGGCATAAAGATAGACAAACTAGGGTAACCTATTAGGTCCCATTAAAATTAACCTATGCAGATCATTATGATTAATTAGAACATCATTGGGTAAAAGAAGTGATCAAGGGCATAACTTGCCTGGGACTTGAGATTCTAGGTACCAGGATGATCCTCAGATTCTCGTGACCTCACTGCTAGTCATAGCAATACAAACAAAACATGGTATAGGCAAAATTATCATTACACCAAACATAAGCACACACTGAATAATAATAATAATATACATATCGTAACAAGATCGTGGGTTCGAGAACTACTAAGATCGGAGTTACGGAATAGGAGTTATGATTTATGGATGATAAATGTGATTTAAATATTAATCTATATTATAAATTAGTTAATATACATCATATGAGAAATTATTAATTAACTCAACTTTAATCTAGATTATGATTTGATTAGAAACCATATTTTAGTCAAATCACTATCATGATCTAGTTTAACTTTGGTTAAAAGGTATAATCTACTAAACGTAGGCTACACAAATATCTAATTATAAAAATATGCTCTATGGTACAACTAATATCGCCACTGCGTAGATAATATTTTTATGAAGCTAACGCAATTCGAATGGATCAAATCGGAGTTAAAATGAATTAATTATGAATTTCTAAAGTCTACTTCTATTCTAGGGGTGATTTTGTGAATACCTGGGGACTAATTTGTAATTTCTAGAATTCTAGGGTCAAGCTGTGTATGTGGCCGAGGACGGCAGGTTTATACCAAGAAAAGGCAGGGTCTCTTTAGCTAAAAGTCACGACGAAGGGGTATTGATAGACTTTAGCCGTCCGATCAGAGCACCACGGTTCAGATTAAGTTATGAACTGGTACGCGAATACTGAACGCGGGATCACGATCCAACGACTCATATTAACCTATACGAAACAACGAGCTCCATCAGATCCTGGCCACTCATCCCTAGGGATGGAAATGGATAAACTATCCGCGGATAGTGTCTCTGGACATCCATATCTGCGGGTAACGGATATCCACGGATATATCCGTTTGCCCACTACACATACAACATATTTAAATCCTGCAAATTCAAACATGATATCATATTTGTCCAGCAAATTTAAATATGATAAAAACATACAGCCATACAGAATTTGTCCAGCAAATGAAATCTGATACATGTATTAAGGCATACAACGAGCAATATAAAATTGTCTAGCAAAATCAAATCTGAATTGTTCAAATTGATAAAATTACAAACACACAAGCCATAAGAATCAACACCAAAGACCAGCTGGTTATTCAGAATAAGCAGCCAACACACAAGATTCTTCTTTCATGTCTTCTTCATTATCTTCAAGGCAAGACCAAAAACTATTGAATCTTCCATCACCAGCATCTAAAATAAAGTTGCATGCACATTAGTATCTATATACTTCAAATATAACATATTGGAAAAATGAAGAAAAGTTCACCTTTAAGAGTGTGACGAAGCCAACTTTGACTGCACATCAAAGCTTCCACCATTTTAGGAGTGAGACGACTGCGATGGTCACTTAAAAGCCTGCCACTTGCGGGATGGGAGTACGGTATATTTTAACGGATATTCGGGTATTTGGTTATGGATATTGATTTTTCGTACCCGTTTTAAAAATATCCACGGATATCAAGTGCTACCCATATCCGTATCCATGGGTACAAACCTGTACCCAAAACCGTGCCCAACGGGTTTTTTATCCGCGGGTACGCGGATAAATCACATCCATTGCCATCCCTACTCATCCCATGCTCTACGACTCGCATTACTTCCCAAACAGTACGCTATGACGCTCACCGGATCAAAGATCGACGACTACCGAGCTTCTTCTCCAACAAGTGACAGGCCATGGCGGCGCAGCCCTGCCCGTGACGTGCCCTCACCGGCGAGGTACCCAACAGGCGGACAAGAGCATAAAACCCCCAATCCGAAAGCCCCTATGCGATGAAGAGAGGATGGCAAACTTCATGGACAGTTTCTTACACGGAATCCTTGCGGCAGTGACGCTCTCCTCGGCCCGCGGCGGACACGGCAACAGCGAGGCGAGGCAACAATGATGGCAGTGGCATCAAGGTCAATCCCCCAGCCTAGAGAGCACTGCCAGCATGACGGAGCCCCGATGAGCACCCGAACGGCCCGACGAATCCCCCAATGGCTTCCCAAGGCACCGAACGGGGCACCATGCCCTCGGCGGCGATCCTCGCCCGAGGTAGCTCCAGCCCCCAACTGCCACGAGCCCGATTCCAACCACCGACCGCCACCACACGATGCCCAGACCAGCACAAATAATATAGGAGGGAGCTCACCGGTTAATCGTGTTGCGTCGACCCCGCCCATAGAGGAGCGCGATTTGTGGCGGCGAGTTGCGACTACCCCAGTTCTTCTTCCATGGGCGGTGGTGGAGCACGACGCTTGGTTTTTATGGCCCAGAGGCAGATAAAGGTGGAAGGCTAGGGACCGGTTGGTTCATCGGATCGCGATGGCTCCGAAATCCGTGGAGTCTGTTCGGGAGAATGGACGTCCGTGCAGGAGCAGTCGGAAAGATCTCAGGCGGGGTAAATCGGCGTTCTATTGTGATCCCATGATCCAGTTGCGCCGACCTCCATGAAATGCGCGATGGATGTTTCCGTCGCCGCCGCACGAGGTGGAGGATGACCCAGGCATCCCTGGCCGACCTGCTAGAGGCGTGAGACGCCCAGTTGACCGCCGTGGAGAGCAAAGTGCCTGAGAGTCTAACGAGAGCGACCCACCGACAGAGGTCCACGCGGCGCACGACTTCGGCTGGAGAGTGGGGTCGGCCTGGCAGTCATGGCACGAGCGCAGTTGGGCTGGTGGCTGAGCGCTCGCGCAATGTGAGAACTGGGCCGACATAGTGGTTGTGGGTGGGCCGGCCAACGTGGAGGTGGCTCAAGAGCAGGCTTACCCTTTTTTTTCATTTTCCCTTTTTATTCTCAGTTTTTTTCTATATAAATTTCTATTTTGAATTCTCATATTTGAGTTTGGAGTTCTGTATTCAAATTAGTATGCACAACACCAAACCCCTAGCATGGTGGTAAAAAAGTGTTTTATTTTATTTGGAATATAATTAAACACATGCTACAGAACATAATTCTCACACACCTATCTTATTTTATTAGGGCACTCTTTTGGAATTCTAAAGTTCTCAATTCCTTTCCTATCTCCACTTAATCATAAATTATTTTAATACAAATATTTTTAAAGATTACTTTAATTATATAGTTATAAAGGAAAAATACTTTTAAAGTCTTTCTTCTATTTGTTGCTATAAGTTTTAGTTGCAAGTTTTGGATCTAAAATTTGAATACCAATCCCTTATTGCTATTTATTATCCCCAAAACGTTTTTATACAAATGTATGTATTATTATACCAATTTTAGGACTTTACAAATCCTACCCCCCTTTACAGAAATCTCGTCCTCGAGATTAGTAAGAAAGAGGATATAGGAAGAGTGGTTTGCAATTTAGTTTTTTTTAGTTTCTAATCAGTTCAAAAATCAAGAGTTTTTTTATTAGTGAGTGATTAGGAGAGCATGGGTATATATATGTATAGCCACCCAATGTGAGAAAAAAATGTCTTTAAAGCATGGATTGGCCTGGGGTAGGATTTAGTAGGGTAAGGAAGGACTCCATCATGCATAGTGGATCTTGATTCATCTGACGATCCAACTTGATCTTTGAAGACTTAAGTTGATGCTTATCCGTCATTGACGTGGTTGGCCTTCTTTGGCCCTCAATCCTGGAGTTGCCATCCGAGTTGAGGACATATGGCTAAGGACATATAGCTAGGATAGCTAGGGTACATGAGGTAGTTAGGTTTAAACAGGGGTTTACTTTGTTTTTTTTTGATATCTGGATTAGGCAACCTATGATGTAGGTTAGGTTGTTGCTTACGGACGAGTTAGTCCAAGGTATTAATTTAGGGTAAGATCTTGTTTATAGAATTAGGGCCTAATTTATGTCGCCAACATTATGTAACTTATTTAAGTAACTCAATTTGGATTATATTATGTTAGATTAGATGGGATCTAGATCAGATTGGTATAACTAGATAAGATTTATTTATTTTAGATTAGATTCTGGTTGTTACACTAGTGTGGGATAAATGTGCTTATTAGGGTAAGATGAATCTATAAGGATAGGGTAGAATCTTTTGAGGTCAGTTAGATCTATTAGGATGACTTAGAATCTGTTCAAAGTAAGACGAATTTATTAGGGTAGGAGAGTATCTTTTAAGACAAGATGGATCTATAAATACACTTTAATGGAGGATAATCTAGGTTGCTTAGTTACCTTATGAATTTTATTTATTTATATTTATGCCTATATGTATATGCAGATGCAATTGTGGACGTTACTCCACAACCCATCACACTTAATCAAAGATCCAAATCAAACAAGTATCATAAGAACAAGCACTCAAGTGTATAGATACCTATAAAAATAGTTTTGTTTTTGTTCCTAAGATTAGGTCTCCTATTCCTAAAGTCACTTTAGGCACAGGATTTCAAAGTGTGAAATCCACATTTGTCTTTTAGAGTTAAAAGGTAAGAATAATCAGAGTAAAGCAGCACTAGATGAGAAAAGATTAAGGTAAGTTTAGAAAGAATCAGAGTAGCAAAGGTAAGTAGATAATGGTTGTCAAGTTCTATCTAGGTTTCGTCCTACAGTCAATATTGCTCTGATACCACTTCTGTCACACCTGGGTTTTATGGGTCCAAAGCCCGGGCGCGAACATAATCACCAGGTGTGCTGGGACCAAGTCTCACACATATGATGAATCATGGCACAGGATCGAATGTCACATCTTTACTATATAATAGGAGTTCTCAACAAAATAAATAAATAATTACATTATAAGGGGACAACGGTCTAGCAACCTAAAGTTGACTGGGAGACGACGGCCTAGACATCTCACGAACACATCGCAACATCCTCCATGCGCCTCATCCTGTGGTACCTGCTCTTGACCTATGGGGGGTGTGAGACAGCAAGAGTGAGCTCACATACGTTTATAGCTCAACAAGTTGTGGGGAATAATGTGTATGAACTCGCCAAAGGTGGGAGCTCACGTGAAGTGTAAGGCTTACCAAAGAGGATGGTTAGAGCTGAGCATTGCTTTTAAAGTTGGTCAAAATTTTATTAGCAATTACTAAGTATAAGTAAATACCAACCCAATTAAGTAGTAGAACAAAAGTAACAACATCACCTGCGATGCAATGCATATGACAAATTGAATTTAGTTCCATAAATTAATCATGTGAGGGTCCGAGCTACTCATGACCGTGAGCACGGCTAGTATACCAGTTTTACACTCTGTAGAGGTTGCGCATCTTTACCCACAAGTCATGTTACCCATTTGCCACGGGGTTGTACGGGCCCCATACACCTCTACCAAGGAAGTGAGGCAGGGTAACATTATGAGACCTTTACAAAGTTCCACTAGCTTCAGAAAACCCGCTACAGTTTATAGGAAGCTCCAATGCAGGGATCCCTTGCCTGACCGCCATTGCAGCAAAATCAACCCTAGGACCTCCCTACACTGACCACTCCCCTACTGCCCTTGCCCCTTTCGGGTAAGGTAGTCTTCCACTAGCTTTATTAATTAATCAGCCAAGGGCGTCCCATTAAACCTTTGTGGTAGCACTGTTTTCCCGGGTGGTTGCTCCATGTTCCAATTAACATAATGATCTTATCATGAACAGTAAATAACAACTGATAATAAAAGTATAATCATGAATAATGTGTATCTCTATACCCAAAACCACATATAGCAATAGCAAGTACTACCCCAAAAGTTCAGTGGTAAACAATGCACAAAGATAGACAAACTAGGGTAACCTATTAGGTCTCATCAAAATTAACCTATGCAGATCATTATGATTAATTAGAACATGAGTGGGTAAAAGAAGTGATCAAGGGCACAACTTGCCTAGGACTTGAGATTCTAGGTACCAGGATGATCCTCAGATTCTCGTGACCTCACTGCTAGTCGTAGCAATACAAACAAAACATTGTATAGGCAAAATTAACATTACACCAAACATAAGCACAAACGGAATAATAATAATATACATATCGTAACAAGATCGTGGGTTCGAGAACTACTAAGATCGGAGTTACGGAATAGGAGTTATGATTTATGGATGATAAATGTGATTTAAATATTAATCTATATTATAAATTAGTTAATATACATCATATGAGAAATTATTAATTAAGTCAACTTTAATCTAGATTATGACTTGATTAGAAACCATATTTTAGTCAAATCACTATCATGATCTAGTTTAACTTTGGTTAAAAGGTATAATCTACTAAACGTAGGCTACACAAATATCTAATTATAAAAATATGCTCTATGGTACAACTAATGTCGCCACTGCGTAGATAATATTTTTCTGAAGCTAATGCAATTCGAACGGACCAAATCAGAATTAAAATGAATTAATGATGAATTTCTGATGTCTACTTCTATTCTAGGGGTGATTTTGTGAATACCCGAGGACTAATTTGTAGTTTCTAGAATTCTAGGGTAAAGCTGTGTATGTGGCCGAGGACGGCGGGTTTATACCAAGAAAAGGCAGGGTCTCTTTAGCTAAAAGTCACGGCGAAGGGGTATCGATAGACTTCGGCCGTCCGATCAAAGCACCACGGTTCAGATTAAGTTATGAACCGGTACGCGAATACTGATCGCGGGATCACGATCCAATGACTCGTATTAACCTATACGAAACAACGAGCTCCATCAAATCCTGACCACTCATCCCATGCTCTACGGCTCGCATTAGTTCCCAAACGGTACGCTACGACGCTCACCGGATCAAAGATCGACGGCTACCGAGCTTCTTCTCCAACCAGTGACAGGCCACGGCAGCGCAGCCCTGCCCGCAACGTGCCCTCACCGGCGAGGTACCCGACAGGCGGACAAGGGCGCAAAACCTCCAATCCGAAAGCCCCTACGCGATGAAGAGAGGATGGCGAACTTCATGGACGGTTTCTTACACGGAATCCTTGCGGTAGTGACGCTCTCCTCGGCCCGCGGCGGACACGGCAATAGCGAGGCGAGGCAACAATGATGGCAGCGGCATCAAGGTCAATCCCCTAGCCTAGAGAGCATTGCCAGCATGACGGAGCCCCGATGAGCACCCGAACGGGCCGGCGAATCCCCCAATGGCTTCCCAAGGCACCGAACAAGGCACCATGCCCTCGGCGGCGATCCTCGCCCGAGGTAGCTCCAGTCCCCAACTGCCACGAGCCCGGTTCCAACCACCGCCCGCCACCACACGATGCCCAGACTAGCACAAATAATATAGGAGGGAGCTCACCGGTTAATCGTGTTGCGTCGATCCCGCTCACAGAGGAGCGTGATCCATGGCGGCGAGTTGCGACTACCCCAGTTCTTCTTCCATGGGCGGTGGTGGAGCACGACGCTTGGTTTTTATGGCCCAGAGGCAGATAAAGGC
The DNA here is from genome assembly GCA_029449295.1 of Zea luxurians. Classification (NCBI taxonomy): domain Eukaryota; kingdom Viridiplantae; phylum Streptophyta; class Magnoliopsida; order Poales; family Poaceae; genus Zea; species Zea luxurians. The sequence goes on from JAOPSE010000029.1 coordinate 21,256,288, forward strand.
GGAAGGCTAGGGACCGGTTGGTTCATCGGATCGCGATGGCTTTGAAATCAGTGGAGTCTGTTCGGGAGAATGGACGTCCGTGTAGGAGCAGTCGGCAACATCTCAGGCGGGGTAAATCGGCGTTCTGTTGTGATCCCATGATCCAGTTGCGCCGACCTCCGCGAAATGCGTGATGGATGTTTTCGTCGCCGCCGCATGAGGTGGAGGACGACCCAGGCCTCCCTGGCCCACCTGCTAGAGGTGCGAGATGCCCAGTTGATCGCTGTGGAGAGCAAAGTGCCAGAGATTCTGACGAGAGCGACCCACCGACAGAGGTCTACGCGGTGCGCGGCTTCGGCTGGAGAGTGGGGTCGGCCTGGCAGTCATGGCACGAGCGCAGTTGGGCTGGTGGCTGAGAGCGCGTGCGACGCGAGAACTGGCCGATAGAGTGGTTGTGGGTGGACCAGCCAACGTGGAGGTGGCCCAAGAGCAGGCTTACCCTTATTTTTTTCCATTTTCCCTTTTTATTCTCAGTTTTTTTTCTATATAGATTTCTATTTTGAATTCTCATATTTGAGTTTGGAGTTCTCTATTCAAATTAGTATGCACAACACCAAACCCCTAGCATGGTGGTAAAAAATGTTTTATTTTATTTGGAATATAATTAACCACATGCTACAGAACATAATTCTTATACACCTATCTTATTTTAATAGGGCACTCTTTTGGAATTCTAAAGTTCTCAATTCCTTTCCTATCTCCACTTAATCATAAATTATTTTAATATAAATATTTTTAAAGATTACTTTAATTATATAGTTATAAAGGAAAAATAGTTTTAAAGTCTTTCTTCTATTTGTTGCTATAAGTTTTAGTTGTAAGTTTTGGATCTAAAATTTGAATACCAATCCCTTATTGCTATTTATTATCCCCAAAACATTTTTATACAAATGTATGTATTATTATACCAATTTTAGGGCTTTACAACCATGCACTGAATGGTTAGAATTGATAGAAACCATGTGTAATGAAATTCTCGGAAATTATACAAAGAAAGAAGATCAGTTAATGACTACTGCCTTCTGCACCCGCCCAAAGTGAAGGCTGAACCGTGTGATGGATGCTCTGAAGTTTGAGTATCTTGATTACAAAAGGCTTGATGAAGGGGCCGGAGGAGTCAAGAGGAAGAGAATTGTCAGCATTCTGAGTAGGAAGACTATTCGGTCGGTTAAAGAAGACCAAAAGGCTTTAAAAAAGCAAAAAAAGCTGTATCGGAGCCGAAGGTATCGGCTCCCAAGAAATGGAAGCTTGTAGAGATATCCTCTGTGAAGACGAAGGTGCAAGATGTGCCGAAGCAGACTATGAGCTCTTCTTCGTCTTCTGCTGATGAGGTCTCAAAGATTTTAAAGGAAATGACTGAACCTTTCCCATTTGCACTACTAAGTCCTCTGAGGTTGGATCTGACTAGCCTCTTACAGTCAAGGGAAATCGCTTCGGCTGTCGAGGGGAAAAACGAGGGGCAGAAGAAGCGACGTATGGTGAATATAATGGAAGCTATTGAACAGACCCCGCGCTCAGCTTCGGCGGATAAAGCTACTATCCCAACGATGCTGAAGCTACTGCCGCAGCTGAAGCCGAGAATCTCACAACCACCTTGTTGAAAATCGACAGACTTATATCGGATGTGGTTGTGGAGAAAGATGTAGCCACAGTGACCTCTAATAAGGGGATGAAAATTGAAGAAACTTCTTCGGAAAGCATGAGTTTTGACCTACGGTACCTGGGTGGCCAATAGCTTTTCGAAGAAGACATATCAGAATTAAAGGAATTTGCTATATCCTACGGCTACTAGCCTGGATCAATGCTCTTCGACGGGGTTGATGAAGAAATTGTGGGATGCATTTGTGACCGCGCTGGGACAAAAATTATAAGCACTCTGTCTAAGAGCATTGGATTCTCAATGTTTGAAAAGGATATCAGCTGCTACAGACGTGAACACATCAACGACAGCTTATTTTACTCGAACTTCATAGTAAGGCTCCTTTGCAAGTTACTGTTGATATCTTCGTGTTGATTTAGGTATTCTAACTTTAATTCATTTTTACAGAGTTTATTGCTAAGCAAAGCTTTGAAAATGCAACAAGATGACGAAGATACAAAGAATGAAATTGTTGTTAAGAGCTTTGAAGATAAAATCAAGAAACTTGAAGATTCTTTGAAAGAAAAAGATGATTTGCTGCATTCAACCGAAGGGTCGCTTGCCAAAGCTTAGGCTCAAAATGAGAAATTAAGCAAAGAGTTGAAGGAGACTCATATACTTTTGGAAGAGAACTCCAGCCAATTCAACCGTGAAACCGAAGCTTTGAATATGACAATCAAGGTTGAGGCTGAAAAGAATCTGAAGCTGAGTGAAGCACTCAAAACTCTTAAGAATAAATGTTTTAACTTTGTAACTCAATGCACTGCTCGATTAAAGAGTATATTCAATTCAGTCGGAGCTACATCCGAAGGAGCTAGTCTCTTTGACGAAGATATCCTCGGAGCACTTGAATGCGTCAAGAATGAGGTTGACGTCCTCGATAAAGTCATAACTGGTCACAGTGACTTCTATGCGCTAGTAGCTTCTCGTGGTACGGCTGCCGCTTTCATAAAAGTCGGGTGCAACCATGCAAGGGCCATTAGCAGGCCAAACTTTGGGCTGTCTCCAGCTAACCATATTAACATTCCGGCCGAAGCCCGAAGCATTGGCAACAGATTTATTACCCGGATCTGGGCGAAGGGCGGTCGAGAACTGGCTAGAGATGAAGCTCGAAATCTGCTTAGTAAGGTATACAAAATCTTTTTACCTTTGCACTTTTATTTTATACTTTATCTTACCACATTCCTCAGTATCTGCCTTTGTCATTCTTCATGAAGATGGTACCAAAAGCTAGCAAACCGAAGCTATAACTGAAGCATTAGAGGAAACTTCAGAAGCTTCATTTGCTAGTATTTGTAGAAATACTTTTTGGGAACTCTTTGTGGAAAGAGATGTATTGTTTGACAAAAAATTGTAATTAACTATGAAGAAGTAGTTGTAAATATTTTGTAAATGCTTGGTAATGCTATTTTACCTTTCCTCCTTGTGTTATCTGCTTTGCTGTGGATGAAACAACTGCTTGTAGCTTTTTGAGCCAAAGACGAAAAACACCTTCCCTTCTTTTTGTTCACATCGAAGCACCTTTCGATCATAGTCAAACATCAACTTCCACATATGCAATGAGATGAAGCATCTTCATATATAGAAACCTTCGCTTTCCCTGTTAATGCTTTGTGCTTTATGTCATGATTATGAATCTACAGATGCTTAATGTATGTTTGTATGAATGCAAAAGATGATGTAATGAAGCGTGCAAATGTATGCCGAAGGTAAAAAATTCACACGAACGCATACACAGACTCTGCATCCCTTTAGGAACGACTTTGGAGTCTCTTCACCTTTTACATAGGTGGTACTTCAGCTCTGCATTCCCTTAGGAACGACTTTGGAGCTAAGCTCTGCATCCCCTTAGGAACGATTTTGGAGCTTCTTCACCTTTTACTTAGGTGGCATTTAAGCTCTGCATCCCCTTAGGGACACTTTGGAGCTTCTTCACCTTTTACTTAGGTGGCATTCTAGCTCTGTATCCCCTTATGGACGACTTTGGAGCTTCTTCATACTTTTTTATACTCGATGGTGTAATCCCAGATCCTTACATTTTACATGTGGGGGAATTTGGCACTTGTATTTCTCAGGGCTACAACAACAACAACAACAACAACAACAAAGCCTTTTTGTCCCAAGCACGTTGGGGTAGGCTAGAGATGAAACCCTGTATGAAAACCTCAGAGCTCAACCCCAAAGAAAAGAAAAGGGAAACAAAGGCAAAGGAGAACTGAAAAACGACGAAACGGGGAAACACATAAAAAGAGATAAAACGCATAAGAACCAGCAAGATCTAAATGGGCACAAGAAAAGGTCAAACGATTAAGGAGGAAAAGCGAAACTATGAATCAAGGTTCTGGCACGTGAATTGCACACTTCCACCCCTTCCTATCCACGGCGAGCTCTTTATCAATATTCCAATCATTCAGGTCCCTCTTCACAGCCTCTGTCCACATCAAGGTTGGTCGACCTCTACCTCTCTTCACATTCTCGGGACGCCTAATTATTTCGATATGCACTGGTGCCTCTTCAGGTCTTCGTTGGATATGTCCAAACCATCTCAAGCGATGTTGCATAAGCTTCTCCTCAATTGGTGCCACTCCTACTCTCTCTCGTATATTATCATTCTGAACTCGATCTCTCCTTGTGTGGCAACATATCCAGCGCAACATACGCATCTCTGCCACACTTAGTTGTTGGACATGTCATCTTTTAGTGGGCCAACATTCTGCTGCATACAACATAGCCGGCCGGATTGCTATCCTGTAGAATTTGCCTTTTAGTTTGTGTGGCACCCGGGGGTCGCATAAGACATCCGTAGCTTGCCGCCACTTCAACCATCCAGCTTTAATTCTATGACTGACATCCTCATCGATGTCTCCCTCCTTCTGAAGCATTGATCCTAAATAACAAAAAGTGTCTTTCTTGGGTACCACTTGCTCATCAAGCCTAACATCGCCATCCTCATACCCCATGGCACTAAAATCACACTTCATATACTCTGTTTTAGGCCTACTAAGCCTAAAACCTTTTGCTTCCAGCGTCTGCCTCCACAGTTCCAACTTTTGCGAAACACCACTCCTACTCTCCTCAATAAGTACCACATCATCGACAAAAAGCATACACCATGGTATATCTCCTTGTATGTCCCTTGTGACCTCATCTATCACCAAAGCGAAAAGATAAGGGCTCAAAGCCGACCCTTGATGTAGTCCTATGTTAATTGGAAAGTCATCGGTGTCTCCATCACTTGTTTGGACACTTGTCACAACATTAGTGTACATATCTTTAATAAGATTAATGTACTTTGTTGCTACTTTGTGTTTTTCCAAGGCCCACCACATTACACTCCTAGGTACTTTGTCATAAGCCTTCTCCAAGTCTATGAAGACCATATGCAGGTCTTTCTTTTGTTCTCTGAATCTCTCCATAAGTTGTCTTAGTAAGAAAATGGCCTGCATAGTTGATCTCACGGGCATGAAACCAAACTGATTTTGGGTCACGCTCGTCATCTTCCGCAGGCGGTGTTCAATGACTCTCTCCCATAGCTTCATTGTATGGCTCATGAGCTTAATTCCACGGTAATTTGTACAACTTTGAACATCTCCTTTGTTCTTGAAGATTGGCACTAATGTACTCCGCCGCCACTCGTCGGGCATTCTATTTGTCCGAAAGATGGTGTTGAAAAGCTTAGTCAGCCATACTATCGCTATGTCTCCAAGGCATCTCCATACCTCTATAGGGATACCATCAGGGCCCATCGCCTTTCCTACCTTCATCCTTTTTAGCGCCTCCTTAACTTCATATTCTTGGTGTATTGCTCAGGGCTACACAAAAAATAAAAATTACAACTATGGCTCCATTAAAAACCTTTTCCCCTCTTGAAAGGAAAATGGTGCCATAAGGAAAAAGTAAGAAAATTACAAAATTTACACATAATATCTCCAAAGCTCATCTGCATTCCAAGATCTTGGAATGTCATTGTCATCCATGTCTTTCAACGTGTATGACCCAGGTCTTGACGAAGATACCACCAAGAAAGGACCTTCCCATTTAAGCTGAAGTTTCCCCACTGTATCCGGGTTAGCCACTCTTCGAAGTACTAAGTGTCCTGGCTTGATATTCTTTAGTCTTACCTTCCGATCACACTATTTGACTATTTTGGCTTGATACTTATTGATGTGATATATTGCTTGAAGTCTGGTCCCTTCTATGGTATCTTTTGTTATTTTACAATCATCTTCGTCTTCTGCCGTCCTTATCGAACCCGCTCTTGCTTCTTCTGGTGTTGTTGTTTCATAGCCGAATAAAAGCTTGAATGGGGAAAATCATGTTGACCTTGAGACAACAGTGTTGTGGTTCCATACCACTTTTATTAATTCATCTGGCCATTTTCCTTTTGGCTGATTGAAGATTGACTTCATTATTCCTGTTATTATGATTCCATTAGCTCGTTCTTCCAGTCCATTTGATTCTGGATGTCTTACAGATGCAAAATGTATTTTTGTACTGATTTGGTCACAAAAAGCTTTGAACATTTTAGCATCAAACTGAGTTCTGTTATCGACTGTAATGGCCTTCGGCACACCAAATCAACAAACAATATTCTGCTAGAAAGACTTCTGAACCGTGGCCGAAGTGATTTTAGCTAGAGGTTTAGCTTCAATCCACTTTGAAAAATACTCCACCGCTACCACAACGTATTTTAAATTTCCTTGCGCTGGTGGAAGTGGGCCTAATAAATCTAGACCCCACCTTTGCAATGGCCAGGTGGGCTGGATTAGCTGAGTTAAAGACGAAGGTTGTTTTTGATCTCTGGCACACTTCTGACAGCTTTCACATTTTTGAACTAAATCCGCTGCATCTGAGGCTGCCCTCGGCCAATAAAATCCTTGTCTGAAAATTTTTCCATGTAAAGGCCTAGACCCAATATGAGCTCTGCATAGCCCTGCATGTATTTCCTTCATTAGCTCCTAACCTTCAGTTCTAGACAAACACTTCAACAATGGAGAGCAAACTCCTTGTTTATACAATTCTCCTTCTATGATTACGTAAGGCCTTGTCCTAGCTTCCATTCTTTTGATATAAGCTTCATTGTCTGAAGGACAGTTGCCTTGTAAGAAGGATACAATCTCAGTCCTCCAATCTTCACTGTGCACTGGTGAGATTGTAAGCACAGCTCGCTCCATGATCTCAACTGAAAGTGCTTTTATTGTTTCAAAAAATACTTTCGAAGGTAATGGGAGCCCCTGTGCCACTGACTTAGCTAATAGATCTACATGTTCATTTTGTCCTCTTGGAATATTCTTTACTGAGAAACCTTCGAAAGAGGCTTCCATTCTTCGTACTGTATCAAGATATTTTCAAGCTTCGATCTCTTGCTTTGCTGCTTTTGTCGATGTGACTTATGATAACTTGTGAATCATATTTGAGGATTGCCCTTCTTATTCCCATTGCCTTGAGTTTTCAAAGCCCCAAGAGAAGGGCTTCATATTCTACAATGTTATTTGTGTAGTTGAACTCCAACCTGGCTGCGTAGCAGGTTCTAATCTTTGATGGAGAAATTAGAATAACAGCTGCACCTGCGCCAAAGGTTCCCCATGACCCATCACATAACACTATCCAAGCTTCATTATCTTTTGTTCTTTTGTCGTCCTGAGCCCCTGGCGTCCAATCAGCAATAAAGTCTGCTAATGCTTGAGATTATATTGTAGACCTGTGGACATAATCTATAGTGAATTCATTCAGCTCTGCAGCCCACTTTCCAACTCTTCCTGTGGCTTCCCTGTTCCTTATTATGTCCTTAAGAGGCTGAGAAGAAGGTACTACGATATGGTATGACTGGAAATAGTGCCAAAGCTTTCTAGAGGCCATCAATACACATATAGTACCTTCTCTAGCTCTGTGTAATTTCTTTTTGATAGACTAAGTACTTTAGAGACAAAGTACACTAGCACTTGCTTCTTCACTTAGCCATCTTGCTTTTCTTGCACCAATGCTGCACTAACTGCAGCGTGAGAAGCATATACATATAACAACAATGGGGCTCCTGGAGAAGGTGGGGGTTAATGTTGTTAGTTCTATTAGATATTGCTTTAGCTCTTCGAAAGCCTTTTGTTGGGTTGGTCCCCACTGGAAGACTTTGGCTAATTTCAGCACTTCAAAGAATGACAAGTTCATTTCTGTTGATCTTGAAATAAATCTGTTTAATGAGGCTAACCTTCCTATCAATCTTTGGGCACCTTTTCTTGACTTCGGTGGCTCCATCCGAAGTATAGCTTCTATCTTGTTTGGGTTAGCCTCAATTCCTTTTGTTTACACAAGACACCCAAGAAATTCCCCTTCTTCACTCCGAAGACACATTTCTCTAGGTTGAGCTTGAGGCCGCCCTTTCTAAAATTGGCAAATGTTTCTTGTAAATCGGCGATGTGACTTTCTTGCTTGATACTTTTTACTATGATATCATCGACATATGTTAGAACATTCCTACCAATCTAAGAGCAAAGGACTTTAGCAGTCATTTTGCTGAAGCTTCCTCCAGCATTCTTGAGCCTCTCGGGCATCCAAAGGTAGCAGTAGGTCCCGCTAGGGGTTATGAAGCTTGTCTTGGGCTCGTCTTCCTTCTTCATCTCGATTTGATGGTATCCTGAATAACAGTCCAATAGACTCATGAGCTCCGAAGTAGCTGCTGCATCCACAAGGGAGTCTATCCTTGGTAAAGGGAACTCATCCTTTGGGCATGCCTTGTTAAGATCCGTAAAGTCAATGCACATTCTCCACTTTCCATTGGCCTTCTTCACCATCACAGTATTAGCTAGCCACTCTGGAAATGTCACCTCTCTAATCACATAGGCACTCAGGAGCCTTTTGGATTCCTTTCTTGCACCTTCGGCTTCATCATCGAACATCTTCTGAAGCTTTTGCTTCCTTGGCCTAATTGCCGGATCTACATTGAGTGAGTGCTCAATGACGTCTCTGTTGACACCACAAAGATCATGGCTGACCAAGCAAAGACATTCTTGTTGTTGAACAGAAACCTCAACAAAGTTTTTTTCTTGTTCATCAGATAACTGAGACCCCAGCAACACCTTCTGCTCGACTAAGTCTTCACATAGAAACATGGGCTTTAGTTGATCTACTAAGGCAGCCTTATCTCTTTTATGCTTGTATAGTTGATGAGCTTCGGCTTCATCTATGTTATGGATAGCTTTTGAATCTATCCAGTTCCCTTTGGCCCTTCTAGCGGCCTCTTGACTTCCATGCACAACTATGGGACCCTGGTCAGATGGTATCTTCATGCATAGATATGCTGGATGAAGTATTGCTTCGAAGGCATTTAATGTTCCTCTATCAATGATTGCATTGTAGGCATATTCCACATCAACAATGTCAAAAACAACTTGCTCTGTCCTTGTATTATGAACATAACCGAAGGTAATTGGCATTGTTATCTTCCCGAGTGCCACTATCTACCTTCCTCTGAAGCCACACATGGGGTGTGTTGCATCATGTATCTTATCATCCTGCTCCTGCATCTGCCTAAAAGCTTTTGCAAAGATGATATCTATTGCACTACCTGTGTCTACAAGGACGTTGTGCACTAGGAACCCCTTGATGACACAAGATATGACCATTGCATCATTATGAGGGTAGTCCTTGAGTTGAAGGTCTTCCTAGGAGAAAGTGATTGGTATATGAGACCACTTGGACTTAATGAAGGGTCCCTGCACTCCAACATGTTGTACTTTTCTTTGTGCCTCCTTTTTCTGCTTCTTGTTAGCTGGATCAGAACTTGAACCGCCTATGATTGGGAGCACCAGCTTCGTAGCTGAAGGTGCCATGGTTTGAGTTCCTTGCGAAGCTATTGTCACTATCATGGAAGTGAGTTCACCAGAGGTGGACACCAATATTGGTCACCTGTTCTCAAATGCTGCGAATCAAGCACAAGGCAACACAATTGTTAAGCATTAAGGACCTTCGTCCTCTGAAGCATTGCCTCCTCTCGGATTTAATGATCATCGGACGAAGGTCGTGAAGGACATGCCTTTATCATTTTGTAGATAAATAAGAATACATCAGGATGAAGAATATAATTCATTGGTTCATTGACATTTATATTTCATAATGTACACATGAATATTAACAAAGTTTACATTACATTGATACATTCGGCTTGCTCAAGGGTGTTGATGCGAGAGTGATTATAGTCCAGCGTGAACAGTATGGGGGTACTGTTCACCTATTTATAGGCACGGGACACAACTCGGGTAAAATTACATTTATGACCTTCAACACTTTGCTTATTAACATGATTTAAATCGCTAAGGACTAGATAGACTTTTCATCCTCTTTGTCTTGACGAGCTTCGACATAAATAGAAGGAAATCCTCAGTATTGCTTTGCTGATGATCTATATCTTGAGGACCTTCAGCGGAGAAGAAGACCCCCCACAGTCGGCTTTTTGTTTCATTCAACGCTGAGATGGACGAAGAGAAGAAAAGCGTTGACCCTGCACTAGCTGGTTTCTACGAAGCCATGGAAAGGACCAATGTTGAGAAGATTGCTGATGGAATGTAAGCTGGGCTGTCTGGGGGTTCTAGTGACAGTGAGGATTTTGATGTGGAGAGTGACAACGATGACGCTGAAGATCGGTTGTGGAGGCCAAGTCATGTTGATTTTGGAAAATCCACTGTTAAGAGGACAGATTGAAGCAATGAAAGGTAAATATTTTTGTGATACAACTATAGTGAGGGCCGGAGGAGAGAATATTGTTCCTCTTCCTGAAGCTGATGAAGTGGTTGTTTACAAGGGGTTTATGAAGGCTGGCCTTCGGTTTCCTCTGCATAAAATGCTTGTTGAAGTACTTAAAAGATTCAAGATATATCTTCATCAACTCACCCCTGAAGCTTTGATCAAAATCGAGGTTTTCAACTGGGCATTAAGGAGCCAGGTGTTGGAACCAGACGTCGATTGCTTCTGTAATATACATGAATTATCTTATCAGACAAAGGCAATGGGGAAGGAACAATACCACAACAATTTTGGTTGCTATTCTTTCATGTACCGCTCTGATGTAAGACACACTGTTCCCACGCTTCGCAAAAAATGGCCCAGATCTTGGATGAAGGAATGGTTCTATGTTAAGAATGATTTGGTTGGGAGTGAGGATATAAAAGATATTATTCAGTGTCCAATACGATCTCGCTTCGGCATCCGAAGGCCCTCGATCATGAATAGTGACAAAGCTCAAGCCTGCCTGGTAGCCTTCAACACTGTGTGCGACTACATTGGCATCAGAAACTTGGTCCAAGAGCATATAGCTTTCAAAGTATGGCCCCTTGTTAATGAATGGGAAATGCTGAAGGAGACCACTGATAGCTCAAGCGAAGGTGGTCTAGTTTATTTGAAATATACATACCGCTACAGAAGTCAATTCGGTGAGCCAAATGGCAAATGGCTCAAGGCCATCGAGGCAACCGCTGATGATTTATTAGGGGGCTTATACGAAAGCCGAAGATGAAGCCATGAATATTGCCTTCGGCGCCCGCAGAAAGAAAAGGCTGAAAAGATTTTTTGATGTTATTGGCTTTGCCTATCCTGATTACTGTTTTCTGGCTCGAAAGCATGGGGCGAAAAATAAAATTGCATCATTGACCCCCTCTACTGCGCCACAACCAATGAAAATGAAAATTGTGACTCACCGACTGAAGTCATGTTTTGGAGAGGGCTGCTATTCTGCCTGCTGCAGGGGTCTCAAAGATAGAGGCCGTTGAGTCTACCGAAAATATCTTCCCAACTTCGGAGGTAATACCCGCTATAGTAGCCGAAGTTCCCACCATTCAACTAGAGAAAACAGAACCATAGAGCTCTGAGACCGATGAGCAGCTGAAGCTACAGAGTCCTCCAACAATGTCGGGTTGTCAAAGACATCAACCATTCTAGCGGCGACTCCTAGGAAAGGGAGGAGAATGGCCAACGTTCTAGACGCTGTGCTAAAACCTTCGAAGATGACTACTCCTGCTCCTACTAGGGTTTTCGAAGATAAAGTTGAAGAATTAGAGGTTGTTGCTGCAAGCGCTGCTCCTGCCTTCGCTAAGGCCGGACCTTCAGAAACTATGCCAATAGAGCAAGTAAAGGAAAGTCTACCAGAGAAGTTAACACTGCCGATACCCGAAATGGTGTCAATCGAAGATATTGATTTTATCATCCGCCACGCTTCGGGAAAGCAACTGACACAGCGGCAAGTTGTCGAGGCCCAACATTACGCCAAGGAACTGGAATATCCTCGAGGATCCCTGGTTTAGGAAGGTGATGAAGAAAATGACTTTCTATACTGTCTTCCTGAGAGCAAGGAAATGGATGTCTGCCGAGAGATGATGGACAAGATGGGTTATCCGAAGCTTGAGTTTGGGCTATCCTTAATGCCGAAGGACCATCTAGCAGACAACTTAGCATACATTAGTCTGAAGGTTTGTGCTTACTATCCTTCTCAATCTTTTGGTGATCATTTCAAGTATATTATTTGCTCGTATTTAATAAACATTTCTTTTATTATTAGGGTCTTATTTTAAGCAAAGCTTTAAAAGCCCAAAAGATTGCGAAGATGAGAGCACGAAAATAGCCTTCAAGAATTTGCGCTCAGAGATTATAACTCTTCGGAATGAGGCGCTTGAAAAAGATAAAATCATGCTTTCTTTGGTTGAAAGATTAAAGGCAAGCGAAGCTAGCTTGGCCAAATTCTCCGAAGTGGACCAAAACATTCTTAAATTTGAGAAAGAAAAAGAAGCAGATGCAAAGAGTATACCTGATCTGGAATATGCCTTGTCTATTCAAGTTGGATTGCACAGATCTGAAGTAGCAAGATTGGAAAAGAAACTTGATGAAGTTACTGCAAATTTCAACGTCGAGTAATCGAAACGCGAGATATCCGACACCGAGCGGATGAGGGTTTAGAAGAATGTTGAAGAGCTTTGGCAGGCGAAGGAGGAATGCTATAACATTGCAATGCAGTGCTTAGACAAATTAAAAAATGGTTTTACTAGTGTTGGCGCATTCTCAGCTCATCGAAATTTCATTCGTGGTGACCTCGAGGGTGTACTCAAATGGATTGAGGGAGAAGTCGAAGCATTCAACGAAGTTCTCTCTGGCATGGGGGATTTTTGTGCCTATGTAGGTGCTTGGGGAGCTATATTTACTTGAAAAAGCTGGTTGTGACCATGCAAAGGCTGTAATTCAGCCAAACTTTTTAGTTTCAGCGACTGACATCAAGGAGCCGTCAGCAAAAGCTACTGCCCTTAGTGGGAAATTTTATTATGAAGTGTGGATGAATGGCGGTTGAGAGATGGCAGACGAAGCCATTAGGCAAAATGAAGAAGAGTCTCATCTTGCCTCAGAAGAAGCAAGAAGAGCTGAAGAGGCCGCTGAGCGCGAAAGACGTATAGATATGTTTGTCATATTTTAGCTTCGTAAGTATGTTAGCTTCATGCCTGACAAAAACTTATATTTTGGTGCAGTTAAACTGTCTCCTCCTCCAGAGCCATACAACCCTGAGGCCGATCTAGCCCTGAAGGGTACTATCGATGAAATCGGGATAGCGAATGAAACAATTGATGAAGCTGTAAATAGACTTCTAAACGAAGCTGTTGAGAGAGATTTAAAGGAGGATGATTAGGCTATGTATAAAGACATTTGCATAATTTTGTATGGTTTTTTTATGTAACAAACAATTGCAATCTTTGTGTCTCATGATGTATTATATTTCTTTGTGTAGCATGAAATTGTCATATGTACCTTTTTGAGCCGAAGGCGAAAAAACACCTTCCCTTCTTTTCACGCTTCATAAAGAAAAATCCTTATTTCGCCGAAGCAGCATTATCAAACTTGAAGGTCTTGCCATAAGTCTTATATAAGAAATACCATTGCCGAAGTAACAGTATTGGTCTCGAAGTTCTTGTGTAGGTCTTGTATGAGGAATTCTTTACCGTTTAATAGCAACGGGTAAAGTTGCAGCAACCTTTCATAATTCTTTGTCAAAGAGATGGTTAGCTTCGAAGGTTAACCATTGTTGATGAAGGAGCAATTTCTCTTCTTTTCCGCTATTTTGAATGATGCAAGATGATGAATGATGCGGTGTTATGATGCAGGATGATGCGATGATATGATGGAACAAAAAATAAAGAATCTAGTAATAGTAAGACTCTGCATCCCCTTAGGAATGACTTTGGAGTCTCTTCACCTTTTACTTAGGTGGCATTTAAGCTCTGCATCCCTCTAGAAATGACTTTGGAGCTTATTCACCTTTTACTTAGGTGGTATTTTAGCTCTGCATCCCCGTAGGAACGACTTTGGAGCTAAGCTCTGCATCCCCTTAGGAACGACTTTGGAGCTTGTTCACCTTTTACTTAGGTGGTATTTAAGCTCTGCATCTACGTAGGAACGACTTTGGAGCTTTTTCACCCTTACTGTTACACTCGATGGTGTAATCACATATTTATTACAACATGTCGAAGGTTACACCTTCTCAAATTGTCTCTGAGGCAAGAACCTGAAATCGAGAGAAATGAAAGTTACAATAGGTGTATATGGAAATTTTTAACCCAGCCCCTTTGTAGGTTTTGTAAATGTGCCTTGACTCTAGAACAGTGCTATTAATTGTCTGAGCTTCGAACTCTTCTCTTGCATCATGTTGTTGCTGAATTTGACGCTGCCCTTCAGGCTGTTGGTTGTGGGACGAAGTTGGAGCCATGACCAGTGGTTGTGGCAAGGCCCAAGCAGCTGGAGAGTGGCTTGCTGAAGCTATTGAAACTGTGGGATGTGAAGATGGCTACTGATTGCCCACATACTCTATAATGTATGGGGAATAACACGAAGCAGTACACAAGACTTGTTTTGGCTCATTTTGCCGTGCTTCGGCCTCAGCTATCTTCTTTTGCTTCTGTATTGTAACTTGGCAGGTCCTAGGTGTGTGCCCCTTATCCTCTCCACAGAACAAACAGAACAACCTTCTTGGTTGTGAGTTGAATCTTCCTTCGAAGCTTTGCCCCCCTCTGTCTCTTAGGGCTGGTGGTCTAAAGGAGCTTTGCTACGTCCCGGTTGACTAGGAGCTGTGTTGATGTCCTTGGGTGTGATTGCCTATCTTCGCTTGAGATGGGATTGTGCTTCTTCCCTTCTTTGCCGGAAATCATTATCGTCTCTGATGTACTCGTCCATCTTCTATAGAAGCTTCTCTAGAGTTTGTGGGGGCTTCCAAGCAAAATACTGCGTTGTTGGTCCTAAACGAAGTCCCTTGATCATGGCTTCAATAACAATCTCATTTGGCACCGTTGGTCCTATGTACACTAGAATAGGGCTTGAGCAGTCACTGGCTTCGTTTGAAAGCCCTGAAAGCTGGTAAGTAGCATATCCTTCAACTTCTTCCACGATGTGATTGTTCTTGGCTGAAGAGAAGAATACTAGGTTTGAGCAACACTCCTAACTACCATGACGAAGGATTTCGCCATGACAGCAGTGTTGCCACCATATGATGATATGGTTGCTTCGTAACTCATGAGAAACTGCTTTGGGTTCGAATGCCCGTCATACATGGGAAGCTGTGGTGGTTTGTACAAAGGTGGCCATGGGGTAGTCTGCAATTCTGTAGCTAGGGGAGAAGCATCATCAAAAGCAATGTTGTCATGATGAAAATCGTCATATCATACGTCATCATAGCATAGGCTTTCTTGACGATGCTCTCTCTGCTATGGCTTACGCCCTTGCTCATTGTCTTGTGTGATGTGGCACATCTCTTCGGCTGCTTCATCAATCTTCTTTGGGAGTTCAGACAGCCGAATCATCTTCTCCCTTCTTCTCTCCACCTATTGGTGGATAGCTTCTAGATCTCTAATTTCTTGGTCGAACTCTTCTTCCTATGGTGTTGGGCTAATGGCTTTCCTTTTCTGGCTTCGGGCCTGCCTTAGGTGGAGCCCTTCTTGATTGGTGTCCAGCGGCGCGAGGGCAACCCCTGGCGCTACTGCCTTCTTCGGCGGCATGGCGAAGATAGTTGTTCGAGCTCTTGTCGTCGAAGGTGGTCGTTCGAGTTCACCGGAGGTGGACGCCAATATTGTCCACTTGTTCTCAATTGCTGTGAATCAAGAACAAGGCAACACATTTGTTATACGTTAAAGACATTCATCCTTTGAAACATTATTTCCTCTCGGGTATAATGAATCTTAAACGAAAGTCATAAAGGACAAGTCCTCATTATCCATAGATACAAAAACATAATCACAAGTGCTATATAATATCACATATTTACTTCATAATAAATGTATTGATGTTATCAAAATTTGTAATACATTGATATATTCGGCTTGCTTGAAGGTAATGATGTGAGTGCGATTACAATCCAGCGTGAACAGTATGTGGGTATTGTTCATCTATTTATAGACAATCGTATAGTTTCGTACGTGATTACATTTATACACATCACGATTACATAGAAAGTTTACAAATGTCATAGGGACAACATCATCATTTGTATTCAATAACTTGAATAACACCTTCTCCTTACGTTGTCTTCTGCTTCATCGTCACGGAGTTTGCTTCATCGTACTTCCCTTGAGTTATGTCGAAGCTTTTCTGATGACCAAGCTCCTGTAATACATAATAGCATGCTGAAAACAAATAATTAGCCATACTTTTGAGGACCTTCGGAAGACGAAGACCCCAACATATAGAATATAAAATCAAAATAAAAAAACTCAACTTTGCATTCATGTTGGAGTTTTGTGTGTGCATTTAATTGAATTTAAAATCTAAAACCAAGTTTGAATTGGAATTCGGAAACACAAAAATTGGAAATAGAAAATTGGAAAAGGGAATTATTTGCTGTCAGGCCGACGTCCACACCCTGTACATGCTAGTTAGAGCTGTACAAATCCAGGTACAGTACGAAGTTTGATATCAAAATAAATTGAAAACAAGTTATGGTCGTTGAATCGCAGAGTCGTCTAGAAGACTCTAAAAGTTACGGAGGCTGTTCGCTGCGGCTGGATTAAAGCCGTTTGGACTGCTGCAGCTGCAATCCATAGAGAGAAAAATACTGTAGAAGCCGCAGCCGCAGCCGGATTAAAGCCGCAGCAAGCCGCAGCGAACAAGCTGACGGATATATATGTTTGCTACTTACGTCACATTTTTACAAGTTTGATTTCGAATAACTCTAAAACTTGATTTATTTTCAGTTGGAAAGAGCAGCAATCAATAATAATACTAGACACTGGACAATAACTACCAATATTAATGCCATGTTTTTCCTCTAACATATCTAAAAAGTTCATTAAATTTGATTTGAGAGGAAGGCGGTACCTGTCGTTTTTGATTTGTACTTCTTGATATCAAAAAAGTATGTCAACGCAATCCCATCGACGTGTAGGAAATGTAACGTGGACCTAGTTGAACCGCTAAAAGCGAGCGCTAGCTATCCCTTGAAACCTGCCTGCACACGCTTGGGCAGGGCCACTTGCGAGCGACCAGAGACAGAAACCATGGCATGCGCATGTGCGCATTTGTCACCAAGGGGCGCTAGGTGTCATGTGAACTCTATCTCGGGCTCTTTCGTGTACGGCAAAAGTTTTATAATTTTTATTAGACTAATTTGGAACTCAAATCCCTTTAGGGAGAAGATTGAAATAAAAATAAACTATTTTTTTCCTCAATCTACTCCGATAATAATGAAATTTAAGTTTCCAAGCTAGCGACAAGAAAAAAATAAAAGGGATGCGTGAAACTCGCAACAAAAAAAAAACGGTTTTAACCTAGATCAAAATAAAAATTCAAGACTAAAAGTACTCAAAATTTTGAAATAAAAACAAAAGCGACCGAAGCATAAAACACCAACAACAAAAGAGACCAACATGTAATATTTCGCATGCAATTGCCCAGATCTCCTCTTATGAAGATATAGTGTGTTATGGTGTCTCAAGCAGGTGATTCGGCCAACCTCGTTTAACCACGTTGTTTGCGCGCGGTGAGGATCTTCCAAAGAAGTAGGCCGACGATTTCTTCTCCTTTTTGTTTCCTTGCGTGGGTCGGCGATTTCTTCAACTGTGTTTTTTTCCTAATTATATTAGATAAATTTTTAAGCCTCCAATCTTCATATTGGTTAGAGTTGGGCAATCTTATGGTAAGATGAATTGGAACGTATGGCAGCGCTCCTAAATCCGATTCCAAAATGAATTAGAAATCGTTGGGTAAATCCCCAAACCTTCTATGCCCATGCTAGTTAGAGCGGTACAAATCGAGTTACAGTACCAAGTTTGATTCCAAAATAAAGTGAAAACAAGTATGGTCGTTCAATCGTAGAGTCGTCGAGGAGACTCTGTAAAAGTTTTATAACATACGGATATGTTTGCTAGTTAGATGACATTTTAAAAGTTCGATTTAGAATAACTCTAAAACAATAATACTGGACACTGGACAATAACCACCAATATTGACGAAGGTAATGCCATATTTTCATTTCTTTTGATTTACGGGGGAGGCAGTACCGCTCGTTTTTTATTTGCACTTCTTAATATAAAAAAATAGGTCAACGCAATCCCTATTAGCATGTAGGAAATCTGTTAGTCACTTGTTTTTAATTGCTGTATGAAATCAAAAACAAGACAACACAAAATTAAATGATAAAAGCCTTTGTCTTTGGAGGCATTATCTTCTCTTAGAAGTTAAGTAATATAATTTGCACACCACTGCTCTCGTTGACAATTTCTTATTCTTAGTTTATCTTCACTCTCGCTATCGTGTATCCCACTCGCTAGTGCCCCTTCCCTAGCCCTAGCCCACTAGCGACCCTTCCATGGCCCCTGGCCTACCGGTGCCCAAAGCTTCTTGTGCCTTAGCCTCCTTTCCCCAACTTCTACTGCTTCAACATCGTTCGTCTCACCTTTGGTGACCAGCAACTTATTGAACTGATGGAATAGTCATTCATCTCATTTTCTAAGTAGTTCTTTCCATCATTAGTAAGTTTAGGGTTTGTGTCATTCAATATCTAATAGGTGCTTGGCAAATTGCCTGAATCAATTTTGCATCAGGAATCAATATATTGCATATATATTGTTTGCAATGACACTAGTGGTTATGGGTATTATGGAGGCCACATAACTAGTGATGATGAACTTCCTAACGATAGACTATGGGTGGTTCGAAACATTAGAAGCTGAAAGGTTGTGCTTTTGGCCCATAGTGCAAGACATACTATATATGGGACATAAGGATGTGGGCAGTAAGAGACTGTATCACATATATCATTTGGCTAATTGCCCTAACTGGCAGCTGCTAGTTTTTTTCTTTTGTATGGTGACTGTACAAGACTTGGTTGTTGTCGGTGTTTAGTGTCCGACCGTACACCCAAGGTTGCCCTTGCGGTGCTTTTGGGTAGGATGGTGTTGTTGATTATAGCTCAATGGTTCATGCTGGAAGCACGAGAAAGAGATAGGCGATTTTCTGCAGGTTCGGGCCGTTTAGAGAGGCGTAATACCCTACTTCCTGGGGTGGATCTGTATGTGGTGTGTTACAAGCGGTGTCTCCTGAATGGAGAGAAGCTAATAAGATAGGTAGATGGTAATGAAAATGATGGGGTTCCCCCTGGGCCTTATATACTCGACCGTGGGGCACTCCATACGTACATGATGATCACGTATCTCCTAAATAATAGTGAACCGACTGAACCAATCTTTCAAAAATCCCGTCGACTCATCCCTAACCCACTCGACATTAGAGGGTGCCAGACGCAGGAAAGTCGGGCGGTTTCTTGGGGCAGCGCGCGATTCGACGGATCACCTGGGCCTGGATCTATTGACTTCTCGGATCGGCCCATTCCACCAGTAGGCTTTGCCCAGCCCACGAAGAGATGGCCTTGCGGGGTAACGGGCCCGAGACCTCGCGCAAGGACTTTTCACCTTCTAGTGAACCCGAGGGATATCTGTCCCCCACAAGCCCCCAATCTTTGAGTTGATTTTGAAATAATCGACCCAAAGATTTTTGGTCCAGCCTATGGGTTTGTTACATGGCCAGATTTCTATTCTGCCGTTGGGTGTTGCCCTCGAGCTTTGAGTTGATTTTAGAAGTAATCCATTCAAAGGTCTTCACCTTATGCTTTTGAAATCAGCTTTTCGTCTTTGAGGTACTATAGATCTATTAGGTGCATCGAAGGTGCACCCAATGGGTGTAGCCCCCAAGCTTTGAGTGGATTTCAGAAATAATCCATTCAAATATCTTCATCTTATGCTTTTGAAATCAGCATTTTGTCTTCGAGGTACTGTAGATCTATTGGGTGCACCGAAGGTGCACCCAATGTGTGTAGCCTCCGAGCTTTGAGTGGATTTTAGAAATAATCCATTCAAAGGTCTGCATCTTATGCTTTTGAAATCAACATTTTGTCTTCGAGGTGCTGTAGATATATTGGGTGCATCGAAGGTACACCCAATGGGTGTAGCCCCCGAGCTTTGAGTGGATTTTAGAAATAATCCATTCAAAGGTCTTCATCTTATGATTTTGAAATCAGCATTTTGTCTTCGAGGTACTATAGAAGGTGCACCCAATGGGTTTACCCCCGAGCTTTGAGTGGATTTTAGAAATAATCCATTCAAAGGTCTTCATCTTATGCTTTTGAAATCAGCATTTTCTGAATATCCAAACAATGCCATCTGTCCATGCCTTGTTAGGTATGAAATCAATTTGATCGGTGACAGATTGGACGTCTTTCTAGTTGAGGCAGATGACTCTCAGCTGAACATCACCCTGCTCTATGCTTCAATGCTTCGGTTGATTAGACTTGCACTTCAGTAGCCACATTAGGACTTCCTTCCATCTCAGCCGATCTCCTCTTTATGTCATGGTACATTTATTGCGTATATTTTATGGATACCACTTCTTCAGAAGATCTTTGAAAATTCTAGGCGACACACCCAATGGGTGTGCCCAATGGGTGTCTTGGCGTGCAGAGTGTTTATCGCGCTGTCTTGGAGTAGTAACTTGATGTGACGGAGAGGTGTAATCATTTGCCTGAGTAGTTGACTTAGGTCCAATCGGTACCGTGTTACGTGAAGCGGCGCCTGTTGCCTGACTCATTTTCAGGCTGCTTGAATTGCTTATTGAATTCTTGCGACTGTTCGGTGAGCGGGGTAGGAAGTGGACGGTCACCCCCGGCTTCTATAAATAGCCTGCTTGCCGTGGCTGTTCTCTTCACTTGTTCTTTGTCACTTGCTTTCTTCTGCTTCTCCTTCACTCCCTCCCTTTCCAACTGACCATGGGCAGGGGTAGGAGGGGCAGGGGTTGGCCTCGCCGCGCCGATGGCAAACGCAAGCGTGCTCTATGTCCTCCCTCGGAGGACTTCGGCGACTCAGAATACTCGGAGGATGCTTCCTCCGAGTATGATCGATCGCCCGCTCCTGCTTCTCCAGTGGCATCGTCCGAGGATTCGGACGACTCCATGGGATTGTCCACCGCGGGCCGAGCATACTGGCGCTCTATCGAGCATGCCGGGCTCGGTGGGTCGGATGAGTTGGAGGAGGTCTCCTCGGAAGAGGTGGACTCCTTTGATTCCTCCGAGGAGTGGAGCGGCGACGATGGTGACGGCGAGGGCGACGGCAACAGCGTCAATGACGACGACAGCAAGGGCAACGGCGGCAAGGGCGACGACGACGGGAGCATGGGCAATGACAATGGTAGCAAGGGCGATGGTGACGGCGAGGGCGACGGTGGCAAGGGTGACAGCAATGGCAGCAGCGGCGACGGTGACGACGAGGGCGACAACGACAACGGTAAGGGCGACGGTGACGGCGGGAAGGGCGACGGCGGCAACGGCAAGGGCGACGGTAGCAAGGGCGACGGTGGCAACGGCAAGGCTAGTGGCATAATGCCAATGGTTTAAATATTAGTATAGATAGCAGTAGTAGTAGTAGTAGTAGTAGCAATAAGTAGTTGTAAGTAGTAATGGATTAGAGTAGTATTAGTGTAGTGTAAGTAGTAGGGCAATGTAATGTAATATAATGTAATGTAGTGACCAGGGGCGAAAGATGCTGACTCATAATGAGTCGGCTTCAAGTTTGTGTTGGACCCCTCTTTATGAATGAAGAACGTAGCTATTCCACTTAACCTCTGTTGCATGCTTTTTGCTTGTGTGCCTGAAGGCTTGATGGCATTTTAGAGGTAATGCCCGAGTGATGATTATGATTCTTACTTTTTTGAGTTATGATCTGGCATTTTAGAGGTAATGCCCGACTTAAGGAGCCAACTTGTACTCATGCCGATGTGTCTTCTTGAGTTCCGAACCCTAAATCTCACTTTTCTCCTCCGCCGCTTCTCTGTTTTCTGAATTTTCGAGCCAACCCACTCTACCCGAGAGATTGCGATGGCTCCCAAGCGGAAGAGATAGAGTGCCACTGTTCCAATCATTCCGCCCATTGATCCCAACAGTCAGTTTCCATTTGCTGGTAACCACATGTATGTAATTTCTGAGTTAGATCTTCTACATCTTATGGAAACTGGGGTTTTACCGCCGAAAGAACTGTGTTCTTGGCGACTCTGGCGCGGGGTGACTATTCCGATAGAGGACACCCACGAAGCCATCATTTTTGTGCCTTTCCTCATCCGAGGACTTGCCCTGCCCGTTTCTCCATTTTTCCGCGGCCTCCTTGATTTCTACGATTTGAATCTAATACATTTAAACCCTAACTCCATTCTTCATATTGCCATTTTCATACACCTGTGCGAGGCCTTTCTTGGAATCGTTCCCCACTTTGGGCTCTAGAGGTATCTTTACGAATGTTGGCCCGGTATGGCCGGAGGATAACATCAGCTTGTCGGTGGTGCCAGTTTGGAGCTTCGCCGTGGAGGAAAGTAGAATACCTTGATATCCCCCTCAAGGACAGCATTGAAGGATGGCGCCTTGAGTGGTTTACCCTACAGAATCACAATAAGTCCATCCCCCTCGATCAGGGAGGCAGCCCAACGTTCGCACGTCCAGCTAGATAGAGTCCCCCACTTATTCAGAGGTAGCCGAAGCCAAGGTGCTGCTTGCTGAGATTTGCTCGCTAAAGGACAGAGGCTTGACTGCTGAAGCCGTGGTCGCTGACTTTGTCTTCAAGAACATCCAACCTCTAAAGGACAGAGTCTACCTTGCTTACCTATACACCGAGGTCAACGACCCTACCCACATTACCAACAGAAAGATTTCCGATGAGGACCTGCTAAGCCGACTTGATCTGATGTTAATGGACAGGGTTTCGAATGTTGGTGCCCCCTTGTCTTATTCTGCCTAGAATCTGCCTCCTCAGAGTCCCTTTTCCGATTTCATTTCAATCCTCCTGCTCGAGACGGTAGTCCGGGCCATAGAGTGTGACCCTCCTTAGAAGACATTGAGGCTTTCATTGCTCCCTTCTGGAATCTTCCCGAGGCTGAGAAACAGACCCATTTTGAAATGCCGACTAGTGCTGACAATGCTAAGATGAACGCTGTTCCTAGTATGCTGGCCGGGGAATCATCTGACTCTGCTCGCATTGAGCCGATGGTGGTTGCGACTGGGTAGGACCTTGGTGAAAACGAGGAAATTCGGAAACCAGAAAGTGCTCGTCGCAAGCGTTCACGCCGAGTGAACCATCCATCTACACCTGTCGAGGAGAAGAAAAAGAAAAGACGACTCCGACGGTTATCATGCTTGGAGCAAGATGCTAGCCCCTCCACATTATTCATCGGCGATGGCCCAGTGAGCACCATCATCAAGGACAATGTCGGAGGTTGTGACGATGTTCGGGCTACCGGTAGTGTGCTTGATGATGAGGAGGAGGAGGAGGAGGAAGAAGAAGTTCCGCTAATCCACAAAAATAGTCATCGCCACAGGGGCAGCGACATTCGGATGTAGGCCTTATCTGCACTTGTCAGCCTTCAGGGGTTGTTAATATCTAATTTCGACTAGGCATTGGAAAAGATCATCCTCGAGAACCATTTATCAGAGCCCCCTAAAGCTGACAATCCCATCATCTCTTCAGAGGTTCCAGATGATGTCCTTATGCCACGTGATACTACCGGGCAAGAGGCAACCCAGACAGTCTCTTGTACTTCATCAACCTTGGAGGGCGGTCTAGCTCGTGAAGACACACCAGCCCTCAATGCCGCTGATCTGAGTCAGCCGGCTCCTTTGGTACAGCTGAGGGATCTTCAACCTTAGAGGTGACTACTATGGAGGTCCTAGCACCCAAGGGTGGTGCTGGGAGCGACCCAGCCCTCGAGGGTGTCGAGTCAGGTTCCTCTTCCTCTGCCTCCATGAATATCCATGTTGGATCGTCGCTGGCCGAATCTGAGGAAGCTGCGGTGACACACTTGTCTGCTGCTCTTGCTGGTATGGTCACTTTAGAGGCCAGTGATCCAGACGCCAGGAGTCTGCTGCCTGCTAACGAGCCTGAGGTCCCTCCGAGTCATGCTTTCGATATCGTTCCTACTTGCCTGGGTTTCGGACCCGGGGGGTCCCTGGACCGACGAGTAAATTTGTCGCTTCGTGCCCCTGCCCAGATGGGTTGGTGCGAGATGGAACACAACTGGGGGAATGAGCCTTGTATTATCCTGCACCAGGGTGCTCATAGTAGGGGTTACAAGCCTTGAGAGAGCGAGGGAGAGAGAGAGCGAGTAGGAGGGAGCGAGGGTGAGAGAGAGGAGGGGTCCGGCCCCTGCTCGTCTTCTCCCGTCCCTTTGTCGTGCGTCTACTCGTCTCTCATGCCGTGCGTTCGTGTGTTGTATGCTCGTCCGCTTGTTCCTTTTTCCCTCTCCTCTCCTTTCTTTCCTTTTCTCCCATGGACCCTGGACACCCCCTTTTATAGACGTAAGGAGGTGCCCAGCTGTACAATGGGGTGTAGCTGGTAGCTAACGTGGCTGGCAGGGAAGTGCCCTGAGCCCTGTACAGATAACAACGTGGCCGTCGGGGGGGGGGGGCATCTCGAGCCCTGTAGAGGTAGTGTCGTGGCCGTCGGCGAAGTGCCTTGAGCCCTGTAGTAGTACAACTGTTGGTGCTGCATGGATCCTGCTGACGTCTCCTTTCTTCCGCAGTGGGCTTGAGATCCACCGACGTCATGGTTGCATGTCGGAAACCAACATCGCTTGTTACCGGGGTAAGCTGGATGGGACGCCGGTCTTGTTCCTTCGTAGCCTGAGCTAGCTAGGAGTAGGGTAATGATGCATCCCTAGTGGCACGGTTGATCCGATCCTGAGGTCGGGCGAGGCGGCGGCTCCTCCGAGGCCGAGGCTGGGGCCGAGGCCCAGGGTCGGGCGAGGATGTGACTCTTCCCGAGGTCGAGGTCGAGGCCGAGCCCTAGGGTCGGGCGAGGCAGAGATCTCCTCTCGAGGCCGAGGCCGAGCCCCGGGGTCGGGCGAGGCGGAGCTTCCTGTTGCGCCCAAGGCTTATCTTGACCGTTGTCGGTTTCGCCCGGGTGGTTGGCACAGCAGCCGGAGCGGGGCGGGCGGCGCTGTTTTCCTGTCAGATCGGTCAGTGAAAGGGCGAAGTGACTGCGGTCACTTCGACCTTGCCGACTGAGGCGCGCGTGTCAGGATAAGGTGTCAGGCGATCCCAGCATTAAATGCGCATGCAATACGGTCAGCTGGTAAGGCGATTTGGCCAAGGTCGCTTGCATGATAAGGCTTGCCTTTGGCTGAGCCGAGGGTGCGCTCACTGCCTGAGGAGACCCTCAGGCGAGACGCGAACTCATCCGGGACCACTGTTCCGCCCGAGGCCAGGCTCGGGCGAGGCGAGACCGAGTCCCTTGGTAGACGAAGCTTTGACTTTGACTCGAACTGTAAGCCTTCATGGTTTGTCCTGAAGGTATTTTTGAGCCGAGATTAGGAGCATTGGGGGTACCCCTAATTTCGTTACCCGACAGTAGCCCCTGAGCCTCGAAGGGAGTGGCGATGCTCGCTTCGAGGCTCTGCCGCATTTTTGGTGAGGGGACCGGCCTTTCTCGGTTATACTTTGTTCCGACGGGTGCGCGCGAGCGCACCCGCCGGGTGTAGCCCCCGAGGCCTCGGAGGAGTGGTTTGACTCCTCTGAGGTCTTAACGCTTTTCGTGATGCCTCGGCCGGTCCTGTTGTTCCCTCATGCGACCTGGCCGTAGCCCAGGTGCACGATCGTGTTCCGAGTTTTTGAGCTGGTTTGTTGACGCTGTCAATAGTTTGACCGTAGTCGAGTGTGAGAGCAGCCCTCGAGCCTCTGCATGGAGCGAGAGGATGATCAAGGACTGTCTCGACTTTCATTATACGCCCCTTCATCGCCTTTCCGCAAGGAGGAAGGGGGGGAAAGCGCCATGTTACCCTCAGAGGGCACCGATCATGGCGTTTCCGGTGAGTTGCTAACGGGTGATCCGTGTGGACGCCCGTGCCCCGTTCATTAGGGGTCGGCTAGTGGCCCAGAGGCGCGCTCCAAAAGTACCTGCAGGTTATTTGCTGGACCTGGACCCTTTTCGACAGGGTCCAAGGGCTCGATGCCTCCCTCCGGTGGGATTCCATTACGAGTTGTTCCCGCTGGCCTCGGAAATGTCCTAGGGTACCTCGGGAGCGTAGCCCGAGCCTCGGCCATGTATCGGACGTACCCAGGGTCATCCCTCACTCTACGTGTTCTAGGGCGGCTGTCAAACCCTATTGAGGGGCCAACCTTCAAACTCCTGATCAGTAATGGGCGCGGAGCCTGAGTGCTCTGGGCGGCTGTCGAACCCTTCCGAGGGGCCAGCCTTCGAACCCCTGATCAGTAATGGGCGCGGAGCCCGGCTGCTCTGGGGCGGCTGTTGAACCCTTCCGAGGGGCCAGCCTTCGAACCCCTAATCAGTAGGAGGGCTCGGGGGCCCATTTCCTTCGCGGGGAAGGATCCCTTTCAAAATATCCCCTTTCTTGGTCCCTGTGGAAAGAGAGAGAGAGAGAGGAAACGGAAAAGGATATGAATTTAAAAATCATGGCGCACCTTTTTTGACGTGACCATTTTGGCGGAGGTGAAACGTCGCTTGCTTCGCCTGCCAACGGTGTCGCTGGCTCTGCCAAGCAGTTAATGCGACGGGACGGGCGGTTCGCGGGGCGTCCGTTGTGCGTGCGCGGGCCGTTCGAGGAGCAGAAAGACCATTTCCCCTCTGAGTTTGAATTTCGCGGCGGATTCGGGTGAAGTTTTGAATAATCCTCGCCCGGGCCTTTATATACCCGGAAGCGGGGCCAACGATGGTTCTCCACCCTGCCGTTTGCGCTCGCCTCCTGCTTCAGTTTCCGCAACCTAAGAGAGTAGCCAGAGGAGAGAAAACCGCACACGTCATCCCTTCCACCGCCATCGCTTCTGTCCAGCGATGGCTGACAAGGTGTCCGTTGTTTTGCCGCGCGACCCGTGGCCATTCTCGACTGTTTCCGTGGGGGACCTGGAGGCCCTTGTCGCCGATGGTTTGCTGCGTCCCCTCTCCGGCGAGCCGCAGCCGGAGTGGATGGCCCCCGGGAGTGGGGTCGGCCTGTCTCCGCCGCCGAGGTACGTGGTCAGCTTTATCCCCTTCCATGAGCGGAGGTTTGGCGTACCAGCGAGCCGCTTCATGCGGGCGCTCCTGCACTACTATGGGGTGGAGCTGCACAACCTCAACCCCAACTCTATTGTGCAAGCGGCCATCTTCGCGGCGGTTTGCGAGGGTTTTCTAGGGATTGACCCTCACTGGGATCTGTGGCTCCATCTCTTCACTGCAAAGTTCTTTGCCTTGACAACGGAGGCAAAGAAGGTCCGTATGGCAGTGCGGGCCGGTGGCTGCACCCTTCAGCTGAGGCTGGGGCGCGCGCAGCAGTACATCCCCGCCACCCTTGCGTCTTCGAACAAGGGATGGAAGAACCGGTGGTTTTATCTCCGCAACGATGACGGGAGGCTTCCGCCGTTTTCTCAACGAGTGGTGACCGTCGCCGGCGTTAACTAGCGCTGGGGGGCCACGCGCGAGAAACAGGAGAAGCTCCAGCCTATTCTGGAGGCCTTGCAGAAATTACGAGATGGGGGCCTTACAGCTGCGGGGGTCGTCGCTGCTATCCATCGCCAGAGGGTGCTCCCTTTGGCAGAGCGGCCGTTGCGGCTTGCAGAGATGAAGCCGGGGGTCGATTTGGAGGGCTCGCAGATGTCCTCGACCTCCCTCTCCGCCGACGACCTCCTCAAGTGGGTAGCAAGTACGGTAGGGAAGCAGGACACTGGCGCCCTTACCTAGCCTGCGATGCGCCCCGACCATGGGTATGTGTCCCTGGTAAGTGTCCCATCCTTCTTTTATTTTGCGCCGAGTTCTTCACGCTTCCGATCCTTACTCACTGGGGTTTTTGTTCATCCCCAGGGGTTGAGGATTTATAAACCCGTCCGGCCACCGGTCCCGGAGGACGTGGTAGGCCGAGCCGCGCGGAGAATCGCCATGGAGAAGGAAAAGGAGAAGAAGGACGCAAAATAGGCCCAGGCTCGCGAGCGGATGCGGGCTCGGGATGCCTTGGAGAAGCTTCGTCGGAGGCAGGTGAGAGAAGGGCTCCCGAGGGAGCCATCGCCGGAGACGCCTGACGACGACGATGATGATGATGGTGATGAGGACGATGACATGGCAGTCTGGCTTGGCCTCAGCCCAGACCTGAGGCTGGGCTAGGGGTCGCCGAGCTAGCCTCCTAGTGGGCCGACGCCATCAGAGCCTGGGGCCAGGACACCGAGGACCCAGTCCGAGGAGCGGAGGCAGGCCGAGGGGGTACTTGACCCCTTGGCCGAGGTAATGGGGGTGACTCCGGGGAGTCAGGCTGATCTGCCTGCCCTCCTGGAGCAAGTGCCCGCGCCGGCTGCACAAGAGGTTGGTCCCCTGGCCGTGACAACGCCTGGGCAGGCTGCCCTTTCGGCGCCTCGGGCGTCCGAGGCAGAAGCGGTGCCAAAGCTAGCGTCGGAGCAACCCTCGGTAGCGCCCGCGGGGGCTGGGGCTCGAGGGGCATCCCCGTAGGCATGGCTAGCCTTGGTCCGGAGCAGGTAAGTACCTGAGAATACCTCTGTTTTGGTTTTTTTCCTGTGTGTCTTGATCTTGCTCTCCTTCTTTCAATAAGCAGAGGCAGGGCTCGGCTGGTCTGGCCCCCAGGAAGGCCCTTAAGACAGGGCTGGCCTCCGCAGCCGGTGCTGCGGCGTGCCATGCCGGTCGGGTGGCTTCCACACAAGACGCCCTCGAGCAGGGGGCCCAGGTAGCACGAGTTGCTATGGGGCTAGCCTCCCAGGCCGACCCCTCTGCCGGGACGGCCATCATGCCGGGGGAGGCTGTTGACGCGGCCGCGGCCTCGAGACCGGCTGACTTGTTGCTGGTGCCGGCATCGACCCCCACCGGGGCCGTTGCTGATTTACCCGCGGAGCCGTTCGTTGTCGCCGATGTCAGGATGGCTAAGGCGCTGCCGCCTGTGGCCATCCCCGACCTCCCCGTTCTCGGCCATGAGGAGGGGGTAGCCGTCGTCGCCGAGGTCGGCGATCGGAGGCCCGCTTCCTCAGCCGAGGAGAGGCTTGACACTTTGATTGCGGTGGTACCCGAAGCGCTGGCCACAGGGGGACCCGACGCTTCGGTCGAGGTGCGCACAGAACCATGGCCCATCTTGGGGAGCAGCGGCCTTATCCACGTGCGGCTCAACCTCGATGAATGGTGTGGGCGGCTGCTTCGGTTCTCGAGCCAAGCCATCTCGGACCCGGAACCCCTCCTCTCCCTCGACGATGAGCTGGAGGAGAGAACTCGAGACAACTTCCGCGAGTATATCGAGGCGACGACGAGGTCACTTCGGTTGGCCGTGGAGACCCTTTCCAGGGACGTTCCCAGGGTCTTCTAGGTAAGGGTTTCGGTGTAGACCTTGCATGGCCAGGGCACTCTTTGTAATGCCTTGTTTTCCATTCTCAGGAACTTGTGGACGTGAGCACCGCCAAGTCGCTATTCCTCCGCCGCGAGAGAGACGTCTGGGATTCGCTATGGTCCCAGAGGACCGTGCTTGCCGAGGCCAATGAGCGGCTTGCCCAATGGAGCACCAAGGTGGCGGATCTTCGGCTGCTCTGCGATGAGCTATAGTCGGTGGCAGCGGCAACGTGGGCAGAGGCTTCGTCGGCCTGGGTGCAGGTGGCTTCCTAGGCCGAGGAGATGTAGCAGCGGCGGCTGGAGCTCGGCCAGGTCCTCGGCGAGCTGGACCAATCTCGGAGCCAAGCTGCCGAGGCTGTGAGCTGGGCTGAGGCCCTTAAGGGTCAGCTGGCTGAGGCTGCGTGGCGGCTAGCCGAGGCGTCCGCTCGGGCCGAAGGTATGTGTCGCCCGCTTTGTAGCTTTGACTTAGCTTTGTTCTTCACCTCGTGTCTGAAGAGTATTGTTTGGCTGTCTGTAGGGTTGGAGACGGCTCTTAGCGAGTTCGTCAAGGATCTCAAGGCGCTCGCCCAGGCGGCTGAGCAGAAGGAGGCCGACCGTGTGGCCATGTCCGAGGCTATCTCGGCCTTTTGCCGGGCCTTCGACCTCGATGACGTCCCCTCGGGTAGCTCCCCCCAGAGTCACCTGCGGGCCTTGGGCGACCATGTGCGCGGTAGACTCCGCGGGGTGCTGCATCACGGCGTTAGGCGAGCCTTTGTCGTGCTCGCTTCCCACTATGACGTGGATCTGGAGCGGGTCAGCGAGGGGTACTGCTTATCCAACGAGGATGAGGCTGCCTTAGCCGAGGTCCAAAGGCTTGACGCGGCCGTCACCGGCCCAAGCGCGGTGCTGGCGTCCTCCTTTGAGGTGGAGATCCTCTAGCCCGAGTCGCTGTCTGAGGCCAGGCCAGATTCCGCCGAGGGTGGAAACGTCGCCGAGGGCGCCGCTCCTCCTCCTGCCGATGCCTGAATCTTGTAGGAACAGTTTGTCCGAAGCATGCGTATGTTTTTTGCGGCCGCCGAGGCCTAAACATATTTAGCGTTCGGATTATAAAGCTGCGTTTTCTTTCCTCTTGTTTCGAGCATTTGGACTTGTTTGTCGGTAGCAGAACCGCTTTATCCGAGCTAGAGTCACTTTTCGCGGAAGGTGATGAGTGAGGTATCCGTATCCCGGAGGCGTAGGAGTCCCTTGGCTCGGTCGGCCTCGCCTCTTACGTGCTTTCTTACTCATTTGTAGGATCCCGCTATCGATATAGTCGAAAGCACGAAAGTTGTTTTTGGTAGAAAACTTTTCCGAAGAAAATTTTTGACGTAGAGGGGGTTCCCCCCTTCTAGCCCCCGAGGGAGGGTCGGGCTTTGCCGAGGCAAGGCTGATCCTTCCTTGATGGTTAGACTTTATTTACATATGTAAATAAAAACGAGGAACATGAACGACTTGAAACATTTTAAGGGAAGAAGCGACGTAGCTGTTCGATATTCCAAGCGTTGCTGTAGACCTCGCCTTGATCGTTGGCCAGTTTGTATGTCCCGGGCTTCAGGATTTTGGCGATGATGAACGGCCCCTCCCTGGGAGGAGTAAGCTTGTGGCGCCCTCGGGCGTCTTGTCGCAGCCGAAGCACCAAGTCTCCCACTTGGAAGCCTCGGGGCCGAATCCTTCGGGCGTGGTAGCGTCGCAGAGACTGCTGATACCGCGCCGAGTGTAGTAAGGCAACGTCCCGAGCCTCTACGAGCTGGTCCAGCGAGTCCTCTCGGCTAATCTTGTTGCTTCGGTCGTCGTACGCCTTCGTCCTCGGGGAACCGTATTCTAAGTCCATGGGGAGGACGGCCTCGACCCCATAGACTAGAAAGAACGGCGAGAAACCCGTGGCTTGGCTCGGCGTCGTCCTCAGACTCCAGACCACCGAGGGTAGCTCCTTCATCCATCGCTTGCCAAACTTGTTGAGGTCATTGTAGATCCTCAGTTTTAGTCCCTGCAAAATCATACCGTTGGCGTGCTCCACCTGCCCATTCGTCATGGGGTGAGCTATGGCGGCCCAGTCCACACGGATGTGGTGGTCCTCGCAGAATTCCAGGAACTTTTTCTTGGTGAACTGCGTGCCATTGTCGGTGATGATGGGATTTGTGACTTCAAAGCGATGGATGATATTGGTGAAGAACGCCACCGCCTGCTCGGACCTGATGCTGGTTAAGGGTCGGACCTCGATCCACTTGGAGAATTTGTCGATGGCGACTAGCAGGTGCGTGAAGCCCCCAGGTGCCTTCTGCAAGGGACCGACGAGGTCCAGACCCCACACAGCAAACGACCAAGTGATAGGTATCGTCTGCAGGGCCTGAGCGGGCAGGTGTGTCTACTTTGCGTAGAATTGACACCCTCGGCAGGAGCGTACAATCCTAGTGGCGTCGGCCACCGCGGTTGGCCAGTAGAAACCTTGTCGGAAGGCATTTCCCACGAGTGCTCTAGGTGCTGCATGGTGGCCACAAGCCCCCGAGTGTATTTCTTGTAACAGCTCTTGTCCTTGGGCAATGGAGATGCATCGCTAGAGGATGCCCGAGGGACTGCGGTGATAGAGCTCCTTTTCATCACCCAGCAAAACGAACGACTTGGCGCGCCGAGCTAGTCGCCGAGCTTCGGCCTTGTCAAGGGGCAGCTCTCCTCGGAGGAGATATTCTAGGTACGGGGTCTGCCAGTTTGGGTTTGGCGTGACCCCATTCCGCTCTTCCTCGACGCGTAGGGCCTCACCCTCGGCGGCTGAGGGCACCTCGGGCTTGGCCGAGGGTATCTCGGGCGTGTCGTCGATCTTGACGGAGGGTTGATGTATATCCCTGGAGAAGACGTCCGGGGGTACCGGTGTCTGCCCCGAGGCTATTTTAGCCAGCTCATCCGCAGTCTCGTTGAATCGTCGAGCGACGTGGTTGAGTTCTAGCCCATAGAACTTGTCCTCCAGGCGCCGAACTTCATCGCAGTAGGCCTCCATCTTCCGATCGTAGCAGTGGGAGTTCTTCATGACTTGGTTAATGACAAGCTGAGAGTCACAACGAGCGTTGAGGCGCCGAACCCCTAGCTCGACGGTGATGCGCAGACCATTAACCAAGGCTTCGTACTCGGCCACTTTGTTTGATGCCGGGAAATGGAGGCGCAGCACATAGCGAACATGTTCCCCGAGGGGTGAGATGAAGAGCAAGCCCGCGCCTGCTCCGGTTTTCATCAGCGACCCGTCAAAGTACATGGTCCAAAGCTCGGGTTGGATTGGGGCCGTCGGTAACTGGGTGTCAGTCCACTCAGCCAGGAAGTCGACCAAGACATGGGATTTTATGGCCTTCCGAGGGGTGAATGAAAGTGTTTCGCCCATGAGTTCCACTGCCCATTTCGCTATCCTACCCGAGGCCTCTTGGGACTTGATGATCTCTCCCAGGGGAAAGGATGACACCACAGTCACCGGGTGAGTCTCAAAGTAGTGTCGCAGTTTCCGCCGCGTCAGAATCACTGCGTAGAGCAGCTTCTGGATCTGCGGGTAGCAGACTTTGGTCTCGGATAGCACTTCGCTGATGAAGTAGACTGGCCTCTGAATGAGCAGTGCATGCCCTTCTTCTCGTCTCTCGACTACGACCGCGGCGCTGACCACCTGAGTGGTTGCGGCTACGTAGATCAAGAGGGCTTGTCCCGCAGCGAGGGGCACCAAGATGAGTGCATTTGTAAGGAGTGCCTTTAAGTTTCCGAGGGCTTCCTCGGCCTCGGGGGTCCCAGTGAAGCGCTCGGCCTTCCTTAAGAGGCGGTATAGGGGCAATCCTTTTTCGCCAAGGCGTGAGATGAAACAGCTCAGAGCCGTAAGGCATCCCATGACCCTCTATACTCCTTTTAAATCTTTTATTGGTCCCATGTTGTTGATGGCCGCGATTTTCTCCGGGTTGGCCTCTATGCCCCGCTCGGAGACGATGAACCCTAGGAGCATGCCTCGGGGGACTTCCGAAGACACACTTCTCGGGGTTGAGTTTCACGCCTTTCGCTCTCAGACACTTGAATGTCGTTTCAAGGTCAGAGAGGAGGTCGGAGGCTTTCTTTGTCTTGACAACGATGTCATCGACGTAAGCCTCGACCGTTCTGCCGATGTGTTCTCCGAATACATGGTTCATGCACCTCTGGTAGGTGGCGCCTGTATTCCTCAAACCAAATGACATTGTAGTGTAACACTACATGCCAAAAGGTGTGATAAAAGAAGTCGCGAGCTGGTCGGATTCCTTCATCTTGATTTGGTGATAGCCTGAGTAGGCGTCGAGGAATGATAGGGCTTCGCACCCAGCAGTGGAGTCCACAATCTGATTGATGCGAGGCTGAGGGTAGGAATGACAGGGCTTCGCACATGCTTTGTTTAGACCAGTGTAGTCTACGCACATCCTCCATTTCCCATCCTTTTTCCTTACAAGAACAGGGTTAGCTAACCATTCTGGATGGAATACCTCTTTGATGAACCCTACCGCGAGTAGCTTGTGGATCTCCTTGCCTATGGCCCTGCGCTTTTCTTCGTCAAAACGGCATAGGGTCTGCTTCACGGGTCGGGCTCCAGCTCTGATGTCCAGTGAGTGCTCGGCAACATCTCTTGGTATGCCTGGCATGTCCGAGGGACTCCACGCAAAAACTTCGGCGTTTGCGCGGAGAAAGTCGATGAGCACTGCTTCCTATTTGGGGTCGAGCTCGGAGCCGATCCGGACTTTCTTGCTGGCGTCGTTGTTGGGGTCGAGAGAGACGGACTTGACCGCCTCAACTGGTTCGAAGTTGCTAGCGTGCTGCTTCGCGTCGGGCGCCTCCTTGGAGAGGCGTTCCAGGTCGGCAATAAGGACCTCGGACTCGGCGAGGGCCTCAGCGTACTCCACGCATTCCACGTCGCATTCGTACGCGTGGCGGTACGTGGACCCGACGGTGATGATCCTGTTTGGGCCTAGCATCTTGAGCTTGAGGTAGGTGTAGTTGGGGACGGCCATGAACTTGGTGTAGCACGGCCTTCCCAACACCGCATGGTAGGTCCCTCGGAACCCGACCACCTCGAAGGTGAGGGTTTCCTTTCGGAAGTTGGAGGGAGTCCCGAAGCAGACAGGCAAGTCAATCCGTCCGAGGGGCAGGATACGCTTTCCGGATGCGATCCCGTGAAAGGGTGCTGCACCGGCCCGGACCTCGGACCGATCAACCCCTAAGAGTTCTAGGGTCTCGGCGTAGATGATGTTGAGGCTGCTGCCTCTGTCCATGAGGACCTTGGAGATCCTAACATTGCCGATGATCGGATCGACGACGAGCGGGTACCTTCCTGGGCTTGGCACGAAGTCGGGGTGGTCGCCTCGGTCGAAGGTGATAGGCTTGTCGAACCAATCTAGGTAGGCTGGCGCTACCACCTTTACTTAGCAGACCTCCCGGCGCTCCTTCTTGCGGTGCCGAGCCGAGGCGTTCGCCACCTGCCCGTCGTAAATCGTGAAGCAGTTGTGGATCTCCGGGAACTCCTCTTCCCTGCCGCCCTCCTTCTTGTTGTTGCCTTGGCCCTTGCCATCTTCCATCGGGGGTCCGGCCTTGTGGAAGTAGCGCCGGAGCATGACACATTCTTCAAGGGTGTGCTTGACGGGACCCTGGTGATAGGGGCACGGCTCCTTGAGCATCTTGTCGAGCGTGCCGGCCCCTCCAAGAGGCTTTCGAGGGTTCCTGTGCTCGGCAGCAGCGACAAGATTCGCGTCAGCGGCGTTGCGCTTCGCTTGCGCCTTCTTCTTGGCCTTCTTCTTCGCGCCACGCTAGGCGGACGCCTCGGGGGCGTCTTCCTTCGGCTCCCCCTGAGGCTGCTTGTCTTTCCGGAAGATGGCCTCGACCACCTCCTGACCCGAGGCGAACTTGGTGGCGATGTCCATCAATTCGCTCGCCTTGGTCGGTGTCTTGTGCCCCAGTTTGCTCACCAGGTCTCGGCAAGTGGTGCTAGCGAGGAAAGCTCCGATGACGTCCGAGTCGGTGATGTTAGGCAGCTTCGTGCGCTGCTTCGAAAACCGTCGGATGTACTCTCAGAGGGATTTCCCAGGCTGCTGGCGGCAGCTTCGGAGATCCCATGAGTTCCCAGGGCGCACGTACGTGCCATGGAAATTTCCCATGAAAGCCTTGACCAGGTCGTCCCAGTCGGAGATCTGCGCAGGAGGCAAATGCTCCAGCCAGGCTCGGGCGACGTCGGAGAGGAAAAGGGGTAGATTACGGATGATGAGGTTGTCATCGATCGCCCCTCCCAACTAGCATGCCAGTCAGTAGTCCGCGAGCCACAACTCTGGCCTCGTCTCCCCCAAGTACTTGGTGATGGTAGTCGGGGCTCGGAAACAAGCGGGGAACGACGCTCGTCATATGGCCCGGCTGAAGACTCGTGGACCGGGTGGCTCGGGTGAGGGACTCTGATCCTCTTCGCTGTCGCAGCATCCCCCGCACCTAGGATGGTAGCCTTGGCGCACCTTTTCCTCGAGGCAGGCTCGATGATTGCGATGGTGATGCTTGTTGCCGAGGCGATCCCGGGCGGTAGGTGCCTCGTCCCGTGTGCGCTCGGGATGGACCGAGGCCTCCCGCATGTGTTGGGAGGATGTCGCGTGATGCTCCGAGGGGTCAGCTCGCCTTCGGGAGGTGGAGCTCTCGGCTCGTCGAACTGCAGCGCCTTCTAGGAGATCCTTGAGTTTGCCTTGGATACGCCGTCCCTCGGTGGTGGATGGCCCCGGCATGGTTTGAAGTAGCATCGCCACTGAATCTAAGTCCTGGCCGGACCCGCTGATGGCTGGGGGCAGCGCTGCCCTGGCATTATCGACGATGCGGCGCTGGACGTCCCGGGCCCGATGACGGGCTCCTCCGGCGAGTGTTCGACCTGCCCACTCCTGCTCGATGTTCTGCCGGAGCTGCATAGGCCACCCTGCTTCCTCGTCGACCTTGGCCTGCATCTCATGGATTTGCTCGAGCTGTGTGTCCCGACCCCCCGCAGGGACTGGGACCATAGCTAGCTCCCGCGGGATGCCAACGCGAGATGTGGGCCCAGGGGGATCGTCGACCTCCGGCATACCGATGTGGTTGCCTTCGTCATGATCTCCCTGATCGACGTTGTCAAGGTCGTGGCCATCGTCAGAGCAACCAGAAAGGCAGTGGTCACATGTGGACATGAAGTACTACATGGCACCAGGATCACCGAGGCCAGAGAAATCCCAACCGAAGTCGGGGTCATCCTCTTCCTTGAAACCCGCCGGTCCGGAGGTTGAGACGGCTGTCAATCGGTCCCAGGTTGACCACATATGGTACCCTAGAAGGTTTGGATACGCCCTTGCGAAAGCGCTCACCGTAGCAGGGTCGCTAGGTGGATCGAAACTAAATCGAAAGGGAACAGGGTGGAATACGGACGATACCTCTTGGTCGATGGATGGTGGTGAAGTCGCGTCGGGGATGGAACGCACCGTCATCTCAGGTACGAGGGTGACGCCCAACAGGTCCTTTGCGAGGGTGCCGGCATCGTCAGTCCGCTTGGGGCTGGCACGTTGCGGGGATGCGGCGCTCGTCGTTGTCTCAGGCACGAGCACAACACCGACATGTCCCCCGGAGGAGTGCCAGCGTCGTCGACTCGATCCAGTTTGACAGCCGATAAGGTGCCGCCCCCTGCGTGGCCACGGTTGCCCCGTCTCCATCTCCTCCGGCGAGGAGGGTGGCGGGGACGACCTGAATGCTCCTCTTCCGCCGCGGGGAGATGCCGTCGTGTAGGTTGCCTCCGCCGGGCGAGCCGTTGAATGTCGTTGTCGTCGTGCCGCGGAGGGAGGAGTACCATGTCATAGCTGCCATCGAGGGACATGAACTCGAGACTCCCGAAGTGGAGCAACGTCCCGAGCTAAAGAGGTTGCTGAAGTCTACCCATCTGGAACTCAACCGGAAAGTGTTCATTAACACGCAGCAGGCCCCTACCTGGTGCGCCAACTGTCGGGGTTTCGGACCCGAGGGGTCCCTGGACCGACGAGTAAATTTGTCGCTGCGTGCCCCTGCCCAGATGGGTTGGTGCGAGATGGAACACAACTGGGGGAATGAGCCTTGTATTATCCTGCACCAAGGTGCTCGTAGTAGGGGTTACAAGCCTTGCAAGAGAGCGAGGGTGAGAGAGAGCGAGTAGGAGGGAGCGAGGGTGAGAGAGAGGAGGGGTCCGGCCCCTGCTCGTCTTCTCCTGTCCCTTTGTCGTGCATCTACTCGTCTCTCCTGCCGTGCGTTCGTGTGTTCGTATGCTCGTCCGCTTGTTCCTTTTTCCCTCTCCTCTCCTTTCTTTCCTTTTCTCCCGTGGGCCCTGGACACCACCTTTTATAGACATAAGGAGGTGCCCAGCTGTACAATGGGGTGTAGCTGGGAGCTAACGTGGCTGGCAGGGAAGGGCCCTGAGCCCTGTACAGATAACAACGTGGCCGTCGGGGGGGGGGGGGGCGTCTCGAGCCCTGTAGAGGTAGTGTCGTGGCCGTCGGCAAAGTGCCTTGAGCCCTGTAGCAGTACAACTGTTGGTGCTGCATGGATCCTGCTGACGTCTCCTTGCTTCCGCAGGGGGCTTGAGAACCACCGACGTCATGGTTGCATATGGGAAACCACCATCGCCTGTTACCGGGGTAAGCTAGATGGGACGCCGGTCTTGTTCCTTCGTAGCCTGAGCTAGCTAGGAGTAGGGTAATGATGCATCCCTTGTGGCGCGGTTGATCCGAGCCTGAGGTCGGGCGAGGCGGCGGCTCCTCCGAGGCCAAGGCTAGGGCCAAGGCCCAGGCTCGGGCGAGGATGTGACTCTTCCCGAGGCCGAGGTCAAGGCCGAGCCCTAGGGTCGGGTGAGGCGGAGGTCTCCTCCCGAGGCCGAGCCTCAGGATCGGGTGAGGCGGAGCTTCCTGTTGCGCCTGAGGCTTATCTTGACCGTTGTCGATTTTGCCCGGGTGGTTGGCACAGTAGCCGGAGCGGGGCGGGCGGCGCTGTTTTCCTGTCAGATCAATCAGTGAAAGGGTGAAGTGACTGCGGTCACTTCGACCGTGCCGACTGAGGTGCGTGTGTCAGGTAAGGTGTCAGGCGATCCCAGCATTAAATGCGCATGCAATACGGTCGGCTGGTAAGGCGATTTGGCCAAGGTCGCTTGCACGACAAGGCTTGCCTTTGGCTGAGCCGAGGGTGCGCTCACTGCCTGAGGAGACCCTCGGGCGAGACACGAACTCGTCCGAGATCACTGTTCCCCCCGAGGCTAGGCTCGGGCGAGGCGAGACCGAGTCCCTTAGTAGACGAAGCTTTGACTTTGACTCGAACTGTAAGCCTTCATGGTTTGTCCTGAAGGTATTTTCGAGCCGAGATTAGGAGCGTTGGGGGTACCCCTAATTTCGGTACCCGACACTACTAACATCCCCTCATCAGGCAACGTATCAATTCTTCTTGCTTTGGGTCTTCCTTTGTTCCTCTCCAATCTTCAGGTGAATCAACTTCCGCTTTTTACCATTCACACTGGCAAACTAGCTTTTTTTGCTTATCTCTTCATAATCGCAGGATGTTCTTGGTTTCGTATCTACCCAACTGAAGTCCTATGGTGTTCCTGTCCCCAACCAAGTTTCATCTTTGATGCAGTGGAACCCTATATTGCTTCAAAAATAGATAGATGATCTGAAGGCATCAAACGTTGGTTAGTGAGCTCATAGTTTCCTTTTTTGCTTTCATTGCTCTGCTTATTCTATATCATATGCTTTTCTCTGCTGCTTTATCAGATTTGGTTCATGTTGGAGACTTGTTCTCAAATGCTATGAATTAAGAACAAGGCAGCATAAAATGTTAAATGTTAACGTCCTTCGTCCACGAAGCATTATTCCCTTGAGGATAATGAACCTTGGACGAAGGTTAATGAGAATATGATTACGAAGGTTAAGTCTTCGTAATCAAATTTTAATAGATTGTATAAGATAATATAAAATAAAGGGTATCAAAGGCAAATGAATCATAAACGAATCATATTATAATATATTAAATCATTGAATACAGCTTTACCTCAGCCTTGACAAAGATTGGTTCCCGAGTGATGCGATTACAATTACCGGAATCCGTGAACAGTAAAGGAATACTGTTCACTATTTATAGACACAGGACACAGCCTGTGAAGAATTACAATTATGCCCCTCATAAAAGTTTACAACATTGACTCAGACCTTTATGGACTAAAAGGTCATTCTATCTTTAAGTCGGTTTGTAATACCGAAGCTTCATGAAGAGGAACCTTCGGCCAACTCATACAAACAGCTTCAGCTGAAAACCGCTTATTCCTACAAGACCTTCAGCGACGAAGCATAGTCCCAACAGTAGCCCCTTTCGTGGTGCTAGATCGTTTTTCGTAACGAGCTTGATCCGTGAAAAAAGTCTCTTAAGCTTCGGGGAGCCGAAGGTCCGAAAAAAACACCTTCCGAGAGCTCGTTGTCGAGAAACGATTCAGTTTCCCAGCGCGTATCAGTCCCACCTTGCAGAGTTACTGTTTGTCTCTGCGGTCCACCACGCAGCGAGTGCAAGCGGGTGTCTGCCTGGTGTAAAAATCCTGGCGATTCGCCTTCTTACCTGCAGTACTATATAAACAGACGAGTAGGTGTGAAGTTACCACAGCATTCATTGCTATTTGCACTGTTTTGCTGCCAAAATTTTCAACCATCGCCGAAGCTTGACTTTCGGAATCGAACGAAGCTCCAACTTGAAGCCTGCTTCGTCAGAAGGAAAAACTTCGGAAGAAAAAAGTATTTAATTTCCACAAACTCAGAATTAAATGGCCAGAGTGCGATCTACCGCTAGGGTTGAGCGTGAGGGGGGCGAAGTTGAAGGTTCGGAGACTGTTCCCATCTCCGAAGCGATGCAAAGGTCCGGACTGGTAACTTCGGAAAAGATCCCCAGTGATGATGCAGAACAGGCAGAACAAGCAATTGCCGAAGCAGAAGAAGAAGATATTGAGGAAACTGATCCCGAAGACGATTATCGTATTGCCATGCCAAGCAAGCCCAGCCACTTGGACTTCAGAAAGTCTACTGTTTCGAAGGCTGATCTCTCCAAAATGGTAAAGTCGGGCTTTTTCAATGAGAATCAGAAGAAGCTATTACGCTTCGGGGGAGAAGAGACTACCCCAAAGCCGGAGAAGGATGAAATTGTCATTTTCAAGAGCTTTCTAAAGGCTGGATTAAGATTCCCCCTACATGAGATTATTGCAGAGGTACTGAAGAGGTTTGGTATCTACTTTCATCAGTTAACTCCTAACGCTATCGTTAGGCTTAGCGTTTATATCTGGGCCCTCCGAAGCCAAGCGGTGGAGCCGTTTGCAGACAGCTTTTGTCGAGTTCACGAACTGCACTATCAGACGAAGGCTAGAAAAGATGGATTGCATGACAATTTTGGTTGCTATAATTTTGCTTATCGGAAAACCACAAAGTTTCCTGTAATCAGCTACCGGAGCAAATGGGCAGCAGGCTGGAAGTCGGAGTGGTTCTATGTCAAGGTTGATGACGACAAGGAGAAGCTTGTGCAAAGTCCACTCGAACTAATCTTCGGAGAAACCCGACCTCGCTGCAACATGACACCAGAAGGTCCAACACAACAGGCATTGAATGAATTCAGAATTATTGCAGAGCATATCAGTACAAGAGACCTGGTTCAGGAGTTTTTGGCTTTCAAGGTTTTTCCTAGTTTAAAAGAATGGGAAATGCCGAAGCTAAAGGAGGAGAAGAAAGAAGGTGAACTTGTGCGTTCACCTTACTATTTCAAGTTTAAGAAATACTTTAAAACACCTTGCCAAGAGTGGCTGGATACAATTGAAGTAATGTGCAATGAAATACTTGGCAATTACTCCAAAAAAGAAGATCAATTGATGACTGCGGCCTTCGGCACCCGTCCGAAGCAAAGACTGAATCGAGTGCTGGACGCCCTGGGTTTTGAATACCCTGACTATGAAAATCTGAACAAAGGTGTCGGGGGCTAGAAAAGGAAAAGGACAACTGAAGCCTTAAATGAAGATGAGAAAGAACCATCAAAGAAGAGAATTCCGAAGAAGAGGAAAGCGTCTTCTCCGAAGCAAAAAATATCTGACGAAGAAGAAACCCCCGCATCACCCTCTGCCACTGACGTGGAGGAAATTTTAAAGGTAATGACTGAATCCCTGCCTGCGAAGCTAAGTCCATTGGGGCCTCAACTGACAAAGTTTTTTCAGAAGGAAAAGGAGCCCGAAAAAACGAAGAAAACGACTAAAGCAAAGAGACAAAGAATTATCACTGTGACAGAGGTCATTGACAAGACACCACCAAGAGCTTCGGCTCAGAAGACACCAGCGGCTGAGGAAAGAACAGATATTGAAATCACACCTTCGGAGGTCGTGGCTGCCGAAGCTGCCTCAATTGAAGATGTGAACCTGGAAAGCACAATCGAACACATCGACAAAATACTGCTAGACATGGCCACAGAAGAAGCTACCACTGCCGCCGAAGAGGCCGCGGCCGCAGCATCGGGGAAAGGAAAGGAAATTGCTGACGAAGCTTCAGAGAACGAAGCCTTCATGTTTCAAAATTTAGTTGGAGAAAAATTGTCAAAACCCGAAATAGAAGAGCTTAAAGAGTATGCCAAATCTTGCGGGTACAAACCAGGAGCACTCCTCTTCGGAGGTATTGATGATGAAAAATTAGATTGTATCCGAAACCAAACTGGAGCCAAAGTTATCAGTACTCTGTCAAAGAGTATCGGTTTTCCGAAGCTAGAAACGGACATTAGCCGCTACCGACGACAACATATCGTTGGTAATTTATTTTATTCCAATTTCAAGGTGAACTACTTTTCCCTTAACTTATATTGTTTTTAATAATGAAAACATGTCTAACGAAGGTTGTTTTCGTGCAGAGTATGCTGTTGAGCAAAGCCTTGAAAATGCAGCAAGATTTTGAAGACAAGAAACACGAAGTTATAATTGAAAATTTAGAAAACAAAATAAAGGAGCAATAAGCTGCTATTGAGAAGAAAAACTTTGAGCTCCAGGCAACTGAAGGTTTATTGGCGGAAGCCGAAGCAAAAATAACAGAACTGAACACGAAGCTTCTCTGCCAAACTGAGCAGTTTGAACAAGAAAAGCAAGAACTTAATGCAAAACTTGAAGCCGAAGCTCAACAAAATTCAGATTTGAAAAAACTATTGGCGGACCTTCAAGAAAAATATTTGGAATTTAGCAACAAATGCATTCAACGACTAAGAAAAATTTTTCACTCAGTTGGAGCCAGCAGTGAGAAATTCACCCCCTCAGCTGAAGATTTACCGAAGACCTTCGAACATATTGAGGGTGAAATTGACGAGCTCGACGAAGTTATAGCTGGGCACGGTGACTTCTGTGCCTGGGTAGCTTCTCGGGGCACTGCTGCAGCTTTCCTAAAAGCTGGCTGCGACTATGGAAAGATTGTCAATAGACCCAATTTCACTTTATCACCATCAATCCTAGATAACATCCCTGATCTCGCCCGAAGTATTTCCAATAGATTTA
Organism: Zea luxurians; assembly: GCA_029449295.1. Taxonomy (NCBI): domain Eukaryota; kingdom Viridiplantae; phylum Streptophyta; class Magnoliopsida; order Poales; family Poaceae; genus Zea; species Zea luxurians. The sequence goes on from JAOPSE010000029.1 coordinate 21,299,360, forward strand.
TAAAAATGATATGGACAAAAGGCGGGCGAGAAAAGGCTGGAGATGAAGCTCGGAGTCATCTTGAACTAGTAAGAAATCATACCTTGTGCTTACCTCTTCCTTCAAGCTCGATTTTGACTTACAACAACTTAATTCATGTAGGATGACGAAGCCGAAGTCGATGATTAAAAAGAGTGACGCCGAAGCTAAAATCCCTCGAAGATTAAGTAGGAGTAGACTGTAGACAGACTTAGGAAACTTTTGAGATAACTTGTGTAAATGTAACTAAACTTGTCTTTAATGAGTTCTGTTCATACCTTGTATTATGCTCTTACCCTTCTATTAATGCATGTGAAGTGCTTTGTTGTGGACGAAATCATCTTTTTTGAGCCGAAGGCGAAAAAAACACCTTTCCTTCTTTTCGTACACAGCGAAGCATAGAAAACAACATTTCCCTTTCTTCCGAAGCTCTCCTTTTTGTACGCGAAGAAGCTCTTCTCTTATGCCGAAGCAACCACTTATGCCATGATGATGATTATCCTACATATGCCTGGATGAATGTTTATGAATGCAAATGCTATGATGTAATGTGATGTGCGAATGAATGTCCAAACACATATCCGAAGCCATACCCTCAGCCATTATTTCCTTAGAAACAATCACACATCAGCTCTGCATTCCCTTAGGAACGACTTTGGAGCTTCTTCGCCTTTTACTTTCGGCGTAATCAGCGTTGACTTTTCGCTGTAAGCTCTGCATTCCCTTAGGAACGACTTTGGAGCTTCTTCGCCTTTTACTTTTGGCGGAATCAGCGTTGACTTTTCGCTGTAAGCTCTGCATTCCCTTAGGAACGACTTTGGAGCTTCTTTGCCTTTTACTTTTGGCGGAATCAGCGTTGACTTTTCGCTGTAAGCTCTGCATTCCCTTAGGAACGACTTTGGAGCTTCTTGGCTTTTTACTTTTCGGCACTCAATGGTGCGTTCTCAGCTTTTACATTTACATTCCTTGGGGGATTTTGCTCTTATAGAACTAAAAAAGGAAATTACATATGATGGCCCCATTAAAAACCTTTCTCCCCCTTTAGAAAGGAAAAGGGTGCCATAAAAAAGAAAAGACATAAAAAGTTACATCAAGTTACACATAATATCGCCGAAGCTCATCCGCATTCCAAGATCTAGGAATGTCGTTGCCATCCATATCCTTCAATCTGTATGAACCGGGTCTTGACGAAGATGCAACTAAGAAATGTCCCTCCCATTTCAACTGTAACTTGCCCACTGTGTCTGGGTTGGCCACTCTCCGAAGCACCAAATGTCCTGACTCAATATTCTTTAGCCGAACTTTTCTATCTCGCCATTTGACTGTTTCGGCTTGGTATTTATTGATATTCTCCACAGCTTGAAGCCTGATCCCTTCTAAAGCATCTTTTTCCACAGAATAAGCATCTTCAGAACCTGATTCTGCCGAAGCTACTACTCTTATTGATCCAGTTTTAGCTTCTTCCGGAGTTATTGCTTCGTCACCGAATAATAACTTGAATGGAGTAAAGCCTGTAGACCTTGATGTTGTTGTATTGTGGCTCCACACCACTTTGGTTAACTGATCTGGCCACTTTCCCCTGGGTTGATTGAAGATTAACTTCATTATTCCTGTCATTATAATGCCATTGGCTCTTTCAACGAGCCCATTTGACTCCAGATGCCTGACTGATGCAAAATGGATCTTCGTACCAATTTGATCACAGAAATCTCTGAAAGCTTCGGAGTCGAATTGTGTTCCATTATCTACAGTGATGGCCTTTGGTACCCCGAAACGACAAACAATATTCTGCCAGAAAAACTTTTGGACAGTGGCCGAAGTTATTGTGGCTAAAGGCTTTGCCTCAATCCATTTAGAAAAATATTCCACAGCCACTACAACATATCTTAAGTTCCCTTGGGCCGATGGTAATGGACCTAACAAGTCAAGGCCCCACCTTTGCAATGGCCAGATGGGTTGTATGAGCTGTGTTAAGGACGAAGGTTGTTTTTGATCTCTTGCACATTTCTGACAGCCTTCGCACTTTTGGACTAATTCCACTGCATCCGAAGCTGCCTTCGGCCAATAAAACCCTTGGCGGAAAACTTTTCCAAGTAACGGCCTAGATCCAATGTGAGATCCACACAGGCCTGCATGTATTTCTTTCATCAACTCTATACCTTCGGTTCTAGATAAACACTTGAGTAGCGGAGCGCAAACTCCATGCTTGTACAACTCCCCTTCTATCATGACATATGGACGAGCTCTTGCCTCTATCCTCCTGTTATAAGCTTCGTCATCTGAAAGGAATTTACCCTGAAGGTAAGAGATGATCTCAGTTCTCCAATCTTCGCTATAAACAGGAGATATATTGAGGACTGCTCTTTCAAGGAGTTCCACTGAAGGTGCCTTTATTGTTTCGAAGAACACATCCGAAGGTAAAGGCAGCCCCTGTGCTGCTGACTTAGCTAGCAAATCAGCATGCTCATTTTGTCCTCGAGGGATATTTTTGACAGAAAATCCTTTGAAAGAAGCTTCGACTCTTCGAACCATGTCTAGATATCTTTCAAGCTTCGGATCTTTAGCCTTGCAACTCTTGTCGATATGACCCGAAACAACTTGGGAATCAGTTTTAAGAATGGCCCTTCTGATTCCCATTGCTTTTAGCTTCCGAAGACCCAAAAGCAAGGCTTCGTACTCAGTAATATTGTTTGTACAACTGAAATCGAGTCTTGCTGCATAACAAGTTTTAGCTTTGGATGGCGAGACCAACACAGCAGCTGCTCCAGCCCCGAAGGTTCCCCAAGACCCATCGCAAAACACTGTCCAAACTTCGGCATCTTTATTTGTTTCTTCATCCTGAGCCCCTGGCGTCCAGTCAGCAATGAAGTCTGCTAACGTCTGGGACTGGATCGAGGATCTATGCACATAATCAATGCAAAATTCATTGAGCTCTGCAGCCCATTTTCCAATTCGCCCAGTAGCTTCTCTATTTCTCATAATATCCTTCAACGGCTGCGAAGAAGGAACAACAATATTGTATGCTTGAAAATAGTGCCGAAGCTTCCTGGATGCCATCAAAACAGCATATAACACCTTCTCTAATTCTGTATAGTTTTTCTTTGATATACTAAGAACTTCAGATACAAAATACACTGGGACCTGCTTCTTGACTTGGCCATCAAGCTTCTCTTGGACAAGTGCTGCACTTACCGCTGAGTGCGAAGCTGCCACATATAATAACAAAGGAGCCCCTGGCGTTGGTGGAGTTAATGTTGTTAAATCTATCAGATATTGCTTCAGTTCCTCGAAGGCTTTTTGTTGGCTTGGTCCCCATTGAAAGACTTCGGCTGATTTCAGCACTTCGAAGAATGGTAAATTTCTTTCTGCTGATCTGGATATAAATCTATTAAGAGATGCCAACCTCCCTGTTAATCTTTGGGCCCCCTTTTTTGTAGTTGGTGGCTCCATTCGAAGTATAGCTTCAATTTTACTTGGATTAGCTTCAATTCCCTTTGTTGAAACCAAGCATCCAAGAAATTTCCCCTTCTTTACTCCGAAGACACATTTTTCTGGATTCAACTTTAAGCCAGCTTGTCTAAAACTGGCGAAGGTCTCCTGCAAATCGGCAATATGATTTTCCTGTTTCGTGCTTTTTACAATGATGTCATCAACATAAGTTAGCACATTTCTGCCTATCTGAGACTGGAGAACCTTCGCAGTCATTCTGCTGAAACTTCCTCCAGCGTTTTTGAGCCCCTCAGGCATCCGAAGATAGCAATATGTGCCACTTGGGGTTATGAAGCTAGTCTTCGGCTCATCTTCCTTCTTCATCCAGATTTGGTGATAGCCTGAGTAACAGTCTAGCAGACTCATGAGCTCTGAAGAAGCTGCTGCATCAACTAAAGAGTCTATCCTTGGCAATGGGAATTCGTCCTTCGGACAAGCCTTGTTGAGATCTGTAAAATCGATACACATTCGCCACTTGCCATTGGCCTTTTTTACCATAACAGTGTTAGCTAGCCATTCTGGGTACTTTACTTCTCTGATAACTCCTGCACTGAGGAGTCTTTTGACTTCATTACGAGCACCTTCGGCCTTATCATCAGACATTTTCTGAAGCCTCTGCTTTCTGGGTCTGAAGGATGGGTCAACATTGAGCGAGTGTTCAATAACATCCCTATTTACTCCGCAGAGGTCATTGGCTGACCATGCAAAAACATCTTTGTTGTTGAACAAAAACCTTATCAAGGTTTTCTCCTGCTCTTCGGATAATTGAGAGCCCAACAACACCTTCTGCTCTGCTATGTCCTCACATAAGAGCATGGGCTTCGGCTGATCTGCTGAAGCTGCTTTCTCCCTTCTGAATTTGTACTGTTCACAAGCTTCAGCTCCATCTATGTTATGGATTGCTTTTGAGTCAGTCCAGTTTCCTTCGGCACTTCTGGCAGCTTCTTGACTTCCATGAATAGCGATGGGTCCTTGATCCGAAGGTATCTTCATGCAAAGATAGGCAGGATGAAGAATTGCTTCGAAAGCATTGAGGGTGCCACGACCAATAATTGCATTGTAAGGGTATTCCATGTCAACAATGTCAAACACAACTTGCTCAGTTCTAGTGTTGTTGATGAACCCGAAGGTCACTGACATGGTGATCTTGCCCAGTGCTACAATCTGTCTTCCTCCGAAGCCACAGAGAGGGTGCGTAGCATCATGAATCTTATCTTCTGGCTCTTGCATTTGCCTGAAGGCCTTAGCAAATATGATATCAGCTGCACTGCCTGTATCAACCAAGACATTGTGGACCAGAAATCCTTTGATAACACAAGAGATAACCATGGCATCGTTGTGTGGGTAATCCTTGAGTTGAAGGTCCTCCTGGGAGAAGGTAATAGGAATGTGAGACCATCTGGACTTGATGAAGGGTCCTCGCACCCCAACATGCTGTACCCTTCTCTGTGCTTCCTTCTTCTGCTTCTTGTTGGCTGGCTCTGAACATGAACCGCCTGTTATCGGGAGTAGCAGCTTCGGAGCCGAAGCAGCCCTAGCTTGATCGTTGAACGAAGCCATCAGCTAAAAAAATGTGGAAGTGAGTTCACCGGAGGTGGGCGCCAATGTTGGAGACTTGTTCTCAAATGCTATGAATTAAGAACAAGGCAGCATAAAATGTTAAATGTTAACGTCCTTCGTCCACGAAGCATTATTCCCTTGAGGATAATGAACCTTGGACGAAGGTTAATGAGAATATGATTACGAAGGTTAAGTCTTCGTAATCAAATTTTAATAGATTGTACAAGATAATATAAAATAAAGGGTATCAAAGGCAAATGAATCATAAACGAATCATATTATAATATATTAAATCATTGAATACAGCTTTACCTCAGCCTTGACAAAGATTGGTTCCCGAGTGATGCGATTACAATTACCGGAATCCGTGAACAGTAAAGGAATACTGTTCACTATTTATAGACACAGGACACAGCCTGTGAAGAATTACAATTATGCCCCTCATAAAAGTTTACAACATTGACTCAGACCTTTATGGACTAAAAGGTCATTCTATCTTTAAGTCGGTTTGTAATACCGAAGCTTCATGAAGAGGAACCTTTGACCAACTCATACAAACAGCTTCAGCTGAAAACCGCTTATTCCTACAAGACCTTCGGCGACGAAGCATAGTCCCAACAGTTCAGCGATGCTATGATATTGAAGAGAAGGATACCTAGAGCCAGGCCGACTTGAGCTAAACCTCTGCTTTCTTGGACGATGCTCGCTCCTTGAACTCCTCTCTGAATGCACAACTTGCTCCGAGAAGATGGCACATGAGGTAAACTCTCTTCGCTGCTTCTGCATTGCTTCCCTTGCTTCGATGCTCAGCGTTGTTCTTGCTTGCAGGAGGAAAAACGAGCACTTGTTGCCTCTCGTGATAATCTAGACAGGCTATACCGTGATACCAGCACCTTCTTGACCATTATGGAGAGGAGTCACCGTTTTACCATGTCGGATTTGGACCATCATCGCGATGAATTGAGGGCATCCCAGGATGAAGTGTCCCAACTTGGCAAGCTGTTGTCTACCAAGGATTCCGTCATCAAGGAGCTGTGCGCCTCCAAGAAACTTGTTACACATGAGCTAGAGGCCGCTGTAACACCCCTGGTGTTACTAGTACTAAAACTTGAGCATGACATCATATGCATTGACATTTCATTTTGTTTGTTACACCTAGAATGCATCCACTAGGTAAAATTTCAAAACATGTGTGATATGGTGGCTTGAAGTATTCTTAACCTTAGGGTGGGTACTTAACCATGGAGTAGGGCCTATGGGTGAAAGTAAAGCCAAAATGAGTAATACCTCAAAAGTCATTGGATAGCCACCGCATAGCGGAGCTGTCAGCCAAAGTCAGTCGCCTGCAGTACGAAATTTCAGAACGCGATACGGCCATTGACTGGGCCGTCAACTCATGCTCTTTTGCTTGGGACTGTGAAGCCAAAGCTCCAGCTCGAGTAGCAGAACTTAGCACATCCCTCGAAAACCTGCAAGCATACTGCAACACCTTACATGAAGAAGTACATGTATTGTATGATCGGCTACACCCGAACGTTCCACCAGACGTTGCTGCAATGGGAGCCGGACCATTGGGAACAGCTAATGAAGGATCTGATGGGGAGTTGGACCTTTTTAGGCCCCCTCCTTCCATGAACCTTGCTGATGAACGGTCTCCTAAAGCAGGTAGTGGAGCAACTAAGGATGAGAACAATTAGAATAGTATAGTTTAAAGTAATGTACTTATGTTAAATAAGTAATGAAGTCGAGTTGTATATTGGAGTCTGTATAATTATTACAGTTCAGTAATGTAATAAGATGGTGTATGTTGGCATGTAATATTTCCAAATGTTCTTTTACCTCAGATGCCATCCTAGACTTGTGCACATGATGGTGCGGGGACATCCCGCGGCATGGAGGACACTCCCAATCCGCTACTCATACCTCCCACCTTGGCCGAGGTTATCGCTGCCTTGGTCAACGCCACTGCCGACAATATGCGCTTTTTGCACGAAATGGCGGGCAACCAATTTCAACAGCACGGAGGAAGAGTTCCTCCTCAAGGACCACATGACACTACATATCTGGAGTTCTCGGAGACCCGCCCACCCCTCTTCGTCAAGGCGGAGGAACCCTTAGAAGCCAATAAATGGGTACGAGTAATGGAATAGAAGTTTGGGCTAATCCGATGCACGGAGACACAAAAGCCCCTATTTGCCACTCAACAGCTAAGAGGGCATGACAGTACCAGATGGGTGAATTTTTCAGCAATCCAACCTGTTGGACATCAGGTTACCTAGGAAGAGTTCAAGCTAGCATTCCAGGAACACTATGTTCCAAAGGGGGTGTTACAAATGAAACTAGAAGAGTTCCTTTGACTAAAGCAAGGGGGAGATACTGTGATGCAGTATCTCAATAAATTCAACCACATCTCCCAGTACGCCATTGATCATGTGGATACAGATCTGAAAAAGAAAAAATGTTTTATGAGGGGACTAAATGACAGACTTTAGCGAAAGATGGCAACATGTTTGAACCTCACATACAGCAGGGCTGTCAGTATAGTACTAGCAGTCGAAGCCAAAAATGCAGGACATGGAAAGTCAAATGGATATGCGGGTGAGAAATCTACTCAAGGACCTGAAAAGGGAACAAGGTTGGTGATCCGACCTTTTAATCCAAACCATTCTTCACCTTGTCCACCTTCATATCCATTCAAACAACCCATATTTATTCGTCCCACTTCTGCCCCCGCTCCTACCAATCAGCCGAGTGCCCCTGGTACTCGTTTCCCTGCCCTTCCTAGTTCCTCCAGTGGTTGCTTCATTTGTGGAAAGTCCGGACATTTCATCAAGGACTGCCCATATTTGAAGCAAAACAAATCCAACTTTTAGTAGACTTTTGGGAACTCAAACCAAGGAAAGGGGAACACGACCAATTCTTCAACGGGCAAGAATTTCAAGAAAACTGGACGGGTCTATTATACCCAGGTGGCTACTACACCGAAAGGTGAACCGGTGATGATGGGTACGTTCCTTGTTGCCAACTACCTAGCAATTATCCTTTTTGATTCTGGTGCATCACATACCTTCATAAGCAAGACGTTTGTGGAGAAACATTGCATACATTGCACTGAATCAAGGGAGAGATTTGTTATCCACTCACCTGGGGGCCGGATATTTACTAAGGAAGTAGCCTTCCACCTACCAGTAACACTGGCTAGACGGGAATTTCCTACAAACATGATTGTTATAAAGGGGCAACACATAGATGTAATTCTAGGCATGAACTGGTTAGCCTAGCGTAAGGCCATCATCAATACAGACTTAAGGGCCTTAAATTAAGCCATGGTCATGAAGAGATCCAATTATCCATCTCAGCAGCTATCCCAGTCAAAGCATCTGGACAAGTTTATGAGGCTATCGTACAAGAAATCTAGGATATTCCGGTGGTATGTGAATTTCTGGATGTCTTTCCCGAAGACTTGCTTGGGTTGCCTCTAGAAAGGGATGTCGAATTTCTGATTGAATTGAAGCCCGGTACGACTCCAATTTCCAGAAGGTCATACCGTATGCCACCTAATGAACTGGTAGAACTCAAGACTCAACTATAAGACTTGCTTGAGAAAGGGTTCATTAGACCAAGTTCATCACCATGGGGATGTACAACCATTTTTGTCAAGAAGAGGGATCAGACACTTCGAATGTGCATGGACTACAGACCCCTTAATGAGGTTACCATCAAGAACAAGTACCCTCTTCCTTGGATCGATATCTTATTCGATCAACTTACTAGAGCCCGAGTATTCTCTAAGATTGATATTAGATCAGGCTATCATCAGATTCGTATTCGACCCGAGGATATACCCAAGATCGCATTCACCACGCGGTATGGATTATTTGAATATCTAGTCATGTCTTTCGGGTTAACAAATGCTCCAGCCCACTTCACATACTTAATGAATTCGGTATTCATGCCCGAGTTAGACAAGTTTGTGGTGGTCTCCATTGACGACATTCTGATCTATTCCAAAAATGAAGAGGAGCATGCAAAGCACTTACGGATCGTGCTAACGCGCTTAAGGGAGCATCAGCTATATGCCAAGTTCATCAAATGCGCGTTCTACTTGGAGGAAATCCAGTTTCTTGGACATGTATTATTCGCTAAAGGGATTGCGGTCGATCCCAGCAAATTCAAGGATATTCTAGAATAGAGGTCACCAACTACAATACATCAAGTTTGGAGTTTCCTTGAGTTGGCTAGGTATTACCACAGATTCATTCCGGATTTCTCCAAGATTGTTGAACCCATTATGGGTTTATTAAAGAATGATACAAAGTTTAATTGGTCTTCAAAATGCAATGAAGCCTTTGAGCAGCTGAAGGTATTGTTAACCACTGCCCCGGTGTTGGCTCAACCGGATATTGAGAAGCCTTTTGATGTGTATTGTGACGCATCAGATAGTGGACTCGGATGTGTCCTAATGCAAGAGGGCCGAGTCATAGCTTATGCTTCATGACAATTATGCCGACATGAGGAGCACTATCCAACTCATGATTTGGAACTAGCTGCAGTTGTTCATGCCCTTAAGATATGGCGTCATTATATGCTGGGGAATATATGTCATGTGTATACGGATCACAAAAGTTTGAAATATATCTTTACCCAGTCAGAACTGAACATGAGGCAGAAAAGATGGCTTGAGCTAATTAAAGATTATGACTTGGAGATTCATTATCACCTAGGAAAAGCCAATGTGGTGGCAGATGCATTGAGTCGCAAAGCTTCCTGTCATTGTCTTATAGTAAGAACACCTGACACCACTCTATGTCAAGAAATGGAAAAGTTGAACCTGGGTATTATACAACACGGAACTTTGACACAATTGAAGCTTGAGTCAGTTCTTCTATAGAGAATTATTGATGCCCAAAGAACCGATAAGGGTATGAAGCATATTCATGAGAAAATAGAAGCCGACAAAGCAAATTGCTTTAGGAAAGATGACAAAGGAATAATATGGTTTAAAGATTGCATAGTTGTGCCAAAAGATGCTAAAGTCCGCCAATAGATCTTGGACGAAGCTCATCTTAGTCGATATCTATTCACCCCGGAAGTACTAAGATGTATCAAGACTTAAAGCAGCATTATTGGTGGACTAAAATAAAAATTGAAATCACACGCTATGTGGCAAAATATGACACCTGCAGACGTGTTAAAGCAGTACATATGAAGACCACGGGACCATTAAAGTCTTTGCCCATCCCAACTTGGAAGTGGGAAGATATTAGTGTGGATTTCATTGTAGGATTGCCTAAGACGGCCAAAGGCTTTGACTCTATTTGGGTTATAATTGATCGGCTTACAAAGATTGCTCATTTTCTTCCCGTCAAGACAAAATATCTAGTGTTCGCATACGCGGAACTTTATATTGCTCGTATTCTCAGTTTACATGGAGTTCCAAAAACGATAGTGTCGGACCGGGGACCGCAATTTTTATCCAAGTTTCAGGAAGAGCTGCACAAATCCTTGGGTACAAAATTGCTCCACAATTCGGCCTATCATCCTCAAAGAAGTGGACAAACTGAGAGAGTGAATCAGATACTTGAAGATATGTTACGAACATGTGTCCTGGAGTTCCCGCAGAAATGGGATGATTGTCTGCCATTGGCAGAATTTTCTTATAATAATAGCTATCTAGAAAGCATTAAGATGGCACCGTTTGAAGCATAGTACGGACGACGATGCTGAACACCCTTAAATTGGTTTGAACCAGGGGAACGATGGTTTTTCAGGCCTGACTTGGTCAAAGAAACAGAGGAAAAGGTTCAGCGGATAAGGCACCACTTGAAAGAAGCTCAAGCTCGACAAAAAAGTTATGCGAATAAACGACGCTGACCTTTGATCTTTCAAGTTAAGGATTATGTATACCTGAAAGTATCACCGATGAAGGGTGTTAATCGGTTTGGGGTAAAAGGAAAGTTGGCACCCCGATACATTAGCCCGTTTCCCATTCTTGAACAGTGCGGACCAGTGGTGTACAGACTTCAACTGCCTAAATCATTATCTGCAGTACATAATGTGTTCCATGTATCAGAGTTAAGGAAGTGCCTTCGGATTCCTGATTGAACCATCGATGTGGTGGATGTCACTTTAGAACCAAACTTGACTTATTTAGAACATCCCATTCGAGTTTTGGATTAGAAGGATTTCTTGGAGAATAATTTTCCTAGGTTTTTAGCTTCATGTAACCTGTAAGATTTGTGCAACTGATTGTAAAGTTGGAATAAACCCCATACCACCCCCTGCTCTATAAGATAAATAAGGAAATAAAGATATGTCGTGTTTTCTTTTCCACTACTTACCCTAGGACCTTAAATCTCGGGACGAGATTCTTTTATGGGGGGAAGGATGTAACATCCCTGGTGTTACTAGTACTAAATCTTGAGCATGACATCATATGCATCAACATTTAATTTTGTTTGTTACACCTAGAATTCATCCACTAGGTAAAATTTCAAAACATTTGTGATATGGTGGCTTGAAGTATTCTTAACCTTAGGGTAGGGTACTTAACCCTGGGATTAGGGCCTATGGGTGAAAGTAAAGCCAAAATGAGTAATACCTCAAAAGTCATTGGAAAGGTTCATAAGATATTTAGTTTGATGGAATTGAGTGGCACAAAAACCCTAAAGTGCTCAAAACCCTAAAAGAAACCCTAGAAAACCCTAATTTGTACCCTAGGGGGTGAATTCAAATTCTATACACTTTTGGACCAAAATGTAAATATCAAAGTGGTAGAACATCAAAAACCAAACAACTTTTACATTGGAGGATTTTCAAGTACTGTGGGACAATTTGGAGTTAATTACAAAAAGTCTCAAGCAGACTTATGTGGCTAACTCTGATTTCAGTGAGATTAGGCCAACTTTGGAGCCTTGTATTTCTTAATTCATGAGGATTTTGCCCTAGGTCAATACATCAATCTTGTAGAGCTATGATAGGAGCACAACTTTGACTAAGTGACTAAGTATTAGTGCTGTACAAAAATTGAAGATAAATGGACATGAAGTTGGACTGTCATTCACTATTAAAGACTGAATTTTGACTGACAATGAAATCAGGTGAACTTTGTGATCAAATTGTGGGGGATTTAGTGGATGTTTGCACAATACCTTTGTAACAAAGTTGTTGCTGGATTATAGATCAACAACTTTGCTGCAGAAGGATTGGTGAGTTGCTACACAAAAGATTGAGAATCGAGCCCTCTAACTCACTCTGTCACGGGCTCGGATGAATGGTTTCGATGGTACAGTACTGAACAAGATCAGGTGCAGTGTATCTCGCCGCCGGTGATCCCCGTGCCTGGATTCGCGCTGGCGCTGCGATTTGTGTCCGGTGGCGCACGGATAATGACTTGGGGTAAAAGATCTTGGCGCTGGGATGAGCTCGGACCCTGTCATCAGACTGTTCACCGTACTCACTTGCCGACGACATGGCTGTGCGGCCGTCGCCATGGCTGCCACCGTTCACTCGGTCGCGCCACGCCTTAGGCTGTTTTACCACATCGTCACGAGTCGTGAAGAGTAACCAGTGACCACTGTAGCTCATTAGCCAGTGACTGCCATGGTAGCTCGCGCCAGTAACTTACCCCTCTCACCGGCCGCCAGCGTGTCTTCCCCAAATTGGGCGCCACCGCTGTTGATATCTATAAATTGAGTGCATAGCTACCTTTTCTAGGTTGTTACGTGCCTAGTGCATCACTCCTCGCCTCCAATTGTCCACCGTAGCGCCTTAATTCGGGATTTCCCCCAAATCGGTTTTCCACGCCGCCGTGAGCTTCTCACCGTGGCCAGCCATCTACAGGTTGGTTCTTGCCTCTCTGCTTGGTGTTCTAGCATCCCTTAAGTCTCCTATTGCTCGTAGACTCAATTGATTGAACTAGACCACAATGAGTCACCTAGAACACCTTAGTTTTCCTTTGGGCCTCGCCGTCGTCGTGAACAGATGAACTCCGGGCCGGATTCGTGCAATTGAGGGTCGGATTAGGATCGCTTGGAGTGGAATTAGGTGTCGACTGAGTTAGGGCACCGGTCTTTGCGCATCCCGACCGGTACAAGTTCGCCGGACGACGCGCTCATCGCCGTTCACCATCGTGGACCGAGTGCGGTGAAGAAATAGAAGTGCAAGGGCTTAAGTGCGAATGTCAGAGAAACATGCGAATAGTGCCGCGACTTCTTTACGGGTTTTTCAAATCGACAGGGGTCTCTGCGCAAGGTTGCCAGCGCGGGCGCGGGCACACGTGTTTCCTCCATTCTCGGGCCGGCTTGGGCTGGATTCAGTCCAGCACTATTCATTCTTTTCCATTTTCTTTTTCTGCCAGGCTTAGAAAATTTATACAAAATTCTAGAAAAATGATAAAATCATGGGACCAATTTTACTGGACTCCTAAATTCCTCTAGTATTTAATAAAAATAGTTTCAATATTTTTAATCCCAACCAGGAATTATTTAGCATTTAAGGATGCCTAAACCTAGTCTTTTAGTATTTTAGAATTAAATTGGTAGCTCCAAAAATAATGAAACTTTTTGAGTAAGCTTGGTTTAGTGATTAAAGCCCTTGGGTAAAGTTTGACATGCTTTGGACATTGTTTGCACCCAAACCCAAGACACTAGCTTCCTAGGATAAAATTGCCTAACCCTAATAGAGTACTAACTCAGGAAACCCTAGTGACTCATGTGTACCATGAAGGAAAGTTATATTCAAGATACAACTTAGTGTGTTTCTATTGTAACTGCATATTCATTGCATCACCTAAGCATTCATGTATATTTATTGTTATGTATAGAAAACGAAGAAATGATAGTCGAAGAAGAAACTGCCCCACAAGCTGAAATTCCACCTATCGAGAACAGTTTCTACTTTGATATTTGTGGAACAGATCCTGAGTCTTCTACAACACAAGGCAAGCCCCGGTGCATTTACCCTTTCTTGTTATTTCAAACTCTTTATCACTTTAAACGATGCATTAGGTGATAGGAATTGTGTGATAAACAATTGCTGCATTTCCTTCCTTGGAACTGTTTACCATTACTTGATACCTGTATCATTTAAAAGTTTTCCGATGCTTAGCCTTGCCTTAGAAATCAAAATGTTTTGTTTTAAAGAATAATGATGCTTCAGATGGGATGGGAAGTTTTCAAAGAAAAGACTTGATGGTGAATCCATCCTGGCCATGATGGGTTCGACATCGAAAAGATGTACCTCTGACAGGTACCAAACTTTGGGTTTTAAATAGTAAAGACGAGACCGGGAGGGTGACTTGCACGAGAAGGAAGTCTTGGTGTAGTGTCTCCGTCTGAATCGATTAAGGATCATGTCGATGTAGGCTTGATGATTGAGGAGCTTTTAATTGGCCACATGCCTCGTCATGGGTAAGCTTTGCCTCGATTGGACCAATACCAGAAAGGCCAACATGCAATGGGAGTGGAGAGATGACGAGAGTAGCGTGTACCCTCCGTGGCAAGAGGCTGGACGATGGTGTATCTGTGCTCTTGGTTGGTGTGAACCCGGTCTAGTCTTGAGAAACCCGGTGGCGAGTTGACATATGCAAGGGTTAAGTTCTACATATGTCGTGTGGTTGGAGATCCCCAGCTGGGTATTAATCGATTCGGATCGCCGTTATTTCTCGGACATGAAGACTTGGTCACTGCCCTACACGTAGCAATCCAGTAAATTGAAGGGTTGATAAAAGACCGCTAGCATAGGCCAAGTGTTTGAACTAGGACAGAAAGAACTCTAGATGTAGGTAATGACTTAACCTGAAAATAAAACTGGATTTTTAAGGATCCACTGTTAGTAAGCATTTCTGTAAATAGAGACTTTGATTCTTGATCAGCTTTACCTTGAATCCCATAAGCCAGCATATCATTGAGAGTCCTTTCCTTTGTCGGGTAAGACTTGCGAAAGTACACTCCGTACTCAGGGTTTTCAAACCCATGTTGTTGTAGGTGATGAAACAGCAGAGTTTTGTTGTTTCTGCTTGAAGGTGGTACCAAAGGAGGAGCCAAATTAGTGATCGTGTGTACGGGAGGATGTTTGCCTCCCATTTTGAAAACACTAAACTTTTGTGTGTGGGGGGGGTGTTTTGCCTCCCTGGTATGTAATAATATTTTATGCACTCATAACACCTGGTACTATAATAATACTCTCTCTCTCTATATATATTTTATGAATGTAAATTAAGTTATTGTAATCTGCTTCCGCTTATTCTATCCTCCGATGTGATGTAATGTCTACGTGATGGGTGAAGCGCTCTTGGGCGGTATGATGTTGATACAGAAGACTAAACTTGTCAAGTGATTATGTGCATCTACATGGTTGTCTGAGGTCCTTAGGACAAGGACATATGTAGGTGGGCCTAATACCTTGGGAGGTTCTGTGATAGCCGCCCGCCTCACTATCAAGGTCTTCGAGGAAGACCACGTCGTTATGAAGGCGATGTGCGACAAGGCCATGGATAAGGCCATTCGCGCCGGGTGGATCTAGATGAGGGACCCAGCGTCATGGTGCCTGAAGACATTGTTGCTAATGTCGTTGCTGCGCCTGATGCCACAAGCCATCTATCTTCTTCCGCTGCTCCTGCAATCGATGCTTCCTACAAGAATGCTCCAGCGCAATGATTTGCCTGAAAAACACTTGTTCATTGAGTTAGCACCTTTTAGAGAAAAAGTGTAGCGTGAGTGCTGTGTGCATGTAATTGTTATGTTTGAACTGATTGTTCGGTCAGCAAGGTGCTGAAAACACCCCTAACACCGTAAGCGAGATATTTATTTTTCGAAGTACTCCCGATTCGAGTTGGCTATTTTGTTACTAGGGTATAGTGATCACCCTAACTTGTGTACGTATGAGCAAGTTTTACGGACTCAAGGCGTTTCCGTCTTAAGTCGATTACTCCGTTAGTAGGGCATAGTGATCACCCTACGTCTTGTAAGTGTGAGCATGTTGCAATGACTTAAATCGTTTCTAAATTAGGCCAATTGCTCCGTTAGTAGGGCATAATGATCACCCTAAGTCATGTAAGCGTGAGCATGTCGCACCGACTTAAGGCGTTTCTGACTTAAGTCAATTGCTCTGTTAGTAGGGCATAGTGATTACCCTAAGTCATGTAAGCATGAGCATGTCGCACTGACTTAAGGTGTTTCCGACTTAAGCCGATTGCTTAGTATGGCATAGTGATCGCCCTAAGTTGTGTAAGCGTGAGCATGTCGCACCGACTTAAGGCATTTCTGAATTAAGCCGATTGCTCCGTTAGTAGGGCATAGTGATCACCCTAAATTGTGTTTTGCTGATTTCGAGTTGAGCTCAATCTAAGTCAGTTGTCGATCGAGAACTTGAATGTCTTGGAAGATGAAAGCTTTGTTGATGAAGAAATCTTCTGATTACA
The DNA here is from genome assembly GCA_029449295.1 of Zea luxurians. Classification (NCBI taxonomy): domain Eukaryota; kingdom Viridiplantae; phylum Streptophyta; class Magnoliopsida; order Poales; family Poaceae; genus Zea; species Zea luxurians. The sequence goes on from JAOPSE010000029.1 coordinate 21,315,849, forward strand.
GAGTACAACTAACCCTTGAGAGTTTTGAGGTATTGCTAAGGGTAGAATTTTCTGAGGCACTCGATATTCCAGGAGTTCCCCACTTCGGTGCCGTCCATCTGAGTAAGCCGGTAGGATCCCATCCGTGTGACCTCTGCAACGACGAACGTGTAACACCCCTGGTGTTACTACCACTAAAACTTGAGCATAAAATCATGAGCATTAGCATATCATGTGTTTGTTACACCTAGAGTGCATTCACTAGGTAAAAATTTCAAATAAGTTGTATTGAAGTAACTTGAGGTGTGGTTAACTCTAGGGTAAAGTGCTTAACCTCAGATCAGGTCTTATGGATATAAGTGAGGCCCAAATAAGTTAAAACCTCAAAACTCATTAGAAATGATCATTAGACATCATCTTTGATGGACTTCAGTGAAACTAAAAACCTAAAGTGCTAAAAACCCTGAAAAAAACCTAATTAAAACCCTAGGGGGTTAAGTGCAAATTTTGTACACTTTTGGACCAAAGTGCAAAAACCAAGGTAATATAACACCACAAACTATGTGTTTCTCACATTTAAGGATTTGCATGGCAAATTGTGAGATTTGGACTTATTTGCAAAAAGGACACCCCATACCTCCATGTGCCTAAGTCTGAAATGCAGTGCATGAGGTCCACTTTGGAACCCTGTATATCTCAGTTCCTAAGGAATTTGCCCTAAGTCAATATATCAAATTTGCAGAGCTATAATAAGAGTACAACTTTGCTTAAGTGATTAAGCCTTGATCACATATAAAATTTGGAGTAAAATGAGCTCAAAGTTGTTGTAAGTCACACTGATAACTGGTTATGGCCACCAGTGACATTAGCAGGACTTTGAGGTCGAATTAGAGTAGGATCTAGTGATCGGTTGGGGATGGTTACTATAGTTGAATTGTAGCTAGACTATAGGACTACAACTTTGTTAAAGGTGGATTAGCAAGTTATTACATGGAATTTTGAGATTTGGGCGCTGCAATCTACTCTGTCAGGTGTTCTGAATAACATTCTGATGGTACAATAACTGACATAGATCCTAGGTGCAGCTCCTCTCAACGCCGGTGAACCGCGCGCTCGGTTTCGCGCCGGCCCCCGCGATTTGTGCCTCGGATAATTGGATTACGCTCGACCGTGAAAAGATCTTTGTCGCAGATGAACTCGGGACACTGTGACCGCTCTGTCGTCCATCCACTTGCACCGGCGACGTGGCCAAGCGACCGTCGTCGAGGTATACGTCGGCTGCCGTGATCGTGACATGCCCTGACCCTTTAACCATGTCGCAGTGAGTCGCCTTAGCCCACCCGTTCATCGTTGGTGGTCTTGCCACGGTAAAGTCCACAAATCGCTTGCGCCAGTAGCTTCTTCCCTCTCTGACCGCCAACACAATCTCTTCAAATTGAATGCCACAGCCCTCGGATCCTATAAATTGAGCATGCCATCAGCTCCGCTAGGTATTCTAGCATCCAGCGCACCCACTCGTGTCTCGGATTGTCCACCAGAGATCTCTAATTTGAGATTTCCTCCAAATCCATCCTGAACACCGTGCTGAGAGCTCACTGTGGCCAGCTCTCCACAGGTTCGATCATGCCCTCCTAAATCTTGTTTCAGTACTCTTGTGTGCTCTTGATACTCCTCGATCCATTCAATTGAGCTAGAACACGTAGAATCACCGGGAACGCCTCGGTCTAGCCGTTGATCACAGTGTCACTGTGGGCAGAGAAATTAGGGGCTAGAACCTTGAAATTGGTTAAGGGGAAATGGTTATTAAGGGTCAAATTAGGTGTCCACCAAGCTAGAGCACTGGTCATTACGTATCTTGGCCAGTCTTGGCTCGCCGAAGCCGCTGCTCCGCTGTCCACAGTCGGGGATCACGGGTTGTGAAGAATTAGTAAGTGAAGGGTCTCGGCGCAAATGTCAGTGACACATATAAATAGTGCGCGGGACTATTAACCAGTTTTTCAAACAACCGAGGGCCTTTGCGCAAAGCTGACATCGCAGGCGTGGGCGCACGCGTTTCGCTTGGGCATGGGCTGTATTGGGCCGGTTTTAGCCTGATACTATTCATGCTTTTCCTTTTTCTTTTTCTGCTAGGACTAGAGAAATCATAGAAAATTCTAGAAAAATGCTAAAAATATGAGACCAATTTTGCTAAACTCCTAAATTTCTATAGTATTTAATAAAAATAGTTCTAGGATTTTTGGTCCAAACAAGGAATTATGTAGTACTTAAAAGAGCTTAAACCTATACCTTTGGATTTTTAGAAAATACTTGGTAACTCCAAAAATCACCAAACTTGTTAGATATGCCTAATATAATATTTAGATCCTATGAGTAATGTTTGACTTGTTTTGTACATTGTTTGATTCCTAAACCCAAAAGCCCTAGCTCATTTGGGTAAAACTGTCTAACCCTATTAGGGTGTTGACTCAGGAGACCCTAGTTTCCCTGGTGCACCGTGAAGGAAAATTGTATTCAAGACATAACTTGCTATACCCTTATTATTATTGCATTCTCATAAGCATTACATGTGCATTCATGGTTATATATGGCTATATTTAGAAAACGAGGAAGAAGTGACTATTGAAGAGGAAGAGTCTACTCTATCAACAGAAAATCCACCTGCCGGGAACTGTTTCTATTTTGACATCTATGGAATAGAGCTTGACTCTCCTACAACTCAAGGCAAGCCCCAGTGCATTTGCCACCCCCTTGTTATGTTAAAATCTTTATCACTTGCTTGATGCATTAGGTGATAGGAGTTGGGTGCTAAACCAATTGATGCATTTCCTTCCTTGGAACTATTTACCATTTCTTGATTACCTGTTTTATTAAAAGGTTTTATGATGCTTAGTACTGCTTTAGAAAACAAAAGGTTTTGTTTTAAACCAAAAGTGATGCTTCAAAGGGAAAGGGTTGTTTTCAAAATAAAACATGATGGTGGATCCATCATGGCCATAATGGGTTCAACATCGGATAAGATGTACCTCCATCAGGTACCAAGTTTTTGGGTTTGAAATGATAAAGCTGAGACCGGGCGAGTGACTTGCACGAGTAGAGAGTCTCAGTGTAGTGTCTCCGTCTGAGTCGATTAAGGACCGTCTCGATGTAGGCTTGATGATTAAGGACCTTTTAACTGGTCACATACCTCATCATGGGTAAGCTTTGCCTCAGGCAGACTAATAACAGAAAAGGACAACACACAATGGGAGTGGAGAGATGGCGAGAGTAGCATGTACCCTTCGTGGCAAGAGGCTGGACGGTGGTGTATCTGTGCTCTCGGTTGGCGTGAACCCGGTCTGGTCTTAAGAACCCCGGTGGCGAGTTGACATACGAAAGGGTTAAGTGCTACATATGTCGTGTGATTGGAGATCCCCAGCTGGGTATTAATCGATTCGGATTGCCGTTACTTCTCGGACATGAAGACTTGGTCACTGACCTACACGTAGCAATCCAGTGAAGAAAAAGGGTGATAAAAGACGGCTAGTATAGGCCAAGTGCTTGACTAGGGTAGAAAGAACTCTAGTGATAGGTAATGACTTAACTTGCTAATAAAACTGGGTTTTTAAGGATCCACTATTAGTAAGCATTTTTGCAAACAGAGTCTTGATTCTTGGTTAAGCCTTACCTTGACTCCCTCAAGCCAGCATATCCTTGAGAGTCTTTTATTTTGACGGGTAAGACCTGCGAAAGTACACTTCGTACTCAGGGTTTTCAAACCCATGTTGTTGTAGGTGATGAAACAACAGACTTTTGTTGTTTTTGCACTAAGGTGGTGCCCAAGGATGTGGTGTCCAAGGATGAACCTCAACAGTAATGTGGTTGCGGAAGGACGTGGTCCTTCCTTTTGAAAAAAAACAATATACTTTTATGCGGGAGGGGTTTTTGCCTCCCAGGGTTGTAATAATAATACTTATGCACTCTTATAACCTGGTGATGTAATAATAACACTCTTTCTATATTTTAATGAATGTAAATTAAGTTATTGTAATTCGCTTCCGCTTATTCATTCCTCCGATGTGTTGTAATATCTGCATGACGGGTGAAACGCCCTTGGGCGAGGAAAAAGGATTTAGATACCGAACTTGTCGAGTAATTATGTGCATCTACAGGGTTGTCCAAAGTCCATTGGACAAAGACAACTATAGGTGGGCCTTATAACTTGGGAGGTTCCATCACAGAACGGTCCTTCCCAAGGTGGTGACAATTTGTGCCATCCCTCCCCCGTTAGTACTTGGTGGAGGACCAAGTCTCCCACTGTGAAGGATCGGTGTCGCACAACTTTGTCGTGGTAGCTCCTCAAGGTCTGCCGGTATCTGGCTGACTGAATTACCATGTTTAGTCGTTCCTCCTATAGCACATCAATGTCCTCTAACCTGGTTGCTTCTGCCTTAGCTATGCTTTCAAAGGTCAGTCTGGGCGCCCCAAAGATCAGAATGGGGTGTTTCCATTTAGAGCTTGGCTGGGCTGGGTTCGTAGGCTCCAGACCACGTATGGCAGTTCACTAATCCACTTCCCTGCAAGCTTCTCGCTCTTGTCGAATACCTTTTTTCTGAGTGCATCCAATATAATTCTGTTGGCTCTTTCCACCTACCCATTAGCTCTTGGGTGTGCCACTGATGCGTACTTGATCTGGATGCTCCTTTGTTCATAGAAATCGAAGAACTCTGAGCTGGTGAAGTTGGATCCTAGGTCAGTGATGATGCTATTTGGTATTCCAAACCTGAACATTATCTCCTGGATGAATTCCACTGCCTTTGCTGAGATTAAGGAAGCAATGGGCTTGTATTCTATCCACTTCGTTAATTTGTCAATGGCAACCAATATGTGAGTATACCCTCCTTAAGCTTTCTTGAAAGGCCTGATTATGTCCAGCCCTCAGCATGCGAGCGGCCAGTTCACGGGAATGGTCTGCACGTACTGCGCGGGCAAGTGTTGTAGTTTTGATAAGAATAGACGCGCCTCGCACTTCTAGACTAACTCGGCGGCATCACTTTTTGCATTTGGCTAGTAAAACCTAGATCTGAAAGTTTTTCCCACTGGAGTCCTTGATGCAGCGTGCACGCCACACTGCCCTATATGAATCTCGTCTAACATCTATCTCCCGATAGCTAAGTGGATGGACTTCATGAGGACCCCTCCTGCGCCGACTGTCTTGCAACGCGCTCTGATGGTGTAGTGGGCCGACTGTCTTGCAACGCGCTCCGCTGCGGCCTTGTCATCTGGCTCCTCTTCGTTCTTTATGTACCTGTTGATCGGCTCTCTCCAGTCATTGGGATCGACCTCTGGCCGACTCACGGCGTTGCACTCTTCTACTTGATCCGTGACAATGCTCGGTTGCTATATTTCTTAGACGAAGATCTCGGGTGGAGCTTGGGCCCGACTGGATCCCAGCTTCGGTAATGCATCAGATGCTGCATTGCGATCCCTTTCCACGTGATGGAACTCCAATCCTTCGAATTTGTCTTCCAACTTATGCACGACTGCACAGTATTTACCCATAGAGGGCTTGTTCGGTGTTGGGGTATGCTTCGTAGCCGAAGATCCTAAAGAAAGGAAAAACCTTCGGAAGATCTTCCCAGAAGCAGCGCCGAAGCTGTCACGTATAAAGCTTCGACACAATGGTGGATCTCATGGCGAAGGGGCGAACCGACTTAAAGATGAAATGACTTAAAAGCCCATGATGTTCTGTGTCATTATTGTAGTTAATTGTAAAGGACATATTTGTAATTATACACAGGCTACGCCCTGTGCCTATAAATAGGTGAACAGTACCCCTGTACTGTTCACGCAATCTTGTAATCACTGACACATTGCACTGGAACTATTACTTTCTGCTAAGACGAAGGTATAAATATGACAAAATATGTGAATAATGTTGCTTGTTTTTAGCATATCTCTTTATAATGTTTTACAATTTATACTCCATTTTACATTATTTTTGATCACGAAGGTATGACCTTCGTGATACTCTGATCATGGCCTTCGTCCGAAGTTCATTAAACCCTCGGGGAGATAATGCTTCAGCGGGCGAAGGACAATAACATTTAACATTCTATGTTGCCTTGTTGTTAATTTATAGCCTTTGAGAACAAGTCCCCAACATTGGCGCCCACCTCCGATGAACTCACTTCCACTTTTTGAGCTAATGGCTTCATTCAACAACCAAGCTGGAGCTGCTTCAGCTACGAAGCTAGTGCTCCCGATAACAGGCGGTTAATGCTCAGAGCCAGCCAACAAGAAGCAGAAGAAGGAGGCACAGAGAAGGGTACAACATGTCGGGGTGCAGGGACTCTTCATCAAGTGAAGATGGTCTCACATCCCAATTACCTTCTCCCAAGAGGACCTTCAGCTCAAGGATTACCCTCACAATGATGCTATGGTTATTTCTTGTGTTATCAAAGGATTTCTGGTCCACAATGTCCTGGTCGATACAGGCAGTGCAACAGATATTATATTTGCTAAAGCCTTCAGACAGATGCAAGAGCCAGAGGATAAGATTCATGATGCTACACACCCTCTTTGTGGCTTCGGAGGAAGACAGATTGTAGCGCTTAGCAAGATCACGATGCCAGTCACCTTCGGATTTGTCAACAACACAAGGACTGAACAAATTGTGTTTGATATTGTCGACATGGAGTACCCCTACAATGCAATCATTGGTCGTGGGACACTCAATGCTTTTGAAGCAATTCTTCATCCAGTATATCTTTGCATGAAGATACCTTCGAACCAAGGACCTATTGCTATCCATGGAAGTCAGGAAGCTGCCAGAAAGGCCGAAGGAAACTGGATAGATTCAAAAGCAATCCATAATATAGATGGAGCTGAAGCTTGTGAGCAGTACAAGTATAGAAGGGAGAAGGCTGCTTCGGCCGATCAGCCGAAGCCCATGCTCTTATGTGAAGATATAGCAGAGCAGAAGGTGTTGCTGGGATCTCAATTGTTTGAGGAACAGGAGAAAAACCTAACAAGGTTTTTGTTCAACAACAAAGATGTTTTCACATGGTCCGCCAACGATCTATGTGGTGTCAACAAGGATGTCATTGAACACTCGCTCAATGTTGATCCATACTTCAGACCCAGAAAGCAGATGCTGATGAAGATGTCTGACGACAAAGTCGAAGGTGCTCGGAATGAGGTGAAAAGACTTCTCAGTGCTGGAGTCATCAGAGAAGTAAAATATCTAGAATGGCTAGCTAACACTGTTATGGTGAAGAAGGCCAATGGTAAATGGAGGATGTGCATTGATTTTACTGATCTCAATAAGGCTTGTCCGAAGGATGAATTTCCATTACCAAGGATAGATTCTCTAGTAGACGTAGCAGCTTCATCAAAACTCATGGGTCTGCTAGATTGTTATTTAGGCTACCATCAAATCTAGATGAAGAAGGAAGATGAGCCAAAAACCAGCTTCATAACCCCCAATGGAACATATTGTTACCTTCGGATGCCTGAGGGGCTCAAGAATACTAGAGGAAGCTTCAGCAGAATGACAACTAAAGTCCTTCACTCTCAGATAGGCAGAAATGTGCTAACATATGTTGATGATATCATAGTAAAAAGCACGAAGCAAGAAAATCACATTGCCGATCTGCAGGAAACATTTGCTAACTTTAGGCAAGCTGGCCTGAAGTTGAATCCAGAAAAATGTGTCTTCAGAGTAAAGAAGGGAAAATTCCTTGGTTGCTTGGTTTCGACAAAAGGAATCAAAGCTAATCCGAATAAAATCGAAGCTATTCTTCGGATGGAACCGCCAAGCACAAAGAAGGGGGCCCAACGGCTGACAGGAAGACTAGCATCATTGAATAGATTCATATCTAGATCAGCAGAGAGGAATTTACCATTCTTTGAAGTGCTGAAGTCAGCCGAAGTCTTTCAATGGCGACAAGCTCAGCAGAATGCCTTCGAAGAGCTGAAGCAGTACCTGATAGACCTAACGACGCTAACTCCGCCTGTGCCAGGGGCTCCTCTGCTGTTGTATGTGGCAGCTTCGCACTCTGCAGTAAGTGCAGCACTTGTCTAGGAGAAGCTTGAAGGACAAACTAAAAAGCAAGCTCCAGTATACTTTGTTTCCGAAGTCCTCAGTTTATCAAAGAAAAATTATACAGAGTTGGAGAAGGTGCTATATGCTGGCTTAATGGCCTCCTGGAAGCTTCGTCACTACTTTCAAGCATTTCATATAATTGTTCCTTCATCACAACCTTTGAAGGATATTATGAGAAACTGAGAAGCTACTGGAAGGATTGGAAAGTGGGCTGCGGAACTCAATGGGTTCACCATTGACTATGTACATAGATCCTCGATTCAGTCTCAGGCGTTAGCAGACTTCATTGCTGACTGGACGCCAGGGGCTCAGGAGGAAGAAGCAAGTAAAGATACCGAAGCCTGGACAGTGTTCGGTGACGGTTCCTGGGGAACCTTCGGGGCAGGCGCAACTGCTGTTTTAGTTGCACCTTCCAAAGTCAGAACATGTTATGCAGTGAAACTTGATTTCAGCTGCACAAATAATATTGCTGAGTATGAAGCACTTCTATTGGGGCTTCGGAAATTAAGGGCAATGGGAATAAGAAGGGCTATTTTGAAAACCGATTCTCAAGTTATTGCTGGTCACGTAGACAAAAGCAGCAAGGCACGAGATCCGAAGCTTAAAAAATATTTGGATGCAGTTCGAAGGTTGGAAGCTTCTTTCGAAGGTTTCTCTGTCAAGAATATTCCAAGGGGTGAAAATGAACATGCAGATTTGTTAGCCAAATCAGCGGCTCAGGGGCTCCCTATACCTTTGGAGGTATTTTTCGAAACAATAAAGGCACCTTCGATTGAACTTATGGAAAGAGCTATACTTAACATTTCTCCAGTGCATAGTGAGGACCGGAGAACTGAAATCATATCCTTCCTCCAAGGCAACTATCTCTCTGATGACGAAGTTTATAACAAGAGAATGGTAGCAAGGACAAGACCATATGTAATAATAGAAGGGGAATTGTATAAATATGGGGTTTGTTCTCCACTTCTCAAATGTTTGTCAAGAACCGAAGGTATCGAATTAATGATGGAGATACATGCAGGTCTGTGTGGATCTCACATTGGGTCTAGACCGCTGTTGGGAAAAGTTTTTCGACAAGGATTCTACTGGCCAACGGCAGCTTCGGATGCAGCAGAATTAGTTCAAAAATGCGAAGGCTGCCAAAAATGTGCGAGAGACCAGAAACAACCTTCATCCCTGACTCAGTTAATACAGCCCACTTGGCCGTTGCAAAGATGGGGCCTTGATTTGCTAGGCCCACTTCCACCAGCACAAGGAAATTTAAGATATGTTGTGGTGGCGGTAGAATATTTTTCCAAATGGATTGAAGCGAAGCCTTTAGCCACAATAACCTCAGCCACTGTTCAGAAATTTTTTTGGCAAAATATTGTTTATCGCTTCGGAGTGCCAAAGGCCATTACTATGGACAACGGAACACAGTTTGACGCCGAAGCTTTCAAAGAGTTCTATGAGCAAATTGGCACGAAGATTCATTTTGCATCAGTCAGGCATCCGGAGTCAAATGGACTTGTTGAAAGAGCTAATGGCATTATAATGATGTGAATAATGAAGTTAATCTTCAATCAGCCAAGGGGAAAGTGGCTAGATGAATTGATCAAAGTGGTGTGGAGCCACAATACAACAATGTCAAGGTCAACAGGCTTTTCACCATTCAAATTGTTGTTTGGTGACGAAGCAATAACTCCGGAAGAAGCTAAAGCAGGATCAATAAGAACAGTAGCTTCGGCAGAGGACGAAGCTGATTGTTCTGTGGCAAAAAATGCCTTAGAAGGGATCAGGCTTCAGGCTGTGGAGAACATCAATAAATATCAAGCTGAAACAATAAAGTGGCATGACAGAAAGGTTCGGTTAAAAAATATCAGGCTAGGTCACTTGGTACTTCAGAGAGTCGCCAACCCAGATACAGTAGGCAAGCTACAGTTGAAATGGAATGGACCTTTTCTGATAGTATCTTCGTCAAGACCCGGTTCCTACAGATTGAAGGATATGGACGGCAACGACATTCCTAGAACTTGGAATGCGGATGAGCTTCGGCGATATTATGTATAGCTTGATGTAATCTTTTTATTTTTTTTCTATGGCACCCTTTTCCTTTCCGAAGGGGGAGAAAGGTTTTTAATGGGGATATAGTATGTAATTTCCCTTTTTCTTATTACAGCTCTACAAGAGCAATATCCCCCAAAGATGTAAATGTAAAAACTGAGCTCCCACCATCGAGTGCAAAGAAAAAAGACGAAACAGGAAGAAGCTCAAAAGATGTCCCTAAGGGGATGTAGAGTACGACGAAGCTATAAAAAGTCGTTCCTAAGGAGCGCAGCGTAAGTTTTCTGCTCAAAAGTCGTTCCTAAGGGAATGCAGAGCTTACAGCGAAAAGTCAACGTTGATTCCACCGAAATATAAGGCGAAGCGTGAAAAGTCAACGTGATACCGCCGAAATAGAAGGCGAAGAAGTTCAAAAGACGTTCCTAAGGGAATGCAGAACTTATAGCAAAAAGTCAGCGCTGATACACCGAAAAATAACGGTGAAGCCAAAAAATAAACAGCAAAGAGACTTTGTTTATTCCTAAGGGAATGAAGGCTATGGTTGTCGCTTCGTATATGTGTTTGGACATTCATTTGCACGGTACATTACATCATAACATTTGCATTCATAAACATTCATTTAGACATACGTAGGATCATCAATATCATAACACAGGCAGTTGCTCTGGCTCTAAAGATCAGACTTCGGCACAAGAGAAAAAAAGCAGTTTTTATGCTTCGCTGTGTACGAAAAGAAGGGAAGGTGTTTTTCGCCTTCGGCTCAAAAATGCTAATTTCGTTCACACCAAAGCACTTCATACATTTATGGGAAGGTAGGGATATATTACAAGGTACAGCCGAAGTTCATCAAGTAAAATTTAATTACATTTATAAAAGTTATTACAAAAAGTTTTTTGAGCTTTTTCTACAGTCATCTGTTCAAGCTTCATCAGTACTCATCAAGTTTAAGCTTTGGCATAGTCATCCATTAAAGCTTCAGCGTTATCTTCCTACTCTTCAAGATTCGGCTTCGACTTCGTCATCCTACACGAGTTAAAGCATTGTAAGCAAAATTCAAGTTCTAAGGAAGATGTAAGCACAAGGTATGATTTTGTTACCGACTTAAGATGACTCCGAGCTTCATCACCAGCTTTGTCTCGTCCACCTTTTGTCCATACCACCTTTATAAATTTATTTGCTATACTTCGAGCAAGATTGGGGATATCATCTAGATCTGCTAGTGATAAACTAAAATTGGGTCTGTTGATAATTTTTCCGTGCTCGCAGCCAGATTTCAAGAGTGCAGCAGCAGTGCCCCGAGAAGCTACCAGGGCACAGAAATCACCATGTCCAGCAATAACATCATCAAGGTCATCAATTTCACCTTCGATGTGTTCAAAGGCCCCTGGTAGATCTTTAGCTGAAGGAGTAAATTTTTCGCTGCTGGCCCGGCTGAATAGAAGACCTTCTTCAGCCGTTGAATACATCGAGTGCTGAATTCTAAACATTTATTTTGAAGGCTTGTTAATGATTTTTGCAAATTTGAAACCTTCTCGACTTCGGCCTCAAATTTTTCATTAAGCTTCGTTTTTCTTGTTCGAAACTTTCTGACTGGCAAAGAAGCTTCGTATTCAGTTCTGCTATTTTAGTCTCAGTTTCTGCTAACAAGCCTTCGGTCGTCTGAAGCTCGAAGTCTTTCTTTTCAAGAGCAGCAGATTGGTCTTTTATTTTGCCTTCTAAATTCTCGATTATAACCTCGTGTTTTTTGTCTTCCAAGTCTTGTTGCATTTTTAAAGCTTTGCTCAGCAACATACTCTGTACATAAACAACATTCGTTAGAAAACATCTTCGTTATTACAAACGATAAAAAGTTTGAGAAAAGTTGTTTACCTTGAAATTAGAATAAAACAAACTACCGACGATGTGCTGTCGTCGGTATCGGCTGATGTCTGTTTCAAGCTTCGGGAAACCAATACTCTTTGACAGAGTACCGATAACCTTCACTCCGGTCTGATCCCGGATACAGCCTAGCTTTTCACCATCGATACCACCGAACAGAAATGCCCCCGGCCGATACCCGCAAGATATGGTATACTCTTTTAACTCTTCTTTTTCGGCCTTGGTCAGCTCTTGCCCAACTAAGTTTTGAAAATTAAAATTTTCGTCTTCCGAAGTGTCTTCGGTTATTTCCTTTTTTTTCTTGGGCTCTGGGGCCGAAGTCTCTTCGGTAGCTGCTGCAGCTTCTTCTGCGGCCATGTCTAGCAGTATTTTATCAATATTTGCAATGGTGGTTTCTAACTCTATATCTTCGGCTGTGGCAGCTTCGGCAGCTGTAGCCTCCGAAGGTGCAGCTTCGATAGCCGGTATGTCCTCAATAGTTGGCGCCTTCGAAGTTAAAGCTCTTGGTGGTGTCTTTTCAATGACTTCCGTCACCGTAATGATTCTTTATTTTTTTGGCCTAGCTACCTTCTTCGTTTTTGTGGGCTCCTTGTCCTTCTCAAAAAGCTTCGTCAGATGTGACCCTAATGGACTTAGCTTGACAGGCAAGGATTCAGTCATTACCTTTAAATTTCCTCCACGATGGTGGAAGAAGGTGATGCAGCAATCTCTTCTTCTTCATCAATTGCTTTCTGTTTTGGAGCTGAAGCTTTCCTCTTCTTCGAAGCAACTGTTTTTGGCTCGGGCTTTGGTTTTTTCTTTTTCAATTGATCTTCATCATCTTTATTCAGAACATCAGCCACTCTCTTCCTTTTTTGCCCTTCGGTACCCTTATCTAGCCGCTCGTAGTCAAGATATTCAAAGTCAATAGTATCCATTACTCGGTTCATTCTTCGCTTCGGACGGGTGCCGAAGGCTACAGTCATCAACTGATCTTCTTTTTTAGAGTAATTGCCGAGTATTTCGTTGCACATCACTTCGATAGTGTCCAGCCATTCTTGGCAAGGCACTTTGAAATGTCTCTTGAATTTGTAATGATAAGGCAACCGAACAAGCTCCCCTTCCTTCTTTTTTCCTTCAATCTTCGGCATGGACCACTCTTTCATAGTTGGGAACACTCTGAAGGCCAAAAATTCTTGCACTAAGTCCCTAGTGCCGATGTGCTCCGCAATAACTCTAAATTCAGCCAGAGCAATTTGGGTCGGACCCTCTGGTGTCATGTTGCACTGGGGTCTGGTCTCTTCGAAGACCAATTCCAAGGGACTCTAGACCAATTTCTCCTTATCTTCGTTAACTTTGACGTAAAACCACTCGGATTTCCAGCCAGCTGGCCACTTGCTACAGTAACTGATCACAGGAAACTTTGTAGTCTTGCGGTAGGCAAAATTGTAGCAGCCAAAGTTTTCATGTAGCCCATCTGCTCTAGCCTTGGTCTGGTAATGAAGCTCATGCACTCGGCAAAAACCTTCGGGAAATGGTTCCACCCCTTGGCTTCGGAGGGCCCAAATATAAACGCTAAGCCTACCGATAGCGTTAGGAGTTAGCTGATGAAGGTAGATCCCAAACTTCTTCAGCACATCAGCAATCATCTTGTTCAAAGGGAATCTTAAACCAGCCTTAAAGAAACTTTTGAAAACCACTACTTCATCTTTTCCTGGCTTCGGAGTAGTTTCTTCCCCTCCAAAGCGGATCAGCTCTTTCTTCGCTTCACTAAAATAGCCCAATTTCACCATCTTAGGCAAATCACCTTCAGAGATGGTAGATTTTCCGAAATCCAGGTGGCTGGGTTTACTCGGCACCGCACTGCTGTAATCATCTTTGGAATCAGTCTCCTCAACATCAGCCTGCTCCGCTTCATCGGCAGGTGCATCCTCCGATGTTACCAGCCCAGACCGCTTCATCGCTTCGCAAATGGGAATAGTCTCAGTAGCTTCGGTTTCATCTCCCTCACGATCAACCTTGGCAGTGGAGCGCACACTCGCCATTTGATTATGAATTTTTTGAAACTTTTTGTTGTTGACTTTTTTTATTTTTCCGAAGCTCTTCCTCTTGTGACGAAGCAGAATCAAAAGCGGCGCTTCGTTCGAACATGATGATCAAGCTTCGGCTTTGGTTAAATTTTTGGCAGCAAAACAGTGCAATAGCAATAAATGCTATGGTAACTTCACACCTACCCGTCTGTTTATATAGTGTCGCAGGTGGGAAGGTAAATCGTCAAGGTGTTCCACACCGGGTAAACTGCCACCCGCACTCACTGAACGGTGGGCCACAGGGTCCAGGAAGGTGAATCGCTAGGGCGTGCGCAACTACTGCAAGATGGGGCCACCTCGTGCGCGGATTATTTTAATCGTTTCTCGCCAACGAGCTCAGGGAAGGTGTTTTTTCGGATCTTCGGCATCTCGAAGCCTAGAAGACTTTTTCACGGATCAAGCTCGTTACGACAAACGATCTAGCACCGTGAAGGGGCTACTGTTGGGGGTATGCTTCGTAGCCGAAGATCCTAAAGAAAGGAAACACCTTCGGAAGATCTCCCCAGAAGCAGCGCCGAAGCTGTCACGTATAAAGCTTCGACACAATGGCGGATCTCATGGCGAAGGGGCAAACCGACTTAAAGATGAAATGACTTAAAAGCCCATGTTGTTCTGTGTCATTATTGTAGTTAATTGTAAAGGGCATATTTGTAATTATACACAGGCTGCGCCCTGTGCCTATAAATAGGTGAACAGTACCCCTATACTGTTCACGCAATCTTGTAATCGCTGACACATTGCACTGGAACTATCACTTTCTGCTAAGATGAAGGTATAAATATGACAAAATATGTGAATAATGTTGCTTGTTTTTAGCATATCTCTTTATAATGTTTTACAATTTATACTCCATTTTACATTATTTTTTATCACGAAGGTATGACCTTCGTGATACTTTGATCATGGCCTTCGTCCAAATTTCTTTAAACCCTTGGGGAGATAATGCTTCAGCGGGCGAAGGACATTAACATTTAGCATTCTATGTTGCCTTGTTCTTAATTTATAGCCTTTGAGAATAAGTCCCCAACATTCGGTTCTACCCCAATCCATATGGATTGAGGGGGTTTCAATCCCAGGTAAGTCAAAATCCCCTCCAATCCGTATCAATCCCCTCCAATCCATATGGATTGAAAATAACCGAACAAGCCCTAAGTCAGTCGAGCAGTCCCAATCTTTGTTTATTTGACTTATCACTACCAGTGAATCGACGTACACCATCAGCTTCTTGATGCCAAGTGATACCGCGATGCTCAGCCTGTGGACCAGTGCTTCGTATTCTGCTGCATTATTGGATGTTGGAAACAAAAGCTGGAGTGCATACTTGAGTTGTTCACCTCTGGGAGCAATAAAGAGAATCCCTGCCCCCGCTCCTTGGAGCTTTAGTGAGCCATCAAAGTACATTCTCCATACTTCAGCAACCTCTAGGCTTTTCTGGGACCTGGTGCTCAGTCCATTCTGATACGAAGTCGACCAATGCATGAGTCTTTATCACCGTGCGGGGTCGGAACTCTATGTCATGAGCTCTGAGCTTGCATGCCCACTTGGCTATTCTTCCAATAGCTTCTTTATTGTGAAGAATATCTCCTATCGGAAATCCCGTGACTACTATGACTTTGTGGTCGTCAATGTAGTGCCAGAGCTTGTGAGCGGTTAGAAGTACCACGTACAACAACTTTTGGACTTGAGGTTACCTTATTTTTGAGGGCTCAAGGACTTCGCTGATGAAATAAACTAGATACTGCACCGGGTATGCGTGTCCTTCCTCCACCCGCTCGACTACTAACGCAGTGCTTACCACGTGAGTCGTGCATGAGATATACAAGAGCAGATCTTCTGCCTGCTGACCGGGCGTAGCTCGGCGTGGTGGCTTGAGTACTGGTGGGGTGGTCAAGAACTTCTTCAGTGCCTCTAGAGCCTCTTGCGCTTCTGTGGTCCACTGAAATGTGTCCACCTTCTTGAGTAATTTATAGAATGGCTTCCCTTTCTCGCCTAGCCTTGATATGAACATGCTCAGCGCTGCCATGCACCCAGTGAGCCTTTGCACCTTTTTCTGCGACCGCGACACTTCCATTCTCATGATGGCCTCGTTCTTCTTCGGATTTGCTTCAATTCCTCGATGACTGATAATGAATCCAAGCAGCTTTCCGGCTGGCACTCCGAAGACACATTTTTCCGGGTTTAGCTTCCACCAGTAGCGTCTCAGGATATTCAAGACTAGTTGCAGATCCTCAATGAAGTTTTCTGAATTTTCTGTCTTGATAACCACATCATCGATGTAAGCCTCCACCCTCTTGCCCCAGTGATCGGTTAAGCATGTTGGGATGGCTCTCTGGTAAGTCGCTCCAGCGTTCTTGAGACCGAATAGCATGGAGGTATAGTAGAAAGCTCCAAATGGAGTGATGAAAGGAGTCTTCACCTCATCTTCTTTTGCCAAGCTGATCTAATAATATCCGGAGTAGCAGTCTAAGAAGGAGAGCATAGAGCAGCCAGTGGTCGAATCAACTTCCTGATCTATTCTAGGGAGCCCGAAGGGATCCTTCGGACAATGCTTGTTGAGATCAGTATAGTCGTCGACGCACATGCGCTAATCAACTTTATTCTTTTTTAGTACAAGAACATGATTTGCTAGCCACTCAGGGTGCAGTACTTGCCAAATGAACCCTGCTGACACTAAGCGAACTAACTCAGCGTGAATAGGTTCCCTTTTATCAGGCGTGAAACGACGTAGCTTCTGTCGAATTGGCCTTGCTTGTGGATACACCTTCAATATGTGCTCGGCTAGTTCTCTCGGGACTCCCGGCATATCCATAGGTTGCCATGCGAATACATCCCGGTTATCTTGTAGGAACCAGACGAGCGTGCTTTCATATTTGTCATTAAGGCTGGAGCTGATGATGACAGTCTTGCGTTCATCAGAGAATCCCAGATTAATACTCTTAGTTTCTTCAGTCAGCCGTGTAGAGGTCACGGCTAGAGCTTTGTTAGTGGGTATTGTGAGATTTTCCTCCACCGGCTTGGTGCTTGCCTGCACAGGATCTTGACCTTTGGTTTGTGAAGGGTCATCTTCCCTCGAGATGCGGGTGGTGGCACCACCCGCTGTTCTGCTCTAGCCTCCCTCGGGATTTCCGAGGAAAGCTTCTTCTCTGGCGGATCTGCCACGCGGTGCAGAGTCCCCTCTTCATCTTCTATGGATGAGATGGTTCCAACGCAGAACATAGTCCCGGGGCGAAAGGCGATCTTGCACTTGGAGGTAATGGCCATTGAGCTAGCTCTGATCAACGACACACCCCCTACCTGGCGTGCTAGTTGTCGTTGTTTAGTGTCCGATCGCACACCTAGGGTTACCCTTGCAGTGCTTTTGGGTAGGATGGTGTTGTTGATTGTAGCTCAATGGTTCATGCTGGAAGCACGAGAGAGAGAGACTAGCAATTTTCTGTAGGTTCGGGCCACTTGGAGAGGTGTAATACCCTACTTCCTGGGGTGGATCTGTATGTGGTGTGTTACAAGCGGTGTCTCATGAATGGAGAGAAGCTAATGAGATAGGTAGATGGTAATGAAAATGATGGGGTTCCCCCTGGGCCTTATATACTCGACCGTGGGGCACTCCATACACACATGATGATCATGTATCTCCTAAATAATAGTGAACCGACTGAACCAATCTCTCGAAAATCCCGCCGACTCATCCCTAACCCATCCGACATTAGAGGCTGCCAGGCGTGGGAAAGTCGGGCGATTTCTTGGGGCAGCGCGCGATTCGACGGATCACCTGGGCCCAGATCTATTGACTTCTCGGATCGGCCCATTCACCAGTAGCTTTTGCCTGGCCTACGAAGAGATGGCCTTGCGGGGTAACGGGCCTGAGACCTCACGCAAGGACTTTTCGCCTTCTAGTGGACCCGGGGGATATCTGTCCCCCATAGTTGTATGGTATTTGTACTCTCCACGGAATATACAATATGACCTTCATTGTTATGTGCTTTGATTGAATCTTCATCCAAAGTTGCAACCTCTTCATGGTGCTGGCGTACGATGAAAAGCACCATGTAGATTTTGCATGAGAGTACTAGATGATTGGTTTGACTATTAAGGTTGATGCTACTTTTCTTCTACCTATTGTGAGTTCTAGATACTTCGAATGTGCCTTTATCCTTACTAAAGTTTCTAGATGCTTTTGAGTACCTATGGGCCCTTTATCAACATTGATGAAAGTCATTGTCTAACCAGATATATTCATCCATCTTTTAAAGAAATTTGTTCAGAGACTAGGGTGGCTTTCTAGCAAAATACTAAAATGCTAGGCCCGATCGAAGCCCCTTGACCAAGGCAATAATTATGAGGTCGTATAGGACGGTTAGTGCCTAATCACGAATCCAAAGAACCTTAAGACATACCCTTGGAGATATTTATTTGGTTCTTGTGCGCACTGAAAGAGTGCCTGGATAGTTAACAACTCTGTTTGGACACCTTGAAAGCTTATATATGAAAATAGATAGGATGTGACTAATCGTAGTGAAAGGTTGGAATACTCAGTTTGTGCTATGTCCCTTACTAACATGATTATGGATTTTTCCAATAACGCTTTTGTTGGGGGCCTTCGTCTTCCGAAGGTCCTCAAAAACACGACTAACATGTTTCCCAAGTTCAAATATACATACAGGGACCTTCGTCCTTGGGATGAAGCTGCACACGATATAAAAAGCACGGATCGGGAGAAGAATGAATCAGTTCTGAAGCTACCTATGGAGAAGCTTTGGCTTAGCAGCAAAAAATGGAATTGACCTAAAGGGGAAAGGCTGTCTAGTCCTTGATAGATTATCCCTAGGTCAATAGTAAATGTCAAGGGCATAAATGTAATTTGCACAGGCTACGTCCTGTGCCTATAAATAGATGAACAGTAGCACCGTACTGTTCATGTTGACTTGTATTAGCTCGCACGTCACTCTCAAGCCTTTTACCTTCTGTCAAGCTGAAGGTATAAGTGTAATTTGATATTGTTCATATTCATTCATGATAATGTAATTAAAATGTCCTAATAATATCATATGATTATTCATGTTGTTTTCTATACCTTATATGTTTTTACTTTCATTATTATATACTGAGATGTTGAAGGTACGTCCTTCATAACCTTCGTCTGAAGATCATTATATCCTAAGGGAGATAATGCTTCAAAGGACGAAGGTCTTTGACTATTAACATTTTGTGTTGTCTTGTTCTTAACTCATAGCATTTGAGAATAAGTGACCAACATTGGCGCCCACCTCCGGTGAACTCATTCGACCACCTTCGACAAGCTCCAACCTTCGTCATGCCGCCGAAGAAGTCTTCAGGGCTAGGGGCTGCATTACAGCCATTGGACGTCAACCAAGAAACACTGCACGAAGCTAGAAACCAAAAAAGGAAAGCTACAAGTCCAATGCCTTAGGAGGAGGAGCTGGACCAAGAAATAAGGGACCTCGAAGCCATCAACCAACAAGTCCAGAGGAAGAAGGAGAAGATGCTTTGTCTCTCCGAGTTACAAAGGAAGATTGACGAGGCCGTTGAGGAAATGCGTCATCTCACCCAAGATGACCAGGACCGACAACCTCAATGCAGAGAGCTTAGCCAGGAAAATTATTATGATGATGACGAGTGGTATGATGACTTCGATCATGGAAATTTTTCTTTTGATGATGCTTCTCCTCTGTCAGCAGAACTGCAGGCTACACCATGGCCTTCATAATACAAGCCACCCCAGCTCCCCATGTATGACAGGCACTCAGATCTGAAGCAGTTTTTGATGAGCTACGAAGCAACCATATCTTCATATGGGGGCAATACCGCAGTCATGGCGAAATCCTTTGTCATGGCAGTCAAGAATGTTGCGGAAACCTGGTACTCCTCTCTTCGGCCAAGAACAATCACATCATGGCAAAAGCTGAAGGACATGCTGATCACAAGTTTCTAGGGGTTTCATACATAGTCAGTTACTGCTCAAGCTTTGTTCCAGTGCACGCAAGACCATGATGAATACCTCCAGGCATATGTCCAAAGATTCTTACGTCTGAGAGCACTAGCGCCTAGAGTGCCCAATGAAATCATCATTGAGGCCATGATCAAGGGTCTTCGGCCAGGACCTATGGCTCAATATTTTGCCAGGAAACCCCCCTAGACCCTGGAGAAGCTGCTTCAAAAGATGGATGAGTACATCCGAGCCGATAATGATTTTTGCCAGAGAAGGGAAGAAGCTTATAGGTTTTCTAAGATAACTAGGGGCTTCGGAGGAAGGATCCACCCAAGGCATGTCAGATCAATCCATAGCTCCAGTCAGAGCGAAGACAGAGGAAGCCAGTTCCAGAGGCCACAACATAGCTCATAGTCTTCAGGGCAGCAGCAAAGCTACTTCAGGCCACCAGCTCCAAGGGGCAGAAGCGGCAGGGGCTCTATAGGGATCAGCCCAGGAAAATCTATTGCTTATTCTATGGTGAAGACAAGGGCCACACTACGAGAACATGCCAGATTACCATTCAGAAGCAAAAGGAGATTGCCGAAGTAGAAGGTAGGCAGAATTAGCCAAAGCAAGTTTTACATACTGCTTGGTGCTACTCTTCGTACATACTAGAGTATGTGGGCAATCAACCTGCAGCTTCTGTTGCTTCGGCAAGCCATTCACAAGCTTCCTGGCCTCAGCTTCCACTGCCACCACCACTGCCACCTACTCATACCCAAAGCCAGCAGCCAGAAGGGCGCCAGCACCCCCAACAGCAACACGGTTTCAGAGAGGAGTCTGAAGCTCGTACAGTCAACAGCACTATACCAGAATTGAAGCACATATACTAAGGAATATCCTACTCATGAAGTACTATCTTTTATGCCAGTTTACTTTCTGTATGAAAAACAAGTAATGAAAACCTGGTTTCAATTTCTTGTAACAATTCTGCCTGCACCAGAATGAAATATATCTTCTTCATAGATCGAAAGATGACTCTTAAAGGAACAAAGTAAATTTCGAAGCTCAAAAGTCATTCCTAAGGGAATGCAGAGCCAAGAATTGACGAAGCTAAAAAAGTGATGAGCACATCCTCCACTATTACCCGTTGGCAAAGACGCAATTGGCCCAGTTGGCCCAATTGTAGTCGGACGGCGACCGTGTGAGCCTCAGAATTATCCCACCTCGCTTAACATGGGAGGAGGAAGCCACTTTAAAAGGGAGAGCCACCCTTCCCCCATTGGACTAGTCTTTTGGGGCGATTGGGCCTTTCTCTGAGTTGGGTGTGCTTAATAAACTGTTGGGCTCTGAGAAACCCTAATTTGTTGGGCCTCGGCCAACCCCACCTAGGCTGGGTGTATCATCTGGTATCAGAGCTAGGGCCCATTTTAAGAAGGTGGGTATGATGAGGACATCCTCCACTATTACCCGTTGGCAAAGACGCAATTGGCCCAGTTGGCTCAATTGTAATCGGACGGCGACCGTGTGAGCCTCAGAATTATCCCACCTCGCTTAACTTGGGAGGAGGAAGTCACTTTAAAAGGGAGAGCCTCCCTTCCCCACTGGACTAGTCTTTTGGGGCGATTGGGCCTTTCCCTGAGTTGGGTGTGCTTAATGAATTGTTGGGCGTCGGGCAATCCTAATTTGTTAGGCCTCGGCCAACCCCACCTGGGCTGGGTGTATCATCTGGTATCGGAGCTAGGGCCCATTTTATGAAGGTGGGAATGATGAGGACATCCTCCACTATTACCTGTTGGCAAAGACGCAATTGGCCCAGTTGGCCCAATTGTAGTCGGACGGCGACCATGTGAGCCTCAGAATTATCCCACCTTGCTTAACTTGGGAGGAGGAAGCCACTTTAAAAGGGAGAGCCACCCTTCCCATTGGACTAGTCTTTTGGGGTGATTGGGCCTTTCCCTGAGTGGGGTGTGCTTCATGAAATGTTGGGCTCCGGGCAACCCTAATTTGTTGGGCCTCGGCCAACCCCACCTGGGTTGGGTATATCAAAAAGTCGTTCCTAAATGAGCGCAGTCTAAGTTTTCTGCTCAGAAGTCGTTCCTAAGGGAATGCAGAGCCAAGAATTGATGAAGCTATAAAAAGTCATTCCTAAGGAGCGCAGTGTAAGTTTTCTGCTAAAAAGTCGTTCCAAAGGGAATGCAGAGCCAAATACTGCCGAAATATAAGGCGAAGAAGTTCAAAAGTAGTTCCTAAGGGGATGCAGAACTTATACCACTGAAATAGAAGGTGAAGAAGCTCAAAAGTCGTTCCTAAGGGGATGCAGAGCTTAAAGACTCAAAAGACATTCCTAAGGGGATGCAGAGTCTTCCGTGTTTTAGTATGGGTGTATGAGTGGGTGTTTGAACATCATCATCACATTGCATCATATCATTGCATCATTTAGCACAGCATCACATCATACATCATACCGCATCAACAGGATGGTTGGATACGAAGCAAATCTTCGGCAACTCTTCATTGAATAAAAATGTGCTAAGGCACGAAGCAAGCTTCGGGTGAAAATTTTATCAAATCTGCCCTAGAAGGGGCATCCTTCTTTACGAAGCATGAAAAGAAGGGAAGGTGTTTTTTCACCGAAGGCTCAAAAAGCGGTATGTGTGTATGTTTCATGCATCGCAAAGAAATAAATAACAATAGCTTACATATTCGATTCAATGTTACATACATCAAATATTACATAGTTCTATTACAATAGATGCTTAATCTTCCTTCAAATTGTTCCATACATCAAATATTACAAAATATTCTTACAAAAAAGTCTACTCTTCTTTGAGGACTTTTTCTGCAACTTCGTTCAAAAGTTTGTCAATGACTTTGTCCATAATAGAATTAGCAATGCCTATTATATCCAGTGCTTTCTTCATCTCTGGATTAGCTAGGGGATTGTACGGCTCTGGTGGCGGTGACAACTCAGCTGTAATAGATAAACTATTAGTTCAAAGACACAAAGTAAGTGCCGAAGCTGAAATTCAAGAATAATACCTTTGCGTCTTTCGCGCTCAACAGCCTCTTCAGCTCGCCTAGCTTCTTCTCGGGCGTCATGGGTGTCTTTTTCATTATTTTTTATAATTTCATGGGCCTATTCTTAGCCACCGTTCACCCAGATATCGGAATAGAATTTTCCACCCATCGAAATTGCTTCGGGTGAAGGATCCTTTGTATCGTCTACAGAGAAGCCAGCTTCCGCATTCGCTGCAGTTTCCACGTGTTCGCATCCTGCCTTCTCCAGAATAGATGCAACTCCCCTGGCACTGGAGAAAGCACAAATATCCCCACGATCATTCAAGATTTCTTCAAAAGCTTCGGCTTCTCCACTTATCTATTCAATAACGCCCTCAGGGTCGCCTCACATAAAATTTTCTTTAGAAGAGTAGGCGCCCGCTTTGGAGAAGCTAGTTTTTAATTTCTTCACGCAATCCAAGGATTTTCAAAACACCTTTCCTTGGATTCGTGAAGTTCTTCAACATTTTTCTCTAGTTTATTCTTCCAATATTTACTAATCTCTTGGTCCACCAGTGCGAGTGCGCACTTCTCATTAGCTTCGGCCTGTTATTTCCGAAGGTCTTCAACCTCAGCTTTTTGGGCTTCGGCTTGAGCATTATACTTAGCTTCATCTTCTTTCATTTTATTCACCAATGAAATCAAAATTCTATCTTTCTCCAGACCTTCGTTTCTTAGCTCAATTATTCTGAATGAAGGTTGCTGAGAGCCATTGTGCAACCTTCGTCTTCGGCGCTTTTTTGTGCCCTCAAGGCATTACTAAGAATTAAACCCTGCAAGAAAAAGAAATAATTAAGTATAGCAACAAAAATTTTTCATTCCCATCTTTAAAAGTTAATTTATATACCTTTATACTATTATACGCAAGGCTATCAGTAAGATCATCCATCGACATAGCCGAAAGGCCTTCTTCAAGCTTCGGAAATCCCATACTTTTAGCTACCTCCCGACAAACGAATATTTCTTTGTTGTCCAGGAGACAGTACAGGAAATCATCTTCATTAGTGCCGTTAAACACTAAGGCCCCCTTCGGATATTTTAATTTTTGGGCATAGTGTCTGGCCTCCAGGATTTTTTCTTCGGATAATTTTTTCCCCGAAGCATGTCGAAAAATATAATCGACATCTTCAACTAAAGCTTCGGGGACAGAAGATTTTGCTTTTTCTGCCACGTCTTGCCCTGCTGCCATGCCAATATCTAAAGTTTGTCGATCATCTTTATCTTCAGGCGCGGCAGCCTTCGTCTCAATGGACGCTGAAGACCCAGCTTCGGCTTCGGCTTGGACATTGGCAGCTTCAGCAATTTTCTTAGCAAGAGAAGGGCTCAAGGCCTTTGTAGTCTCCAGCACAGCGTCCAGCACACTGGCCATCCTCCTCCTCCTGGGAGTCACGACAGGAGCCATTTGTACCTTTGGCAGTTTTGCCTCTGCTGGTGGGTTCAGAATTTCCAGCATTTTCACTGTTTTTCCACCTTTGACTCTTCGCCCTTGTCACCCTTAGTTTCGGCTGGCTCGATTGTAGGCATCTTCGGCATTACAATCGGCTCTTCACCGATCTGCACAATTGGGGCAGTTTGTGTTGCATTAGCAGTGGAAGAGGTTCCTTCGCCGAATTCAGGCACTACGGCCGGTTCAATATATCGCAACCGATGGGTCAGAACCTTCATCTTTTTGTCCTTCGGCACAACTGTGGTGACCGAAGCAACAGCCTTTCTCTTTTTTCCTCGCCCTTGTAGCGGGTAATGATAATCAGGGTATACGAAGCCAATCGCATCAAATACCCTGTTTAATCTTTTCTTGCCCCGACCCCTGAAGGCTGCGGACAAGGCATCATCTTTGGCCTTGGAGTATGTCTCATGCAACTCGTCACTGGTAGCATCAATACATTTCAACCAGTCATCATTTGGCTCATCAAACTTCTCTCTAAATTTGAAGGTATACTTCAATCGAACCAGACCACTTTCACTAGATTCGGCAATAGTTTCCTTCGGCATATCCCAGCTCTCCACAAGTGGCCACACTCTGAAGTCTATGTGCTCTTGAATTATATCCCTTGTTCCAATGAAGGCACAAACATTGCTAAATGCCTTCTGGCATGCTTCGGCGTCACTATCAATAGTGACCTTCGGCCTTCGAAGGCCAAAGCAAGACCAGATGGGGTGCTGAATAATCTCCTTGATGTCTTCCCTTTTAACCAAATCATTTTTAACATAAAACCACTCCTCCATCCAGGCCTCGGGCCACCTTTTCCGGTACGTCGGCACCAGGTAACTTGCATTAGAGCAGGCAATGAACCCATAACAACCAAAGTTGTTGTGGTATTGTTCTTTGCCGATAGCCTTCATCTCGTATAAAAGCTCGTGCATATTGCAGAAGCACTTTGCACTCGGCTCCAGCCCCTAACTTCTTACAGCCCAGACAAACATCCCCATCCTAATTATAGCTTCGGGGGTGATCTGATGAAGAAAGATCTGGAATATCTTCAATACTTCAACCTAAAACCTGCTCAGTGGAAACCGAAGGCCTGCCTTCAGGAAGCTTCGATAAATAACAACTTCATTCTCCTCAGGAGTAGGGGCAGTGCTATCTCCTCCAACCCTGACAATAGACAGGTCGCAGAAATATCTCCCTCTCATGGCGTCAATATGACTTTGCTTGATGGTCGATTTTCCAAAGATAGTATGGCTTGGCCGCCAGGGCCGATCCTCAGAATCTTCTTCTCCACTCTCCACATCATAACTATCACTGTCATCAGAATCTTTAGACAAACCCTCCATTATTTCCATAGTAATTTTCTCTGTGTTCGTCTTAGCCATAGACTCATAAAATCCAGCAATAAAAGGATCCATAGTTTTCTTCTCTTCATACAGCTTCTTCTCCTCTGATATCTTCCTCTCAGACTTCTCCTCAACTATCTTCTTCTCACCAGTCATCTTTTCCTCAAATACGAATCAAACACGTCTTTAAACTGAAGCTTGAAAATTAAGCAAAAACTTGCAAGCAAGAGTTAAAATTTGAGGAAATAACACAAGCAGCAGAAATGGCGTATCAAATGCTGTCGCCGTGGGTTCATATTTATACGCCTAGAGCTCTGCAACTTGGCGGGTCCCGTCTGTCATAGACTGTCGTTATTCTAGCGAAGGGAAGGTGTTTTTTTGGACCTTCGGCTACTGTTGGTGGCCTTCATCTTCCGAAGGTCCTCAAAAACACGACTAACATGTTTCCCAAGTTCAAATATACATACAAGGACCTTCGGCCTTGGGATGAAGCTGCACATGATATAAAAAGCACGGATCGGGAGAAGAATGAATCAGTTCCGAAGCTACCTGTGGAGAAGCTTTGGCTTAGCAGCAAAAAATGGAACCGACCTAAAGGGGAAAAGGCTGTCTAGTACTTGATAGATTATCCCTAGGTCAATAGTAAATGTCAAGGGCATAAATGTAATTTGCACAGGCTGTGTCCTGTGCCTATAAATAGATGAACAGTAGCACCGTACTGTCATGTTGACTTGTATTCGCTCACACGTCACTCTCAAGCCTTTTACCTTCTGTCAAGCTGAAGGTATAAGTGTAATTCAATATTGTTCATATTCATTCATGATAATGTAATTAAAATGTCCTGATAATATCATATGATTATTCATGTTGTTTTCTATACCTTATGTGTTTTTACTTTCATTATTATATACTAAGATGATGAAGGTATGTCCTTCATAACCTTCGTCTGAAGATCATTATATCCTAAGGGAGATAATGCTTTGAAGGACGAAGGTCTTTGACTATTAATATTTTGTGTTGTCTTGTTCTTAACTCATAGCATTTGAGAACAAGTGACCAACAGCCTTGTTCCTACCGAATGAAGCAATGGTTGCTTTGTAACTTATTAGGAATTGCTTGGGATTGGACTAGCCATCATATGTGGCGATCTGTGGTGGCTTGTACGAAGCTGGCCATGGTGCTGCTTATAGATTATCTAACAAAAAAGATGTGTTATCATATATGAAGGCAACATGGTCTTTCTTCAGTATTTTGACCTTAGCCTCATCATCTCCAACAATATTAGGATAGTTTGGGTATTCAAAGGCCTATGCTTTCAACATCTAGCTAAGCCTTATCTTTCCTTACTGTTGAACACCATGCCCAATAATTGATCCTCCTTTGCGATGTTCATACCCAAAATCTCTTTGGAAATGGACTCCATGGTAGTAAGCCACTCTTTGATTGTCTTCATAAAGATGAGAAGGACCTTGAACTTGTAAGAGAGATGGATTAGATCTTGGTCTTCAATCTCCTTTTTGTACTATAATTATCCTTTGGCTTTCACATTTCTTAGCCAACCTTTACTACAAATATGTGATACACTATGTGTTCTTGAACTAGGTGTTGGGTGTGCATGTAATTGTCCACCATGTTGAAGTATGTCAAGGCAGTCTAGGTTGTACCACTCATGTTGCATAATCGCTTCATCAGATGTTTCAAAAGCCATATAATAATACCTTTAATCTTAGGACTCTTCTTCAAATCTACCTCATAGTCTAACCACTCTTGGGTCCAATTGTTTGGCACTTGCATCGGTATTCCTAGAATTGTGCATGGGCATCCTTTCGGTATTGAAAGTTATAACAATCGAAGTTTTTGTGCAAATCCCTCTTTTCTGCAGGCCGTCGTTTGATAGTAGGACTCATGAATCTAACAAAACATTTAAACACAATCACTTCGTCCTCCTGGGGTATAGGTGTCATGTATTCCCTACCCAACTCACCGTATTTTAATCATAAAAGTAGCTAATTCATTGAAAACCCTTTATATGGAAACTCTTAATAGTGGATGTCCTAATATCAACAAAGAAGCTTCCCTTTATATTCATCTACTATATCCTCAAAACAAGAGTCGTCCTCCTCATAATCATTCTCGAGAGTCTGCCCCTCATCAAGTTAGGAAACCTGACTTGTGGTCTCATCTGGTACCTCTGTGATTTCAACATTGGCACCACTGAAGTGCTCCTTGATGCTTCTAACATTGTCATGATGCAATGCTTTGAAAGAAGTTGGATAGCAAGCCTGGCGGTTGACTTCCGAGCCATGCCAAAAGTAAAGTAAAAGATGTAAAATGTCTAAGACTAGCTTCAGAGGCAGAGTGTGGAGAAATAAGGCTTGGGATCAAAAGCAATAAATGATGTATTGCTGCCAATGACTAGGTGTTGGCCACTTGTTCTTAAATGCTTCAGATCAAGAACAAGGCAGCACAATTGTTAATGGTTAAAGACCTTCATCCTTCGAAGCATTATTTCCTTTTGGATATAAGATCTTCAAACAAAGGTCATGAAGGACATAGCTTCATCATTTCAGTATGCAGATATGAATATAAATATAAATATGAATGAGAGTATGAAAGAACACTAATGAATGAAAGATAATATTTATATCCTCACAATTTATTTATATTCATATTCACATATCAGGATCAACATTAATGATATTTGTAGTACAATTGTATCTTCGGTTCGCTAGAAGATACGAATGCAAAGATGACGCGAGAGAGAGATTACAATCCAGCGTGAACAGTACGATGTTACTATTCATCTATTTATAGGCACAGGACGTAGCCCGGATAAGATTACATTCATACCCCTGACATTTACTCTCAGTTATAATACAAGTTATCAAGGACTAAGTAGTCTTTTGCCCGTTAGGTCGGTTTTGTCTTGCATCCAAGCCGAAGCTCCTTGAGCCACAGCTTCGGTGCCCATCTACGTCACCTTCGGGTTGCATACTCTTATCACATGCCTTTATCATGAGAGAACTTTCATCCCAAAGCCGAAGCTTCCTGTAATAGTCTATATCATACTGAAAACAAATGGTTAGTCACATTTTTTAGGACCTTCAGAAGACGAAGGCCCCCAACAGTAGCCCCTCACAGTGTTAATTTGTTTCTTCTTAACAAGTTTAGACTGCGACATGAACGAAGGCCTTTAGCCGAAGGTCCGAAAAAACACCTTCCCTTCGCTAGAATAGCGAAAGTCACTAACATGTAGGACACACCAAATTGTGAGGCGCTGGGCATATAAATAGGGACTCGCATTGATAGCATTTGCCGCACCATTTAGCTGCGTGCACCGTGTTCATCATTCTTAATTTTCTTGCTCCTCCGAGGTTTGATTAAATTGTGAGCTTCGGCATTCCAACAAGACTTGATGGCTGGTGAGAAGAAGGTTGATGACCCAGCTCTTTCTGGGTTTTACAAAGCCATGGAAGAGACCAACGCGGAAAAGATTGCCCGCGAGACACTTGCTGGAATATCGGAAAGTTCCAGTGACAGTGAGGATTTTGACATAGAAAGTGGATACGAAGGTGCCGAAGATCGGCCCTAGCAACCAAGTCATACTATCTCCGGGAAATCAACCATCAAACAGAGCCAAATTGATGCAAAGAAGGGAAGGTATTTCTGAGATATTTCTATTGTGAGGGCTAGGGGAGATAGCAGTGCCCCTTTGCCCGAAGCTGACGAAGTAGTTGTTTATAGAAGTTTCATGAAAGCGGGGCTTCGGTTCCCTTTAGATAAACTGTTAGTTGAAGTTTTGAAGACTTTTGAAATATTTCTCCACCAAATCACCCCTGAGGCTATTATCAGAATGGGGATTTTTGTTATAACCAAATGCAAGATGTTTTTGCAATATTCACGAACTATCATACGAGATGAAGGCCACTAGCAAAGAATAATATCATAATAATTTTGGTTGCTATAGCTTCGTGCCTCGCTCCGGTGTGAGCTATCCAGTTCCAACGTTTCGGAAGAGGTGGCCAGGGTCCTGGATGCAAGAGTGGTTTTATGTGAAAAATGACCTAGTCAAAAGAGAAGATATTAAGGGTATCATTCAACGCCCTATTTGGTCTCGCTTCGGCATTAGGAGGTTGTCTCTTGCTCTTGGAAATGATGTAGAAGCATGCCAAGTAACGTATAACACAGTTTGCACATATATTGACACCAGGGACTTAGTCTAGGAGCACATTGCTTATAGAGTTGCCCCTTGGAAGTGGCTGGGAGATGCCAAAGGAAGCTACTGCCGGATCCAGTCAAGGCGGTTTAGTTTACCTGAAGCACACCTTCAAATACAGATATCAATTCGATGAGCCGAACGATGACTGGCTAGACTGCATTGAAGCAACTAGTGACGAGTTGCTTGGTGCTTACACGAGGGCCCAGGATGATGCCCTAACAGTGGCCTTTAGAGGGCGGGGCAAAAAGAGATTGAACAGAGTCTTTGATGTTATTGGCTTCGTGTACCCAGACTATTGTTATCCCTCGCGGAAGCAGGGAAAGAAGAGAAAGGCTGCTGCTTCAGCCATTTCTACTATGTCGAAAGGAAAAAAGGTTAAAGTTTTGACACACCGACCCAGGTACATTGAAATGGCCAAAGTGCCGAAGCTTGCTGTGGGGCCTTCTTCTACTGTTGAGCCAGAGTAACCCGCTTTAGCTGAAGCCAAGGTCGAATCGGCCGAAGAGCCGAAATCGATGGTGATAACGGAACCTAAGAACACTAAGACAGCCGAAGTGCCGAAGCGACCTACCGAAACTAAGGAGAAATCGGCCGAAAAACCAGAACCAAGAAGGTTGGCAGAACAACCGAAGATTCTGAGCCAGTCGCAAGAGACGAAGTTGCCGAAGATGTCAAAAATTCCTGCAATAACCCCAAAAAGGAGAAGAATGGCTAGCGTATTCGATGCTGTCATGGAATCGACAAAGGTACTGACTCCTGCTTCTGCAGAAGTACCTAACATACGTGAAAAGAATGCGAAGGAAACTGCCGAAGCCATCATAACTTAGGTTGGAACTAAAGCTGGGCCCTTAGTTCCCGCAGAAACAGGGACTACGGAGGTTGCTGAAGCAGGACCTTCAGATACTACAAAAATTAACAAAGATTCTGAATTCCCTGCTGTTGAAGCTTCTTCTGAGGGATTGGAATTTATAGTGCGTCACGCGACAGGGAAAAAACTATCAGAAGAGCAGATCACCGAAGCTATGCATTATGCCAAAGATTTGAAGCATCCCCCAGGATCCTTGGTGTTTAATGGTACTAATGAAGACGACTTTCTATACTGCCTTCCAGACAATAAGGAGATATCTATTTGCCGGGAGATGGCAAAAAATATAGGATGCCCGAAGCTAGTGGTTGGCCTATCTGCCATGTCGAAGGATGAACTTGCAGACAGCCTTGCTTATAATAGTTTGAAGGTATATATATTTTTGTTGTAAAATAAGTTATGTTTATAGATTTTATTTTTATTGATGTGTTCTCATATATTTCTATTATTAGGGTTCGATCCTAAGTAAAGCTTTGAGAGCCCAAAAAGAAGCAGAAGATGAGAGCTGCCAAATAGCTCATGGGAATCTTCGGGCGGAGGTCATTTTCCTAAGGAACAAAGCCCTTGAATAGGATAAAATATTGCTTTCCTTAGTGGATAGGCTGAAGGCCAGTGAAGCTAGGCTCGATGCACAAGCCGAAGCTCACAAGGCCGAAATTGAAAACTTAAAGAAGCAACTCGCAGAAACAAGTGAAAAATTTGAAGTCGCGATGGTAAAACATGAAATATGCAAAATTGAAAAATCCAAAGCGCAAAAGAATGCCGAAGAGCTCCGGAATTCTAAAGAGAAATGCTACAAAATATCCTTAGGGTGCGCCAAGACTCTAAAGGATAGCTTTGCAAAAGTGGGAGCGTACTCTTCAGAGTAGAAATTCATTCGCGGTGACCCTGATGGTGTTGTGCAATGGATCATCGAAGAAGTCGAAGCCTTTGAGGAAATCTTAAGCGATCTAGGAGACTTCTACGCATTTGCTGGTGCCCGAGGGGTTGCTGCAATCTTGAAGAAGGCCAATTGTGAGCACGTTCAGGCGGCAACTAGGCCGAGATTTGTTTTCTCAGCTGAAGATATTAAGAACCCTTCGGCTGAAGCCTCTACCTTAGGTGGCAAGTTCTACTCCGATGTGTGGATGAAGGGTGGTCGTGAGATTACTGATGAAGTTATTAGAAAAAATAAGAAAAAATCTCACGATGCCCGAGAAGAAGCTAAGCGAGCTGAAGAGGCTGCTGAGCGCACAAGACGTATAGGTACTTTTACTGAAATTTAGCTTCAGTGTTTGTTTTTGGCTTCGGATTAACAACTTGTTTTTTTACTACTGCTAAACTTTCACCGCCACTTGAGCCATATGATCCTGAGGCCGATCCGGCCATGAAGGAAGCATTAGAAACGATAAGGATCGCCAACGAAGCTGTTGACGAAGCTGTCAACAGACTCCTAAATGAAGCTGCCGAGAAGATATTGAAAGAAGACTGAATTCTTGTGTACTAAGAAATGTAATATTCGTGTATGAGTTTAACATCAAACATTTGTATGTATATTAATGTAATATATTTCTTTGCGATGCATGAAATCTATGTACATACCGTTTTTGAGCCTTCGACGAAAAAACACCTTCCCTTCTTTTCATGTTTCGCGAAGAAAAATTTCCGCTTCTAATGATTGAATACTTCGTACTTTTGCCACGACTGTTGTATAATAGCATTGCAGACGAAGATTTTCTTGTTGTGTATAATTAAATCTGCCGAAGGTGTACTTTGTGCTTCAGCACATTGTTCCATAATTCATCAAATATTTTGAGAGGGGCATTTCTTCCCCCTCAATTTTGTTGCCGATGCGATATGATGTATGATGTAATGTTATGCAAAATAATGCGATGATATGATGTAGGATGATGCCTATGCCGAAGACACACACCCACACGAGAACACACCCAGATTCTGCATCCCCTTAGGAACGGCTTTGGAGTCTCTTCACCTTTTACTTAGGTGGCATTTCAACTCTGCATCCCCTTAGGAACGACTTTGGAGCTAAGCTCTGCATCCCCTTAGGAATGACTTTGGAGCTTCTTCACCTCTAACTTAGGTGGTATTTAAGCTCTGCATCCCCTTAGGAATGACTTTGGAGCTTCTTCACCTATTATTTAGGTGGTATCTTAGCTCTGCATTCCCTTAGAAACGACTTTGGAGCTTCTTTACCTCTGACTTAGGTGGTATTTAAGCTCTGCATCCCCTTAGGAACGACTTTGGAGCTTCTTCACCTTTTATTTAGGTGGTATCTTAGCTCTGCATTCCCTTAGGAACGACTTTGGAGCTTTGGAACTTACTCTGCGCTCCCTTAGGAACAACTTTGTAGCTTCAGAACTTACTCTGCGCTCCCTTAGGAACGACTTTGACAGACGATGATGTAACGAAAGTATTATTATTACATCAAATTGGATATTAAATCTTCCTGAATTGTCTTTCTTGCAAGAAAATATAAAGGCAGAAAAATTTAAGACACATCAGATTAGGATATTGTTTTGCCGCACCACTGTAGCCTCTAGTAGATGTGCTTTGATTCAGGAACAGTGCTATTGACTATGTGAGCTTTGGATTCCTCCCGAAGGTCACGCTATTGCTGAGCATGGTGGTGCCCTTCTGGCTATTAACTGCGGACCAAGGCAGGCGATAGCGGTGGTGGCGGTGGCAATTGGGCACATGAAGCTTGAGAATGACTTGCCGAAGCGACAGAGATCGTAGGCTATTGATTGCCTACGAACTCCAGGACATAGGGAGAGTAGCACGAAGCGTTGTGCAGGACCTGCTTTAGCTGATTCTATCGTGCTTCAGCTTCGGCAATTTCTTTCTGCTTCTGGATCGTGACATGGCACGTCCTTGTGTTATGCCCCTTATCTTCTCCGCAGAATAAACAAAACAGTTTCCTGGGTTGATTTCCAAATCTTCCTCCGAAGCTTCTTCCCCCTCTGCCCTTGGAGCTGGTGGCCTGAAAGAGCTTTGTTGCACCCCTGATGACTGAGAGCTATGTTGTTGCGCTTGGGTATGTGTTGGGGGCTTGTTCTCAAATGCTAAGAGTTAAGAACAAGGCAACACAGAAAATATTAAATGTTAAAGTCCTTCGTCCTCCACCACCTTATATCCTTTCGGGATATAAAGAATTTCGGACGAAGGTTACGAAGGGCGTACCTTCGTAAACATAATAACGAGGGACGAAGTACTCATATAAATCATGAAGTATAAAATAAACATTTAAATGTTATCATAGAATCATTTCCATCTTTACTAACATGAACAAATATAAATGATTTCAAATTACAAATGTACCTTCGGTCCTGAGGAAGGCGAGAATACAAGTGCGATGCGAAGGCAAATGACAGGTTCGCGTGAACAGTATAGAGGTACTGTTCATCTATTTATAGGCACAGGTCGCAGCCTGTGACAAATTACAATTATGCCCCTTACAAAAGTTTACAACATTGACTCAGACCTCTATGGATAAAAAGGTCATTCTATCTCTATGTCGGTTCGTAACGCCGAAGCTCCATGAAAAGGAACCTTCGGCCATCTTCTGGGGACGACTTCAGCCGAAGCTGCTTCTTCGTGTGAGACCTTCGGCGCACCGAAGCACGACCCCAACAGTAGCCCCTTTCGCGGTGCTAGATCGTTTTTCGTAACGAGCTTGACCCGTGAAAAAAGCCTCTTCAGCTTCGGGAAGCCGAAGGTCCAAAAAACACCTTCCCTGAGCTCGTTGCGGAGAAACGATCCGGCTTCCGAGCACGTGCCAGGCCCACCTTGCAGAGTTACTGTTTGATCTTTGCGGTCCACTGCACAGCGAGCTTGAGTGACTGCCCGCTTGGTGTAAAAAATCCTGCCGCTTCGCCTTCTTACCTGCAGCACTATATAAACAGACGGGTAGGTGTGAAGTTACCACAGCATTCATTGCTATTTGCACTGTTGTGCTGCCAAAATTTTGAACTATAGCCGAAGCTTGATTCTCAGAATCGAACGAAGGTCCATCTCGACGTCTGCTTCGTCAGAAAGAAGAGCTTCGGGAGAAAAGAAAGAAGAAAAAAGTATCTGACTTCCCCAAACTCAGAATCAAATGGCGAGAGTACGATCTACTGCCAAAGTTGTACGTGAGGGAGACGAAGCCGAAGGTTCGAACACTGTGCCCATCTCCGAAGCGATGCAGCGTTCCGGTCTAGTGACTGCGGAAGAAATGCCCAGTGCTGCAGCAAACCCAACAACCGCCGAAGGAGAAGAAGAAAACATTGAAGGGACTGATCCCGAAGATGACTACCGTATTGCCATGCCCAGCAAGCCCAGTCACCTGGATTTTGGGAAATCAACTGTTTCAAAGGCTGACCTTTCGAAGATGGTGAAAGCAGGTTTTTTTAATGAAGATCAGAAGAAGCTGCTTCGCTTCGGGGGGGAAGAAACCACCCCGAAGCCAGAGAAGGACGAGATTGTCATCTTCAAGAGCTTTTTAAAGGCTGGGCTGAGATTCCCTCTTCATAAGATTATTGCGGAGATACTGAAGAGGTTTGGTATCTACTTTCATCAATTGACTCCTAACGCCATCGTTAGGCTCAATGTTTATATCTGGGCCCTCCGAAGCCAAGCTGTGGAACCGTTTGCCGACAGCTTCTGCCGAGTTCACGAATTACATTACCAAACAAAGGCCAGAAAAGATGGGCTACATGATAATTTCGGTTGCTATAATTTTGCCTACCGGAAGACAACAAAGTGTCCTGTCATCAGCTACCGAAGCAAATGGCCAGCAGGCTGGAAATCTGAGTGGTTTTATGTAAAAGTTGACGAAGACAAAGAAAAATTGGTACAAAGCCCTCTGGATTTAATCTTTGGAGAGACAAGGCCACGATGCCACATCGGCAGGCTAGAAGGTCCCACCTGGGCTGCTCTGGGTGAATTTGAAATTATTTCAGAACATATTGGCACCAGGGATCCAGTTCAGGAATTCTTGGCATTCAGAGTTTTCCCTACTCTAAAAGAGTGGGAAATGCCGAAGCTGGAGGGAGAGAAGAAGAAGGGGGAGCTTGTCCGGCTTCCTTATCACTTCAAGTTTAAGAAGTACTTTAAAAAACCCTGCAAAGAGTGGTTAGACACAGTTGAGGTGATGTGCAATGAAATCCTGGGGAATTACTCCAAAAAAGAGGATCAACTAATGACAGCGGCCTTCGGCGCCCGACCGAAGCGAAGGCTGAACCGAGTGCTTGATGCCCTGGGCTTCGAGTACCCAGACTATGAGCGGTTGAACAAGGGTGCCGAGGGCCACAAAAGAAAAAGAGTGGCCGAAACTCTGACCAAGGATGAAGAACGACCAGCAACAGAGAAGAAAATTCCCAAGAAAAGAAAAATATCAACTCCGAAGCGAAAAATATCCGAAGAAGAGGGGACCCCCACACCACCTTCTACGAGCGACGTGGAGGAAATTTTAAAGGTAATGACTGAACCCATGCCCACGAAGCTAAGTCCATTAGGGCTCCAACTGACGAAGCTTTTTCAAAAGGTGGACGAGCCGGATCAAACGAAGATAAGCAAACCCAAGCGGCAAAGAATTATTGCGGTAACTGAAGTTATCGACAAGACGCCGCCTAAGGCGTCAATTCAGAAAACACCAGCTGTCGAAGACACCACAAACGTCGAAGTCGCACCTTCGGAGGTCGCGGCTGCTGAAGCCGCTACAGCCGAAGATGTAAACTTAGAAACTACCATTGAGGACATTGACAAAATCTGGCAAGACATGGCTGCAGAAGAAGCTGGCACTGCTGCCGAAAAAACCATGGCCACAGTGCCTGGGAAGGGGAAAGAAATAGCCGAGGACACTTCGGACGACGAAGCCTACACATTCCAAAATTTAATTGGGCAAAAACTGTCGAAGGCCGAAATGGAAGAACTTAAGGACTATGCCAAATCTTGTGGCTACAAACCAGGAGCTCTCCTATTTGGAGGTGTGGACGATGAAAAATTAGGCTGCATTCGAGACCAAACTGGAGCTAAGGTAATCGGTACTCTATCAAAGAGTATCGGTTTTCCGAAGCTAGAGACAGACATCAGCCGCTACCGACGACAACATATCGTCGGCAGCTTATTTTACTCCAACTTCAAGGTAAACAACCTTTTCTCTGGTTTTTATTGCTGTTAATAATGAAAATGTTACCAACGTAAATTGTTTCTGTGCAGAGCATGCTACTGAGCAAAGCTCTGAAGATGCAGCAAGATTTGGAGGACAAAAAACACGAAGCTATAATTGAAAACTTAGAAAGCAAGATAAAAGAACAATCTGCCATCATTGAAAAGAAAGACTTCGAGCTCCAATCGACCGAAGGCTTGCTGGCTGAGACTGAGGCTAAAGTATCAGAGTTGAATTCGAAGCTTATCAGTCAATCAAAACAATTCGATCAGGAGAAGCTAGAGCTTAATTCGAAGCTTGAAGCCGAAGTCCAGACCAGCTCAGAGTTGAAGAAATCGTTAACAAGCCTTCAAGACAAATGCTTGAAATTTGGCAATAATTGTATTGGACGATTAAAAAAGATATTTTACTCTGTTGGAGCCAGCAGCGGGAAATTTAACCCTTCAGCGGAAAATTTACCACAGGCCTTCGATCATATTGAAGCTGAAATCGAAGAACTTGACAAAGTTATAGCCGGGCACGGCGACTTCTGTGCCTGGGTAGCTTCTCGGGGTACCGCTGCTGCATTCCTGAAGGCCGGCTGCGAGCATGGAAAAATTGTCAACAGGCCCAACTTCACCCTATCTCCATCAATCCTGGATGATATACCTGACCTCGCCCGAAGCATCTCAAATAGATTTATAAAAATGATATGGACAAAAGGCGGGCGGGAGAAGGCTGGAGACGAAGCCCGAAGTCATCTTGAACCAGTAAGAAAAGATACTTCGTACTTACCTTTTCCTTTGCACTTGATTTTTACTCACGATTCCTTGATTTATGTAGGATGACGAAGGTGAAGATGATGCTTAAGTTATGTCGCCGAAGCTGTCGCCGAAGCTGAAGCTTAATGAAGATCAGTAGAAATGTACTATAGGAAAAAAACTCAGGATACTTTTGTAACAAAATTTGTAAATACAATTGAACTGTTCTCAAGGAACTTTGTACATACCTTGTAGTATATTCTTACCCTTCTACTAGGGTGCTTTGATGTGAACGAAATCAGTATTTTGAGCCGAAAGCGAAAAAACACCTTCCCTTCTTTTCGTACACAACGAAGCATAGAATACCACTTCTCCCTTCTGCCGAAGCTTTTCTTTTACACAACGATTCATAAAAAGCCAATTCTCCCTTCTGCCGAAGCTTTTCTTTTACACAACGATTCATAAAAAGCCAATTCTCCCTTCTGCCGAAGCTTTTCTTTTACACAACGATTCATAAAAAGCCAATTCTCCCTTCTGCCGAAGCTTTTCTTTTACACAACGATTCATAAAAAGCCACTTCTCTTTTTTGCCGAAGCAACCACTTTGGTACATAAATGCTATGAATGAATGCTTATGTATGCAAATGCCATGATGTAATGTAATGTGCGAATGAATGTCCGAAGCGTATGTCCGAAGCCACACTCATCCATTATTTCCTTAGGAACAACCACACATCAGCTCTGCATTCCCTTAGGAACGACTTTGGAGCTTCTTCGCCTTTTACTTAGGCAGTATAAGCTCTGCATTCCCTTAGGAACGTCTTTGGAGCTTCTTCGCCTTTTACTTAGGCGGTATCAGCGTTGACTTTTCGCTGTAAGCTCTGCATCCCCTTAGAGACGTCTTTGGAGCTTCTTCGCCTTTTACTTTCGGCGGAATCAGAGCTCTGCATCCCCTTAGGGACATCTTTGGAGCTTCTTCTCTCTTTTTTTTCAGTTTCGGCACTCGATGGTGCGTTCTCAGCTTTTACATTTACATTCTTTGAGGGATTTTGCTCTTATAAAACTAAAAAGGAAATTACATATGATGGCCCCATTAAAAACCTTTCTCCCCCTTTAGAAAGGAAAAGGGTGCCATGAAAAAGAAAAAGAAAAACATAAAAAATTACATCAAGTTATACATAATATCTCCGAAGCTCATCTGCATTCCAAGATCTTGGAATTTCGTTGCCATCCATGTCCTTTAATCTGTACGAACCAGGCCTCGACGAAGATGCTACTAAGAAAGGCCCTTCCCATTTCAATTGTAGCTTGCCCACTGTATCTGGGTTGGCCACTCTCCGAAGCACCAAGTGTCCCGGCTCAATATTTTTTAGCCGGACCTTTCTATCTCGCCATTTGACTGTTTCAGCCTGGTATTTATTGATATTCTCCACGGCTTGAAGCCTGATCCCTTCTAAGGCATCTTTTTCCACGAGACAAGTATCTTCGGGACCTGATTCTGCCGAAGCTACCACTCTTATTGATCCAGCTTTGGCTTCTTCCGGGGTTATTGCTTCGTCACCAAATAACAACTTAAATGGGGTAAAGCCTGTAGACCTTGATGTTGTTGTATTATGGCTCCACACCACTTTGGTCAACTGATCTGGCCACTTTCCCCTTGGTTGATTAAAGATTAGCTTCATTATTCCTGTCATTATGATGCCGTTGGCCCTTTCAACAAGCCCATTCGACTCCGGATGCCTGACTGATGCAAAATGGATCTTCGTTCCAATTTGATCACAGAAATTTCTGAAATCTTCGGAGTCGAACTGCGTTCCATTATCTACAGTGATGGCCTTCGGTACTCCGAAACGACAGACAATGTTCTGCCAGAAAATTTTTTGGACAGTGGCCGAAGTTATTGTGGCTAATGGCTTCGCCTCAATCCACTTGGAAAAATACTCCACAGCTACTATAACATATTTTAGATTCCCTTGAGCCGGTGGTAATGGACCCAGCAAGTCGAGGCCCCACCTTTGCAATGGCCAGACGGGCTGTATCAGCTGTGTCAAAGACGAAGGTTGCTTCTGATCTCTCGCACATTTCTGACAACCTTCGCACTTTTGAACCAACTCCGCAGCATCCGAAGCTGCCTTGGGCCAATAAAACACTTGGCGGAAAACTTTTCCAAGCAACGGCCTAGATCCGATGTGGGATCCACACAGGCCTGCATGTATTTCTTTCATTAACTCTATACCTTCGGTTCTAGACAAGCACTTGAGCAGCGGGGCACAAACTCCATGCTTGTATAACTCCCCTTCTATCATGACATACGGACGAGCTCTTGCCTCTATCCTTTTATTATAAGCTTCGTCATCTGATAGACAGTTACCCTGAAGGTAAGAGATTATTTCAGTTCTCCAATCTTCACTGTAAACAGGAGAAATATTAAGGACTGCTCTTTCCAGTAGCTCCACTGAAGGTGCCTTTATTGTTTCGAAGAACACATCCGAAGGTAGCGGCAGCCCCTGTGCTGCAGACTTGGCTAACAAATCAGCATGCTCATTTTGTCCTCGAGGGATATTCTTAACAGAAAATCCTTCGAAGGAAGCTTCGATCCTTCGAACCGTGTCTAGGTATTTTTCAAGCTTCGGGTCTTTGGCCTTGCAACTTTTGTCAATATGACCCGAAACAACCTGGGAATCAGTTTTAAGAATCGCCCTTCTGATTCCCATTGCCTTTAATTTCCGAAGACCCAGGAGCAGGGCTTCGTATTCAGTTATATTATTTGTGCAACTGAAGTCAAGTCTTGCTGCATAGCAAGTTTTAACCTTGGACGGTGAGACCAACACAGCAGCTGCACCTGCTCCGAAGGTTCCCCAAGAGCCATCACAAAACACTGTCCATACTTCGGCATCTTTATTTGCTTCTTCGTCCTGAGCCCCTGGCGTCCAGTCGGCAATGAAATCTGCCAATGCTTGAGACTGGATTGAGGATCTATGCACATAATCAATGTAAAATTCATTGAGCTCCGCAGCCCATTTTCCAATCCGGCCAGTAGCTTCTCTATTTCTCATGATATCCTTCAATGGCTGCGAAGAAGGAACAATAATGTTGTATGCCTGGAAATAATGCCGAAGCTTCCTGGATGCCATTAAAACGGCATACAATACCTTCTCCAGCTCTGTATAATTTTTCTTTGAGACACTAAGGACCTCAGATACAAAATATACTGGGACCTGCTTCTTGACTTGTCCATCAAACTTCTCCTGGACAAGTGCCGCACTTACTGCTGAGTGCGAAGCTGCCACATATAACAACAGAGGAGCCCCTGGCGTTGGTGGAGTTAATGTTGTTAGATCTATTAAGTATTGCTTCAGCTCTTCGAAGGCTTTTTGTTGACTTGGGCCCCATTGAAAGACTTCAGCTGACTTCAACACCTCGAAGAATGGTAAGTTTCTTTCTGCTGATCTGGATATAAATCTGTTGAGAGATGCCAGCCTTCCTGTCAATCTTTGGGCCCCCTTTCTTGTGGTTGGTGGCTCCATTCGAAGTATAGCTTCGATTTTATTTGGATTAGCTTCGATTCCCTTTGTTGAAACCAAGCATCCAAGAAATTTGCCCTTCTTCACTCCGAAGACACATTTTTCTGGATTCAGCTTCAGACCAGCTTGTCTGAAGCTGGCGAAGGTCTCCTGCAGATCAGCAATATGATTTTCCTGCTTCGTGCTTTTTACAATAATGTCATCGACATAAGTCAACACATTTCTGCCTATCTGAGACTGGAGAACCTTCGCTGTCATTCGGCTGAAACTTCCTCCGGCATTTTTGAGCCCCTCAGGCATCCGAAGATAGCAATATGTACCACTTGGGGTTATGAAGCTAGTTTTTGGCTCATCTTCCTTCTTCATCCAAATTTGATGATAGCCTGAGTAGCAGTCTAGAAGACTCATGAGCTCTGACGAAGCTGCTGCATCAACTAAAGAGTCTATCCTTGGCAGCGGGAATTCATCCTTCGGACAAGCCTTGTTGAGATCTGTGAAATCAATACACATTCTCCACTTGCCATTGGCCTTCTTCACCATAACAGTGTTAGCTAGCCACTCTGGATACTTCACTTCTCTGATAACTCCTGCACTGAGGAGTCTTTTTACTTCATTGCGAGCCCCTTCGGCCTTGTCATCAGACATTTTCCGAAGCCTCTGCTTTCGGGGTCTGAAGGATGGGTCAACATTAAGCGAATGTTCAATAACATCCCGATTTACTCCACAGAGATCATTAGCTGACCATGCAAAGACATCTTTGTTGTTGAATAAAAACCTTATCAAGGTTTTCTCCTGGTCTTCAGAT
Organism: Zea luxurians; assembly: GCA_029449295.1. NCBI lineage: Eukaryota > Viridiplantae > Streptophyta > Magnoliopsida > Poales > Poaceae > Zea > Zea luxurians. Next base: position 21,357,965 of record JAOPSE010000029.1, read on the forward strand.
AATTGCGAGCCCAACAACACCTTCTACTCTGCTATGTCTTCACACAATAACATGGGCTTCGGCTGATCCGCTGAAGCTGCCTTCTCCCTCCTGAATTTGTACTGTTCACAAGCTTCAGCTCCATCTATGTTATGGATTGCCTTGGAGTCAGTCCAGCTTCCTTCGGCCCTTCTAGCAGCTTCCTGGCTTCCATGAATAGCAATAGGCCCTTGGTCCGAAGGTATCTTCATGCAGAGATAAGCTGGGTGAAGAATTGCTTCGAAGGCATTAAGAGTACCACGGCCAATGATTGCATTGTAAGGATACTCCATGTCAACAATATCAAACACAATTTGCTCAGTCCTTGTGTTGTTAACAAATCCGAAGGTTACCGGCATGGTAATCTTCCCAAGTGCTACAATCTGTCGCCCTCCGAAGCCACAAAGAGGGTGCGTAGCATCATGAATCTTGTCTTCGGGCTCTTGCATTTGTCTGAAGGCTTTAGCAAATATAATGTCAGCTGCACTGCCTGTATCAACTAGGACATTGTGGACCAGAAATCCTTTGATCACGCAAGAAATAACCATGGCATCATTGTGAGGATAATCCTTAAGCTGAAGGTCTTCCTGAGAGAAAGTAATTGGAATGTGGGACCATTTTGACTTGATGAAGGGTCCCTGCACTCCAACATGCTGCACTCTTCTCTGAGCCTCCCTCTTCTGCTTCTTGTTAGCCGGCTCTGAGCAAGAGCCGCCTGTTATCGGGAGCACCAGCTTCGAAGCCGAAGCAGCTCCAGCTTGATTGTTGAACGAAGCCATCAGCTCAGAAAAGTGGAAGTGAGTTCACCGGAGGTGGGCGCCAATGTTGGGGGCTTGTTCTCAAATGCTAAGAGTTAAGAACAAGGCAACACAGAAAATATTAAATGTTAAAGTCCTTCGTCCTCCACCACCTTATATCCTTTCGGGATATAAAGAATTTCGGACGAAGGTTACGAAGGGCGTACCTTCGTAAACATAATAACGAGGGACGAAGTACTCATATAAATCATGAAGTATAAAATAAACATTTAAATGTTATCATAGAATCATTTCCATCTTTACTAACATGAACAAATATAAATGATTTCAAATTACAAATGTACCTTCGGTCCTGAGGAAGGCGAGAATACAAGTGCGATGCGAAGGCAAATGACAGGTTCGCGTGAACAGTACAGAGGTACTGTTCATCTATTTATAAGCACAGGTCGCAGCCTGTGACAAATTACAATTATGCCCCTTACAAAAGTTTACAACATTGACTCAGACCTCTATGGATAAAAAGGTCATTCTATCTCTATGTCGGTTCGTAACGCCGAAGCTCCATGAAAAGGAACCTTCGGCCATCTTCTGGGGACGACTTCAGCCGAAGCTGCTTCTTCGTGTGAGACCTTCGGCGCACCGAAGCACGACCCCAACAGTATGATTCCCCTGTCGTCGCTTGCACTAGGATTATGGATCGATCTGACATGCCTAGGATGGAATCTTCCTCTGAAGCCCTTGGCCATCTCAGAGTATCTGTAAGTTTATTCCCTTCTTTACTGAAAATCATTGTCGGCTCAAATATATTCATCCATCTTCTGGAGGAGCTTCTCCAAGGTCTGAGGTGGTTTCCTTGCAAAGTATTGCGCCGTAGGTCTTGGTCGGAGCCCCTTGATCATGGCCTCAATGACGATCTCTTTAGGCACTGTAGGTGCTTGAGCTCTCAGCCGCAAAAACCTTCGGACGTATGCCTGCAGATACTCCTCCTGATCCTGGGTACACTGAAAAAGATCTTGGGCAGTGACCGGCTTTGTTTGAAAACCCAGAAAGCTGGTAACTAGCATATCCTTTAGCTTCTGCCATGACATAATTGTCCCTGGCCGAACAGAGGAATACCATGTTTGGGCCACATTTCTGACTGCCATGACGAAGGACTTCGCCATGACCGCATTATTGCCCCCCATATGAGGATATGGTTGCTTCGTAACTCATCAGAAATTGCTTCGGGTCTGAGTGCCCTTCATACATTGGGAGTTGAGGTGGCTTATATGACATTGGCCATGGGATGGCTTGCAATTCTGCTGCCAAGGGAGAAGCATCATCAAAAGCAAAATTGACATGATGAAAGTCACCATACCATTCATCATCATTGATTGGGCTTTCTTGTCGAAGCTCCCTATGTTGGGGCCTTCGGTCTTGGTCATCCTGAGTAAGATGACGCATTTCTTCAGCAGCTTCGTTGATCTTTTTCTAAAGGTCGGCAAGCTGAAGCATGTTTTCCCTTTTCTTTTGCACATGTCGGTGGATGGCCTCCAAATCCCGATATCTTGGTCTAGCTCCTCCTCCTGAGGTGTTGGGCTAGTAGCTTTCCTCTTCTGGCTCCTAGCTTCTTGTAGGGAGATTGTCAACTGATTTGTGTCCAGTGGCTGCAGGGCAGCCCCTAGCACTGTTGTTTTCTTCGGCGGCATGACGAAGGTTGATGCTTGCCGAAGGTGGTCGTTCGAGTTCACCAGAAGTGGGCGCCAATGTTGGCCACTTGCTCTCAAATGCTTCAGATCAAGGACAAGGCAACACAATTGTTAATGGTTAAAGACCTTCATCCTTCGAGGCATTATTTCCTTTAGGATATAATGATCTTCAGACAAAGGTCATGAAGGATGTAGCCTCATCATTTCAATATGCAGATATGAATATAAATATAAATATGAATGGGAGTATGAAAGAACACTAAGGAATGAAAGATAATATTTATATCCTCACAATTTATTTATATTCATATTCACATATCAGGATCAACATTAATGATATTTGTAGTACAATTGTACCTTCTGTTCGCTAGAAGATACGAATGCAAAGATGACGCGAGAGAGAGAGAGAGAGATTACAATCCAGCGTGAACAGTACGGTGTTACTGTTCATCTATTTATAGGCGCGGGACGCAGCCCGAGTAAGATTACATTCATACCCCTGACATTTACTCTCAGTTATAATACAAGTTATCATGGACTAAGTAGTCTTTTCCCCCTTAGGTCGGTTTTGTCTTCCATCCAAGCCGAAGCTCCTTGAGCCACAGCTTCGGAACCCATCCACTTCACCTTCAGGTTGCATACTCTTATCACACGGCTTTATCATGAGAGAACTTTCATCCCAAAGCCGAAGCTTCCTGTAATAGTCTATATCATACTGAAAACAAATGGTTAGTCACATTTTTGAGGACCTTCGGAAGAGGAAGGCCACCAACACTAGGGCATCCTTATATAGTGGTCATGGCATAGAAGCCAAGGAGTCCCATGGAGTACACCCACTAAAGGGTGGACCCTTTTTCATCCTCTCTATTCCCTATATGGACAACATTTTCAATATGTACCAGTTTTCAATAACAAACTCAAAGGGAGGTGTTTTTCGACCTTTGGTGCAAATCCCTCTCGGTTGTGATGTGTGGTTTGAGGCTATTTTAGAAAATGATATAATCCCGTGAGAGGCTACTATTGGGGAGAAAGCTTTTAGCTAATGGTCCATGATGATTGAAAACTATTGTTTTAGTGTGTTTTCAAGATGACACCTTCAAACCATCTATTCAGATCAAAAGCTTTGGTTGTTGTTTCATCAGCAAATGGCAAGCATAAGGGGAAGAAGAAGACAGCTTGACCAGGGTCGGGTCACCGTTGGACATTACAACGAGGAAATTATGAAGGAGGAGAAAAAGACATACACGCCACTTCTCCCTTGCAGAAAGATATAATCTCCCATCTTCTGTTGTGTGAAGCCTTTATATAGGGTACTCTAGTAATTATATGTATATATATGCATGTAGTTTTGGGCCCTATAATTAGGTGTAGAGTACCACTGCTATTGCATTTAAATTATTTCGGCATGAGGTAAAATGAACAAATATATTCATATATATTAATCTGTATCTATATCTATATAAAAGAAATAAAAAAGAAGAGAACTAAAAATAAAAACAAAACAAAATAGGGAAGCAGCCCCCCTACCTTTTCCCAAGGCCTAGCCCACCTTGGCCACATAAACCCCCTTCTCCTCCCCCATTCCCTTTTCCCACAGCCCTGGCCCACTAGGGGCCCACGCCACACCCACGACTCCTCGCCGACTACAACTAGGCACCAATGGTCGGTTACCGAGCCGACCCCTAGTCATGGGCCTTGCATGTCAATCAGCCTCACGTGCTCAGCGCTACAAGCACGGAATCGCTTGCCCTGTGCACTGCCTTGTGACCCCACCTAACAGTCGCTTTCCAGTACCCGCGTGTCAAGCCATTTCATTGAGGCGGGAGGCCCACTTGTCATCCCTCCCTCTTTCCCCTCCTGTAACATCCTCTACTGCCTGAGCCAGCCACGTTGCAAGGAGATCGAGAAACAACCCAACCTAGTCACTCCTAATCAACACTCGACAATCGTTCAACCCCCCACTTCCCAAAACCACGTCCTACTCGAAACACACGTGTAGCTTCATAGTCACTAATTGTCGTGCGTCGCTGAGTACCCACGCTAGAGCTCCCCTATGCGCTGTTGTGCACCCATGTGCTAGAGCTCCACTAGATCACGGTCCCCAACTCTTCCCTGTCGAGCTCATCGCGAGATGAGAAGCCTATGTGCACATCTCTTTTGTTTTCCTTTCTTTTCTTCCTCTAAGCTGTGACAATGGTGATCCATTGTCATCCATTCTCCTCCAGTGAGGTCATCTGGGCCGGTATCGCTATGCCCCCACCCTCACCAGCCTCCACGACGCCATGCACAGCCATTCACCAACGCCATGGCCAGACGTCGGAGCCTCGTGCCGTGCCTTGATTTTACTCCCTGGCCATGGACACTTTCCCTCCCTCCTCTCCATGTCACAACATGACTAAGTCCTAGCCATCGCATCTCTTCCACCGCACTGGCGTGATCGCCACCGTGCCACACTGACCGCCAGCGTTGTTAGAAATATGCCCTAGAGATAAACATAGAGATTAGCATATTTCCTTGTATCCATGATATATATATATATATATGTATATATATATGTTTCTTAATTGAATATCCATGAAAGGCACCTTGTATTGATTAGCAATTATGTGAATTGTTTGTGAGATTCTTTACTTGTATGATTATTCTAAATGGTGTCCATAGTCAGAGTCGATGACTAGCACATGTATGAGTTGATGACTACATTTCACAAGTTATGGACATGGAGATGCTAAAGCTAATAATGTGGATTCATGTATGACATGAGGCTAGATTGACAGAACATGAGATATTGTAATATAGTTATCTTTTTGCAACATGTACACTATGTCCTTAGACCTGAGATTGTCGCATGTTCTCAAGATGTGAAGGACGTTGGTTACTACACGGCACCGCTCAACGCCTTCATCTACATCAAGACGGTTTGTACTGCCCTGCATGTCTAGTGGTAATTCCATGACCTATAACAGCGGTAGCTCTTGGTTTATGGGGTCAAAAAATTGTTTTGCGCTAGTGTAGCCTCCCCATAATCCTATAGTGGTTTTGGAGCAGGTTCTGTGTTGTTTAGGGTTTATGTTCATTAGTTGGATCTACTTGATGTAGGGTTTTATTAAATCAATTAGTTATAAGGGGTTGGAGCATATTACATTATATATGACTGAAGAGGTCAATCCGTCCTGCTTTGTTTTGTGTGCATAACTTTGTACATAACCAATAGATTGACGTAATAGATCGACGTTATGAGTGTAATCTTCAGGTTGAAAGCCTCAGATTCAGGTTGATTTGATCACTCGCATGAGATTTTCTGTGGTATTTTCATACATACGATGCATGAAATCCCGTGGGCTATCTACTTCACTCGTGGACCACCGTGGCTATCTACTGTAGTGGCGAACATATAGAAAATGTGTTCATCTAACATGTGGCACAAGAAGCTTTGGGCACCGGTAGGCCAGGGGCCATGGAAGGGTCACTAGTGGGCCAGGGCTAGGGAAGGTGCACTAGCGAGTGGGATACACGACAGCGAGAGTGAAGATAAACTGAGAATAAGAAATTGGCAACGAGAGCAGTGGTGTGCAAGTTATATTAGTTAACTTCTGATAGCTTCATGAAGCTGTTGAAAGTTAACTTCCAATAGCTTCTCGAAGCCATCGAAAGTTAACTTCTAATAGCTACAGACAAAGCTCTCAGAAGTTAAGTTAATTTGCGATGACCAAAGAAACTTTTGTCAGCCGTAGGTTGGGTGTCAGAAGTTAAGTTAACTTCCGAAGGCCACCCTTGGCTATTAGAAGTTAACTTAACTTTCGACAAGTATCGCAAGGGCCATCAGAAGTTACTTTGGCCACCAGAAGTCGTTTAGAATGGTGTTGTGATTGATTCTAGCAAAACCTACTCAAACTAGTCAAACATAATATTCTTGTTTGATGAAGTCTAAGCTTGGTTTGAGAAAACAACGTTTGCTAAGTTGGCCTCATGCTTGATAAATTCTTGCAAAACCTACTCAAACTAGTGAAATATGTAGCATTGTTTTTAAAATTTCCCAATTATAACTAAGTTTTGGCATTTGTCCTCCTATTTGATGCATTATAGCAAAACTTACTCAAACTAGCAAATTATAGTACATTACATCTAAACTTGACCGATTCAAACTAAGTTTGCTCATTTGGTCTCATTTGTACAATTCATATAGGGTCGATGCCACAAGGGACTTAGATTTTCCATAGTCCAACTGTACAGATACCAGCACCTGAAGAGTACATATTTTTAAAGCTTGTTATATGTGTTAGTTTTAAACCTTTCCATGTCAAAGTCTATTTTTTTTGCTTATTCCACATTTTGGTCCATATAGTTAGGCTTGAGGAATGCTGGAAGTGCATTTGTAAATGTAATCTTCAGTGACCCTCCAAGAGGTAGTGACCAAAACTCTAATTATCCAAATGGTGGCTATTGAATATTTGATTTTGTGTAATACTTACGACTGGTAATTTGAGCTGAACTATGGGCATTCATTTGTGATGCGTTATAAGACAATTCTGGACATTTGAACTATGAATGTATGTCGATGTTGTATGAGTTATGAACGGAATGGTACTTGAACCATTTTGTGTGTTGTGAATGGGCATATATCTATGTGATTTATGTGAATAAATAAATAAAATCAGCTATCGTTGGCTGTTGAAACTATTAATTTCTGTCGGCTAAGTATGCAGCCAACAAATTTTAAGCATCTAGAGATAATTTCTATCAATTGAATGGAGAGCTAGGAAAAGTTAGTTAATTTTGGTTGGCTTACTCCTGGTCGACAGTAGTTAGCGCTACTATTAATTTACAGCGGCTGCCTGTAGCCAACAAAAGTTAATTATTTGCGTCGTCTAATGGCCCTATGGCCGTCGACTGAGAGCCGGCGAAAGTTAGCCCGACGGAAATTAGCTCATTGAAAGTTAATTATATAGTTTACTGTTGTGCTGTAAATGAACTTTATGATGTGGTAATTTGGTGCTAGTATCGGCATGGCCACGTCGCCTCTAAAATGAACTTTTAACTAAGTTCTGCTACTGTATCAGGTATGACAAGTTTCTACTGTTTGTCAAAGCCTCTGCAGCACATCTCGTCACCTTGCATTGACGGTCCTATATATATTACTTTTGGCAATGAAAAAAGCAATTTTCTTATGCGAGATCAAGACCACTTTTTGTTAAAGTGTGTGTAAAATGTAGAAAACACGTGGGAATACAAATATACAGTAAGATTATTAGAGCAACTTCATGTTTCGTGAAGGAAAAGTTATCAGAGCACACGAGAAGAGAAAAAATTATTCGCACACACTTCAGTACATAATCAATTCGTAGTAAGAAAATGTTGGCAGAAACCAGACGCTTGGCTTTCCTACGTAGTGTGCACTGACAAAGGCACGATTACTGATGTTGAGAGGGCCTTCCTCGGTGCCGCTCGGCCGCATCGTTTTCGAAAGAAGCCTTCACAGATGCAGTATGCATATCGAATGAAATTTTGTCTATCTTCTTGTATCGACTCTGATTTGATTTTTGCTAAATTGATCTGTACTTGAAACCAACATGTCAACTGCACAAGTGGTGAAACAGCCAGCCAGATCATCGGCGAATAGTTCCAAACCGAAAGTGCATGCGGCATTTGCTTTCAAATACTAGCGTACAAGAGGGTCCCTACAAAATTGAGATTTGCGAGGGAGACTTGCTTGACGGGGCTTTGCGGTCATTGTCCGTCAAGGTGGCGGTCGCCAAGAGGCATGACCACTAGAATTCTACAGATTTATTTATGTTTACCTTTACTATAAATTTTGAAAGCTATAATCTATTTTATGATGACCATGCATATCATCGATGATATAGTTACTGTTTGCATTAATATAATTGTGTGTTCTATTAAGTTTTTATCAAATTAATACACAATTGTGATATGTTTTTTCTCTCACGTTGCAAACTACGGAAACATTTAAATTTTCAGAATATCTAAATTTTTTATTAATTTGCACATCAGTTGATTCATGATTTAATAAAAGTAAGTTTTCTCTATTTATAAGATCATCAAATTCTTGAAAACATGGCGGTGGAAATTCTACAAAGTTATTTATGCTTTTCATTTATATAAATTTTTGAAGCTATAATTTATTTTTTTTGTTGACCATGTCATCCATAATATAGTTACTATTTGCATTAACACGATGACAATTGGGACCAAAGCAATCAAGAGTTATTAAGAAGAACAAGGTGATAGGTTGGATAAACTCAAAGGAATAAAAAAGATAATCTTGGATCTGGGGAGAATTGAAATTTCATGTCAACCAAAAATGATATCCATCTGAAAGTTTCAACAAAAATGATATCTACTGCACTGCTTGTATCCACCAACACATTGTGGACTAAAAATCCTTTGATGATACAAGATATAACCATTGCACATCATTATGTGGATAATCCCTGAGCTGAAGGTCCTTTTGGGAGAAGGTGATTGGGATGTGAGATCACTTAGACTTGATGAAGGATCCTTTAACTCCCAACATGTTGTATCCTTCGCTGAGCTTGTTTCTTCTGCCTTTTGTTAGTAGGCTTCAAACCTGAATCTCCCGTGATTAGTAGGATAATCTTTTTCAAACTTGTTGATGAAGAGTCAACACCTGCCATGCTCTTCATCAGTGGAATGATGAAGCTTGTGGTAATCGTGGAAGTGAGTCCACCGATAGTAGGCGTCATTATTGGTCACTTGTTTTCAATGGCTACATGACATCAAAAACAAGGCAACACAAGTTAAGAAGTTTGAACCTACGTCCACATGTTAGTTACTTCTTCGAAGTAATAGCTTGAGGACGAAGAAATGTAAACGAAACGATATTGTATGATGAGAAAGCACATAGTTAAACATAAGAGAAGTCATATCATTGCGTGTTTCCAATTTTGTATTATCACACAAGGATTTGTTCAAGTCCCTTTGCATTCGTAAATTTACAAAGCTAGAAGAATAGGGAAATTACATCTTCGTATGGAGGGAGGTGGAACCTGCCTCAACCAAAAAAATCTCTCTAATGCAGGACATTGTTCACCTATTTATAGGCACGGGATACAACTTTGGTAAGATTACAATTGTGACCTTAAGCTTACACATTTAATTAAATACACATGCCAAGGGCAAAGTTGTCCTTTCTTTCTTCTGACTTGTAAACTAAACTCTAAAGGCTCCCTTCAGTTCTTCTCTGCTTCGTCGTACACGAGCACATGGCATCTGTTCGAAACTTCTGCCTTCGAGAATGTGTATATTGATAGTTCCGATTGAAGGCCAACTTCGGCATTAATTATGCAACACGTGAAACAAGATAAAGAATCGTTACTGGGTAAGTGTTTTGAGGACTTTCGGAAGAAGGCCCCCAACAGGCCCTTTTGTGGTGCTAGTTCGTTTTTTATAACGAGCTTGATTCACGAAATATTCGAAGGCTTTATGTCGAAGGTCCAAAAAACACCTTCTTTGAGCACGTGGTAAAAAACGTTCCGCGCCGACCCACCAAGCAGAGGGTGCGGGCAACGCGACAACTCGTCTTCACCGCTTACTGAGCTTTATAAGCTAGCTCAGTGGTTGTGAGTTTCTTACTGCATTTATTACTTCTCCAAGATATTGCAAAAAATATAGTGCTTCCAAAGCTATTTTCTTTGCACAGAATCTCTCCTATAAATCTTCGGCAATCCACTAATGGCTAGAGTTCGCTCTACTACTACGTTGACCAGAGGTGATGATACTGCAGATGCGACTGAAATAGCTCGTATTTCAAAAGTGATGAGAGAATCAAGTATTGTCGAGCCAAAGGATGTAGAAGAAGCGGACGTTGCTGAGAAAAGCAATTCAGAAGCTTAGGCTGAGAATGATGCTGATAGCGATAATTATGAAGAAGATCCTAGTATTCTCCATCCAAACATACCTAGCCACATTGAGTTCGGTAAATCAGTCGTAAAAGCTGAAGACTTAGACGTGATGAGAAGAGTTGGATATATAGGGAAGAAAGATGATAACATGATCAGATTTGCTGTTGATGAAATCGTCCCAGAGCCGAAGAATGATGAGGTTGTTGTTTTTAGAAGCTTCTTCCGGGCTATGCTTTGTTTCCTGATGTACGAGGATAGGTTTGAAATATATCAACATTAGCTGACCCCAAATGTGATTGTTAGAATCATCATTTACATATGGACCCTCCGGAGCCAAGGTTTGAGCGCAAATGCCAAAGGTTTTTGTAGGATTCATGAACTCCACTATCAAAGGAAGGCAAGATCTTTGGATAATCTTCATAAGAATTTTGGGTGTCATAATTTTGCATATAGAAAAGATACAAAAGCTCACGTGTTACGATATCAGACAAAATGGCCAACTGGGTGGACTAATGAGTCATTCTGTATGAAGGAAGATATTAAGGGCAGGGACAAATTTAAAAAGATTGTGATGAGTCCATTAAGGTTACACTCCGACTTAACGCGACCAATTTGTAACATGAGCATCAGTTCGCCAGCACAGATAGCCCAATGTAGTTTTAGCATTTTTATTGAGCATATCAGTACACGTGACTTGGTGTAAGAATATATTGCTAATAAAGTGTTTCCAATGCTTGGCGGCTGACGAATGCCAAAGCTGAAAGACGGGGTGGATAAGACGAAGTTTATGAAACTGTCGCACCGATTCAAGTTTCAAGATGTATTCAGAGAGCCTTGTGCTAAATGGCTTGAGACGATTGAAACTATGTGTAATGAAACATTGGATAATTTTACGAAAAAGGAAGATCAGTTAATGATTGCTACCTTCGACAACTGAAAAAAGCAAACGCTGAATAGAGTTATGGATGCTTTGTGTTTTAATTATCAAGATTAACCAAAAAATTTGGAAGAAGAAGCTACTGGAGTGAAGAGGAAACGAACTGTTAGTATTATGGAGAGGCAAGCAGAGAGATTGGTTAAAGAAAGGAAGAAAAGGAAAGAGATAACTATTAAACGAAAGAGGAAGAATGACAATGACAGAGAGTCTTCTCATTCGGGACCACGATCCCCTGCCCCCAAGAAGTGAAACACATCAAAGGATGATCGTGTTGGCAATGGTCCTTCACAGTTATCAAAGAAAATCATCGAAACCCCTTTGGCTTCATCTATTGGGATGAAAGAAATTTGAGAGGTAATGACTCGACCCTTATCTTTTTATATGTTAAGTCCGCTAGGATCAAACCTGACTAGCATATTGATGAAGGACAGAAACACTGAAGGTGGGACAACTAGAGGTCCTTCGGAGGGGGCTGCAAAGGAGCTGACCAAACCACATGCCGAAAACATCCCCCAGAAAAAATGTAGAATTGGGAGGATTATGGAGGCTGTTCTAAAGACTCATCCAAGCATGGCGAAGGAAAGTGCCTTGAAATCTTTAGCAAAAGCACTAGTTTCAAAGGCCCACAAAGCTGAAGCTTCTTCTGGAGAAGAAAAAACTTTTGATCTTAGGCATCTAGGCGGTGGTGATCTTAGTGCCGAAGAGTTATCCAAGCTTCAAGAGTTTGCTATTGCTGGTGGCTATGGACCTAGTTCCATTTTATTTGGTGGTGTAGACGAGGAGGTGTTGGGATGTCTTCCTAAACCAGCCGAAGCTAGAATTTTTAACACTCTCACGAAGTCTATCGGCTTCCCAAAGCTAGAGAATGAGTTGAGCAATTATAGAAAACAACATATTACTGGTAGCTTAGTGTACTAGAATTTTAAGGTATAAAATCACTTGTGTTGTATATTTTAAATTATTATGAATAATTAAAATAAAATTTATATATTCTTTGGCATTGATGTAATGTTTTTTATGAGCAAAGCTTTGACTCTTCAGCAAGAATCAGAAGACCAGAAAAATGAGATCATTATTTCTGAATTAGAGAAGAAAGTTGGAAGCTTTGAAGGGTTGACTAAGCAGAAAGATGAAGATATGTCTTTAAAAGTAAAAATGAAGGATGAAAAAATTAAAGAACAAAGTAAGTGTATTGAAGAATTAAGAGATGAAATAGAGAAAAGGAAGACCAATCACAAGGATGATGTAAGTCATCTTCAAACAAAAGAAAAAGATCTGGAATTAGAAGTTAATACAAAGACTGAAGAAAATACAATATTAAGAGATGCGTTGGATAACCTTCGTAATACCTGCTTTAGATTTGTTGCTCAATGCTCGTCACGGATTCGTGAAATTTTTAATTCTGTCAGAGCAGCTGCAGAGGAAGCTAACTAGGCCCCTGATGATGCACCTAGAGCCCTAAAGTTGGTAGAAAAAGAAGGAATGCCTTTGATGAAGTGATGAGGGGCAGGATGACTTTTGTGCACTTACCGATGCTCGTGGCACAACTTCTGTTTTTCAAAAGGCAGGATGCACACTTTTGAGGGTTGTTAATAAACCAAACTTCAAAATCTCCACTGATGATTTGAATGCGCCATCTATTGAAGCCTTTAGCATAGCAAATAGATTTATCACTCAGATCTAGAAAAAAGGGGGAGAGAAATTGCTGGCGACGAAGCTAAGGCGTAGCTGGATGAAGTATCATTCAATTTCAGCCTTTCATTATGCTACTTCCTCCTATTGAGTGGTAATATACTTATGGTATTTTTATCTTCTTTAATTTATAGAATGATGATGACAAAGAGGACAAAGTCGAATCTTGAACAAGCCGAAGCCGAGGGCATAGTGCTACGAACTTAGTCAAATAGTTAGTCTAGTTTGATGGAACAAACAAATTTTGATGTAACAACTTTGTAAATATGTGGGAAACAACTTACCATGTTACCTTTGTTTTATCCACATGCTTCATTGTGGATGAAGCCAAAAACCAATATTTTGAGCCATGAGGCAAAAAAAACACCTTCCATTCTGTTCATACAGGACGAAGCATGAAAGTCCCCCTTTTTCCACTTTCATGATGCTATGATACGGTGATGCTTGTAATGTTATGATTCTATAATGCCTAAATGAATGTTCAAAAGCTTGTATGGTATGATATGGAGATGCATGTGTTTGCTGAAGGTATAATAACAAGGCAAAAATTAAAAATAAGACTTCAGAGCCTTTCCACCTTTACTAGGTGCTTTCTTTTTGACTTTGCATCCCCTTAGGAATGACTTTGAAGTCTTCTCACCTTTACTACATGATTTTATTCTGACTCTGCATTCTCTTAGGAATGACTTTTAAGTCTTTGTCACCTTTACTAGGTGCATCGATGTTGTCTTCTCCTTTTTTCTTTTGCACCCAACGACGTAGTCCCAGATTTTCACTTTACATTATGGGAGAATTTTGCCCTTATATTTGATTGGGCTAAGGCATGCTAATGACAAAAGATGGCCCCATTAAAAACCTTTCCCCCTTTGAAAGGAAAAAGGGGACCGTGAAAAGAAAACAAAAAAATGGCCTAATTTTCACACATAATATCTATGAAGCTCATCTGCATTCTAGGATATTGGAACTTTATTTCCATTCATATCCTTCAGCCTGTAAGACCCCTAGTCTGCCGGAGCCTGAGGATGCTACCAAAAGGGAACTTTCCGTTTCACTTGCAACTTTCCTACTATTTCTAGCTTAGCTATCCTTCAAAGCAAAAGGTGACCTGTCCACCCGGTTTTACCCGATTTTATAAGGCAAACCGAATGTGAACTATGTACGTGTCAGGATCAGAACTCACGTACACCATGACTACATAATTAACTCATCATCACACAATGGTTCAAATAATCATAAAGAGTAAGTAATATTATTACATACTAGAATCATTTACCTCATATAAATCAAAGTGCACTTAATAGAAATGTATCCAACGTAAATAAACCGACCACATTCAACTGACTGGGGTTTACGCTAATCTAGCTTTTAAAACTCATTGTAGTCCTGAAACTCCTGAAAGTGCGCCTCGATAGCTTCTTATTCTCCTGAGCAATGGTTGTAGTGGGGACAACCTAGTGTTTTGTGTTAAAACAAGGGTGAGTACACATCAACGTACTCAGCAAGTGCCCCATTTGGCTAAAGTGGACTAGCTTTATGTGGAGTTAGGCTGATAGCAGTTGCTTTTACTTCGTCAAGCTTTGTCATTAATATAAGTCAAGTTTTATCATAAATCCCAAGTTATTAACCCAAAGATATCCCCTCATAGAGGAAATAAGAAAATCGATAACCATCATCGTTAATACCATCATCATAAATTGTAACTAGTGTAACCAGAGTATCTCTAATGAAAGGAGCTCCCAAGGTCGCTCTTAACCGTTAGCATGGCTGATATATCAGTTTCAATACCCTTTGCAGAGGTCGCACACTTTACCCATGAGTCGTGTTCCCTTTTTGCCTCGGGCCGATCAAACCCTTAAACACTTCCAAGGAGAGTAGGCAAGGTCTCACTACGTAGCCTTTACAAAGACTTCCCAAAAGGTATAGCTGCCCGTTAGGTTTCCCTAGTGTTGTAAGCATAGTACACCTCCCTGAGGGGGCGAACCACTCACAGCAGAGTGAGTGCTGCACCCTGGGCCCCATTGACGGCATGTAGGCTAGGCAAACTACCCCTCATGTTCCTCTAATTAATTAGCTAAGGGTGTCCCATTCCACCCTCATATTTGCACTTTTTTCCCGATTGGTCATCCAACAAACTGGTCCTTACGGAGAAGTACTCGAGAAACAGCCTGAGCCTCCTTTAGTGCCACAAGCTCATAATCATAATCAGAATGTAAAGCATCGTATTATAATTGTATCTCATCTTGTTCATTGATTAAAGTATAGCGCTAGCATAATGTTGATCATAACAGCCCAACCAAAAAGGTAATCAAGGACAAGGTAAATAGAAAGCTAGTCAATCCTTAGATTTCAATTATGTAATGCGGGGAAATGAATTATCATATGAATAGGACATAAATGGGTCAGAGGACACTTGCCTTCACTAAGTTGTTGCTCAGGGCCTTCTCTGCTACTTCTTTAGGAAACATGAACTGCTCGTTGTCTAGCAATGCAAACATCAATCAATACACTTGAAACAGTAGGAAATAGTACACCATACACTAAAACAGTTCATTTAAATATGCAACGCGACATAGAGCTCTCATTTATGACTACGTGAGAAAACAAATTGCGATGGCTAGAGCTACGGTCGAGAGGCATTGCATTTACTCTAAGCAGATATGAAGTAGAATATTTCATTCGACATAATTATATTAATTGACATTTATAATATGCAAAGGTAAAATTACTACTTAGTTTTGATTAATTCGTTACTCTAGTATTAGACGGTTCAATAAATAAATAAATAACACGAGTGATTCCAAGCAAAACGGATTTATGACATGCGACAAAGCGCGCGACGTGCAAAAACGATGCATGCGACATAGCCTGTGAATGACACGCACAAACAGCATGCCACAAACATCGTGCAGATGGCGCACGTAGGCAACAGTGATGCACGGGCTCGGCATGATGGTGCACGTAGCTGGTAGACGAGAGGAGAGAGAGAGGGGACAGACGGCTCACCTCAGCGACGAGGATAGATGCAAAGTGAGGTGTTGCGTAGCAAGGCGAGCCGCGACAGCGCTGGTGAACTCCGACATGACGACGGTGAAGTGGGCTCGTGGAGGGGCGCGCGAAGAGGCTCCGGGCGATGGTGTGACAAGCTCGCAGCGCAGCGAGGCACGACACATGGATCTCCGGCGCGACGATGGCACAGTGGTGGCAAGATGCAAACGTGGGTGCGTGTCACGGTCAGTGTGCACGGTGGTGGGCACGCAGCGGGCACAGTACAGACAACAATGGCTCGACGGAGGTCTCGCCTGTGGCCGGGGCTGCGACTCGATAACACAAAGGTGCAGCGCGGCCGGGCGTCGAGCCCTGGAGCGGGTGGTGGCTGGATGGCGACGCTCAGAGACAAGATGAGGGAGAGGATAGCAGAGCCGAGTAGCCACACGGAAGACTCCGGTCGGATGGCACAACTCCGAGCGGCGGCGCTGGTGCAGCAATTGTGCAAGGGCGAGTGGTTGGGCAGTTTCTCAGTGCCGTGGTCTGGCAAGGGTGAGAGAGAGGAGTGGGGAGGAGGGTGTCTACACGGATGGTGAGGAACAGGGTGCAGGCACGGCCTCTCCTAGTTTAAGGGTGACATGGGCGGTTGCAGTGCCGTTTTTCTCGGCCTAGAGAGCGTAGGTAGTTGGGGGAGACAAAAATTGACCCAGTTGATCGATCGGCCCTTAGGCACAGGGACGGGCGTGGACCACTTCCTATGCGCTAGTGGCTCATGTTGCAGGGATGCACGTGGTGTCACGTGGTCGGCTGGGCCGAGCAGGGCAGTTGGGAAACGTGGCATGCACTTGGGCCCTAGGCACACGCAGCCGGGCCGCAGAAGCAGGCCAGGGGTTGGGGTGCGTCGTGTGGCTAGATGGGCTAGGGGGCATGAGCTAAGGGGCATCCCTAGTGGGCCGGGGAGCGCGGGTGTGGAGTTGGGCCACTATGGCGCTAGGCCACAGTGGAGGGGAGGAGGTGCGTTCTAAACAGGACAACGCACGAGGGACAGGGGTGGGTCGACGGAGGGAGGCTTCCCTTTTTTTAATCGTTTCTGTTTTGTTTATCCATTTTCTTTTCTTTCTATTCAATTTTGAACTCTAGTGCGTTCACAAATTAAATGAATACTCATCAAGCAAAATAAAATAAAATAAAATACATGCTCCGGCATGATGCAACATTTCATAACTCACATAGGGTTTTATTATTACATGTAATCAACATAAATCTCTCTTCTCCTTTGAGGAAAAAAAGGAGAGAAGAGGAAGAAGAAAAGAGGGTAACACCTGAATTTGGTAGACATCATAAAAGAACCTGTATGCCCCCAATTTTAGGTGGCACAAACATATCCTCCTTAAAAGAATTTCGCCTCGAGATTCAAGGTTGGCCAGCAAAGAGCTTAGGGTACCTAGCTTTTAGCTGATCTTCCCACTCCCAGGTTGCTTCTTCCTCAGAGTGGTGACCCCATTTGACTTTCCACATCCTGATTTTGTTCCTGCGGTGACTCTATCTGCGATCTCTAGAATCTATGTCAGTTTCTCTGCGTACGTTAGATCTTCTTAGACTTCTAGGACCTCCACTAGCAACTATTCTTCTCGCACTTGCAGACACTTCTTCAACTGAGACTTATGGAAAACATCATGCTCTGCTGATAGACCTTCTAGTAAGCTGAGCTGGTAGGCCACTTCTCGATGCTTTCCCATATTGTCCAACATATCAAGGTGCTAGCTTGCCTTTGACTCCAAAGCTTTTGACTTCTCTAATGGGTGACACCTTCAAATAGACATAGTCTCCCACTTCGAAACTCAACACTCTTCTTCTAGTGTCGTAATAGCTCCGCTGCCTTGACTGCGCTATCTTCAGATTCTCTTGAACCATTTTAATGCTCGCTTTGGCTTCAGGTAGGATGTCTAGCCCAAAGACTTGTCTTTATCCGGTTGATCCCAATGCAACGAAGTTCTACAACTCCTTCCATAGAGCGCCTGAAGCGGTGACATGCTTAAGCTAGCCTGATAACTATTGTTGTAGGACAATTCTGCATAAGGTAGCCTTTTATTCCATCCGGATTTGTCCTGTAATGCACATGCCCTCAACCTATCTTCCAGAATCTGATTAGTTCTTTTAGTTTGACCGTCTATCTGTGGGTGATAAGCGAAACTGAAATTCAAATGTGTTCCCAAAGCTTCATGCAACTACTTCCAAAAGTGAGAGGTGAACTATGTTCCTCGATCTGACACTATCTTCTTTAGTATACCGTGTAAACAAATAATCCGAGACATGTATAGCTCTGGCAATACTGTGTTGCCGTAGCTGGTATTGACAGGTATGAAGTGAACCTCCTTTGTTAAACGGTCCACAATCATAGCCGGCTCGAGTGCATGGTAGACAAACAATAAAATCCATCTCGATCTCATCCCATTTCCACTCCAAAATCTGTAGAGGTTGTAGAAAATCGGCTAGCTTTTGATGTTCTACCTTTATTCTCTGATAGCTATCACATATGGCAACGTGCTCAGCAATTTCTCTTTTCATGCCATACCATACCAACATAATATCTTCTTTAGGTCTTGGTACACCTTCTCGCTTCCGAGGTATATGGAATAGGCTGTTTCATGAGCTTCCTTAAGAATTAGCTCACGAATGGACTTGATGTTGAGAACACACATTCAGTCCTTGAACCATATTATTCCTTCTGCATCCTCTTGAAAGCCTTTGCCTCTTCCTTCTAGGATCAGCTGTCGGATCTTGTTGATATTCTCATCATCCTTCTGCCCTTTTTTGATTTCCCACTCTAAGGTGGGTTCCAACTCCACTGTTACTCCTTGCGTGTTGTTCATAAATCCGAGACTCAGTCTGTCAAACTCCTTGCCTAACTCATATGGCATTAGATGAGCATCCATCATATTGATTGACTTTTTTCTACTCAAAGCATCTGCAAGCACATTGGCTTTTCCTGGATGGTAATGTAACTCATAGTCTTTGATCAATTCCAACCATCTTCGATGTCTCATGTTTAGCTTGGATTGGGTGAATATGTATTTGAGACTCTTATGGTCTATGTAGATATCACACTTCTACCCATATAGGTAATGTCTCGATGTCTTCAAAGCATGAACCACTGCTGCTAATTCTAGATCATGGGTTGGATAATTTCTCTCATGGATTTTCAACTATCGAGATTGTTGGGGGCCTTTGTCTCCCGAAGGTCCTCAAAATCACGTTTAACCACCGATTGCCAAGTATTGCAGGAGCTTCGGCACCAGAACATCTTCGATACAGTACATTGGAGGGGCGACGAAGCTATCTTCGTCATAGCAACACAGGGAGACAACGCAAGGAGAAGGAGTCATCCTGAATGTTGAAAGCAAAGGACAATGTTGCCCTCATATTATTTGTAAATCCTTTGTGTAATCCTTATGGGTGTAAATGTAATTTTGTATGAAGGTGTACGTTTCTCTATAAATAGGTGAATAGTGCCCTGCATAATGTACCTTTTAGAAGGACGAGATAATTGTTGTGTGTAATCTTTTCTCTAGAACACCTTCGTTCTAATTCACTCTGTGAAGCCAAAGGTATAGTTTTAAATTCATTATATGAAAGAAGAGAAACGTGATATCGATGTATCTAAGATAAGTTATCATGTTTAAACTTCTGTACATTCTTTATATTTTTATTTATGCAACTAAGTTATAATTTATTCGACTAAGTCCTAACCTTCATCATCGATGGAGTTAGTCCGAAGGGATAACTACTTGAAAATGAAGGTTGATTATCTTTTTTAACATTGTGTTACCTTGTTTTTGATTGTGTGTAGCAATTGAAAACATGTGACCAACTTTGGTGCCCACCTCCGGTGAACTCATCAACGACCACTTTCGTCATGCCACCGAAGAAGACAAAGGAGCGAGGGGCTCTTCTTGCTCCTCTGGATACCTTTCAGGACGAAATCCTTCTAAGAGAAGCCTGAAGCCAGAAAAGGTAGGTTGCTAGCATAACCCCACAAGATGAGGAGCTGGATCAAGAAATCAACAACCTTGATGCCATACACCAACAAGTGGAGAAAAGAAGGTAGAAGATGCTTCGGTTGTCTGAGCTACAAAAGAAGATTGACGAAGCAGCTAAGGAAATGCGACACATCGCACAAGATACTGAACAAGGGTATTGACCACAGCAAAGAGACCTTCGTCAGGAAGGCCCCAGCAATGAAGATACGTGGTATGAAGATTTTAACCATGATAATAGTGGTTTTGATGATGATTCTTCCCTAGCTAGAGAGCTGCAGGTAGTGCCATGGCCACCTTCTACAAGCCACCCTAGTTACCCATGTACGATGGCCATTCTAACCCGAAGCAATTTCTCATGAGCTACGAAGCAACCATATCATCCTATGGTGGCAATACGGCTGTCATGGCCAAGTACTTCATCATGGCGGTTAGGAGTGTTGCCTAAACATGGTACTCCTCTCTCAGGCCAGGAATAATTACATCTTGTCAGAAACTGAAGGACATGTTGATTACAAGCTTTCAAGTGTTTCAGACCAAGTCGGTTACTGCTCAGGCCTTGTTCTAGGGCACACAAGACCATGAGGAATATTTACACGTTTACGTCCGAAGGTTTTTGCAGCTCAAAACACAGGCACCAACGGTGCCAAATGAAATTGTCATTAAAGCAATGATCATGGGACTTCAGCCAGGTCCAATGGCACAGTATTTTGCCAAGAAACCCCCTCAAACTCTAGAGAAGCTTCTCTAAAAAATGGATGAGTATATCAGGGCCGATAATGATTTTCAACAAAGAAGGGAGGAAGCTTACATGTACTTTGAGATGACCAGGGGCTTCAAGGGAATATTTTATCCAAGACATGTTATAACAATCCACAATCTAGGCCAAAGTACAGACAAGAATAGGCATAATAAAGGGCAGCAGAATAATTCCCAATCAATAGGGACGCACCAGAGTTCCTTCAGACCGCTAGCCCCAAGAGGTAGAGGAGGACGAAGCTTCGGAGGAAGATACAACTCCCAACCAAGAAGTCTATTATGTCTATTGTGTGGAGAGCATAAGTGTCACACCCGGTTTTAAGGAACAAAGCCGGGTGCATCTCATACATGCGCCAAGAAGACAACATATATAATAACAGAGTGTATAGAGATAAATGTCATAAAACATCAGAGTATTTATTACATAGCGGAAGACTTATTACAAAGTAAAAGAATAAATATAAAACGAACTAAGGATCATCGGCGCCAATGTCGACTGAGAAATGCCACCTAGATCAAGTCGAATGCCTCAGTGTTAGGCGGCTCCTCTTCAACCACCTGCTCTTCTCCTGTGGGGGGGTGTGAGACGGCAAGAGTGAGCTCACATACGTTCATAGCTCAACAAGTCATGGGGAATAATGTGGCATGAACTCACCAAAGGTGGGAGTTCATGAAGTGTAAGGCTAATCAATGAAGTAAAGGCTGAAGCTGAGCATTGCTTTTATAAGTTGGTCCAAGTTTTATTAGCAATTACTAGGTGTAAGTAAATACCAAACCTTAATAATAATAAAGGAAATTAATAATAAAATAATCCCAAATGCGATGCAAATGTCAAATTAAATTTAAGTTCCATAAATTAATCATGTGAGGGTCCGAGCCGCTCATGACCGTGAGCATGGCTAGTATACTAGTTTTACACTCTGCAGAGGTTGCACATCTTTACCCACAAGTCATGTTACCCATCTGCCAAGAGACGGCCAATCCCATACACCTCTACCGAGGACGCGAGACAGGGTAACACTACGAGGCCTTTACAAAGTTCCACTAGCTTCAGAAATCCCGCTACAGTTTATAGGAAGCTCCAGTGCAGGGTTCTTGCCTGACCGCCATCACAGCAAAATCAACCAAGGACCTCCCTACACTGACCACTCCCCTACTGCCCTTGCCCCTTTCGGGTAAGGAAGACCTCCACAAGCTTTCCTAGTTAATCGGCCAAGGGCGTCCCATTAAACCCTTGTGGTAGCACTATTTTCCCGGGTGGTCGCTCCATGTTCCCATTAATTTAATGATCTTAACATGAACGGTAATAATAACAAGATAATAACAGAATAGTCATGAATAGTGTATCTCCATACCCAATCCACATAAAGTAATAGCAAGTACTACCCAAAAATATTTCAGGGGTGAACAAGGTATAAAGATAACCAAAACTGGGGTAACATAAAGGATCCCATCAAAATTAACCTATGCAGATCATTAAAATTAATAAGAACATGGCTGGGGAAAGTAAGTGATCAAGGGCACAAATTGCCTTCAATGAGCTCCTGCTCAGCTACTTCTACTTGTTGAACCTCAGATTCCACAGTGGCTTGCTCGTCTACTCGCATCAACACAATACATACATAGTATAGCAAAAATTAACATTGCACCAAACATGTAAATAAAATACACAGTAAAAATCTACATATTAAAATGAGATCATAGGAACTGGAATCACTAAATTTGGAGTTATAGATTTCAAGTTATGAATTTCCTAAGGTTTAATGTGATTAAAATAGGATTAGATGAGAAATTAATTTTCTAACTGAGTTCATGTCAAAATAGTGACACTAAATGATAGAGAATATTATTACAAAATTTTAGAAATTGGAATGGTTCAATTTGGAGTTAAAATGAATTTTCTATGCGTTTTACAAGTTTCTAGATTTGTTTTTGTATTAAAAATGAATTTCTATAATTATTTCTCTGTTTTTAAACATCTCTGGACTAGGCGTCAATTATCAGAAAGTCCAGGGGCCTCGGTGCTAAGAAAACAGAGACACATGGTACAGGAGTATGGACCGCGGGTTGTTTTTAAATAAACAGAAGGGCTCTTTAGCAATATGGGCACGACGAAAGGGTATCGGTGAATCTGAGCCGTTGGATCTTTTCTGGACGACCCAGATTAGATCTTTAGGTTTAACAACTGGTATTCTATGTGGACCGTAGGATTTAAGATCTGCGGTCGACGATCGAGCGCAACACGAGCCTTCCCTGCACCGTTTGATCATGAATCTACGGACCGTAGCCGTCGTCATCCCATTCCCCCGCGATCGAGCAGAGCTGGCACGCAGCCACGCCCACGGCAGAGCCCCCACCGGCGCACTGCTGAAATCTCCCACCCCGGTGACCGAGATCGATGCAATAAACATGTGCCAAATGAAATTGAGGGCTAGACGAAGCACGGAGGGGATATCTCACCAAGGATTCGGCCGCGAAGGTGCCCAGTCGACGGCGCGGTGCGGATCCGCGGCGGCGCCCGCGCCCCGGCGAGAAATTGGAGGCAGAAAGGCCCTCGCCCTTGCCCAATAACGCCGCAGATAGCTTCACCGCGGCACAGCGCAGACCCACGACCCGACCAAAAGTTCCAGGCGACGGTGGATGGATGGAAGGCACGGCGGCGCTGATTCTCTCTCAACTCTCCGCACGGTGCTACAACGATATGGGTCACGGGGAGAAGATAGGGTCCCGATTCGCGGGGGTGGGTTCGCCCTTTATGCCTGTGAAAGATTCTGCGTCCCTGGTCAATCCCCCCAGCGCGAACCCGACGAATTGAACGGATCCCGCGGACTCGGTGCACGCCCGCCATGCGCGGTGTTCTATTTGGGGGGGATACAACTGACAGGGCGGTCCCGCGATTCAGTGTGTGCGCGAGGTGGGGAAAGGCTGAGCGGTGGGCCAGAGGTGTCGGCGCGTGCGGGATGAAGAAGATGGGCCGCGCGGCGCGTTGGTTAAGTGGGCCAAATTGGGTGCCGCAGGCCGAGGTAGCTTTTTATTCTTTTTCCTTTTTTTTCTTATTTTCAAGTTCAATTTGAATTCGAATTTAGTTTCAAACCTTGTGCAAATTTGTTATCAAATCATATTATGAAATGAAAAAAATACAAATTTTAGAAATATATTTATATTATTTATATTTTTATATCATTTCTCTTCTTACTTTCAAACCCTAACTTTCAATTTAGGGTTTAATCCAATTTCTAGTCATTTTTATATTATTATTATTTTTATTTAATGCACAAACATAAAACTCCAACAAGATGTACTTTATTTTATTTTAGAATCATTTGTTTGGATTAAATCCTCTTAATTACATGTATGCTCTTTTCATGATGCAAATATGACACATAAAATAAGGATATCACCATATAATCCTTTTATACGCTTGTGAGTATTACAATAAGGGACACACAACAAGGACTTGCTAGGTCACAATACAAAGGCAGAAGGAAATAGCTAAGGCAGAAGCTAGGCAGAATCAGCTGAAGCAAGTTCTTCACACTTCTTCGTACTTCTCTCCATACATCCCAGAGTATGTACGCAACCAACAACCACTTCCACAGTCTACAGCTTCAGTTGCATCAGCAAGTCACTCTTCCGCTAGGTGGGCCTTACCTCAACCACCTTCACCAGTTCCAACTACATCTTACAATTAGCAGCCTCAGGGGTAATATCAGGATCAACAACTACATGATGTGAGGGAAGAATCTGAAGCTCGAACTGTCAACAACACTGTTCTGGAACCCATACATATTTACTGAAACACCAGAGGGGCTAGGTCAAGAATTTGAAGCACATCTATTGTAATTTTTGTTTCTTTTGCTTTATATTTTGCCTCAAAAACACTTTAAGAAGGTACATCCTTTGACACTTTGTAATAAATCTGAGGTTACACCATCGAGTGTAACAAAAGTACTGAAAAAGCTGCAATGTCGTTCCTAAGGTGATGCAGAGCTCAAATGCCACCTAGTAAAGGTGAAGAAGCTCCAAAGTCGTTCCTAAGGGGATGCAAAGCTAAAATACCACCTAATAAAGGTGAAGAAGCTCCAAAGTTGTTCCTAAGGGGATGTAGAGCTAAAATGCCACCTAATAAAGGCGAAGAAGCTCCAAAGTTGTTCCTAAGTGGATGCTAAGCTAAAATACCACCTAGTAAATGTGAAGAGACTCCGAAGTCATTTCTAAGAGGATGCAGTCTTATTATAATATTTTTTTTCTATCATCATATTAACCCAAGCATCTTTGTATCATATCATTATTTCATTTTGCATCATACCATAATGCATCATCTTGCATTAAACGTGAAGAAAAAAGAAGGGGAATTGCTCCTCCATATGCAGATGTGGCTTAGCTACGAAGCTAGTTACATGTCTCTTGAGAAATCATGGACTAAAAACAAGAGGACAAAGAAAGTGAAAAATGTTGCATCCCCAACAATCATCTTCATCAACATGACAAAGAAGGGGTCAATGTTTTGACTACGGTAATAGATATTTTATGACATTACAAGATCTTCGGCTAAAAAAGGGCTTTTCTTTACGAAGCGTGAAAAGAAGGGAAGGTGTTTTTTCGCCTTCGGCTCAAAAACGATACATACATTAATTTCATGCTCCATAAAGAAAAATAGTACACAATGCAAAAATATATAGAACAAAATTGTTTTTACACAGACCAACACACAAACGATAGAATGTCTTTACATATTTTTTACACATGAATTTGATGGTCTCTACAAACAATTCAATCATCTTCCTTTAGTACTTTCTCCGTAGTTTTGTTTAAAAGTTTGCCGATGGCTTCATCTATTGCTGCGTTTACCACCCTAAATTCGTCAAGGATTCCCTTTAGCGATGGATCTGCTTCAGGGCCATATGGTTCTAGTGGTGGAGAAAGTATCGTGCTTAAAGAAGCTGCTTAGTGGCCAATTGGCGAAGGTAAGAAATAACGAGACCACAGATTAAAAGTAAAAACACAGACCTATGCATCGTTCAAGCTCGACAGCTTCTTCATCCTTTCTAGCTTCTTCTTTAGACCGATGAGCCTGAGAAAAATGTAGGAGTAAAATAAATGCAGACAATAAGTCGCAGATGCGAAAAGTAAGAATTCAGAATTTGAAATGACCTCTTCTTCATCTTGTTTGATAGCTTCATTCGCTATCTCCCTTCCACCATCCAGCCAAATTTCAGAAATTTTTTTTCCTCCTAAGCTAAAATTTTCCTATGAAATCCGGTTGAATTACAACCTTCGCATGTTTGCAGCCAACATTCTCAAGCAACGACACTGCTCTGTGGGGCCCTACGCAGGTGCAGTAATCACCTCGATCGGCAAGGACTTTGTCAAAAGCCTCGACTTCACCCTCTATCCATCTAATTACCCCTTTGAGATCACCACGAATAAAATTTTGCTCATTTGAGAGTCCACCAACTTTAGCAAACATGCCCTCCAGTTTATTGCAGCATTGCATAGCGATAGAAAAACCTTTTCCCCTCGATTAACGAAGCTCTTCAATGTTCCTTTGGACTCTATTCCGCTCAGTCTTGGCTATTTCACGTTTTTCCTTTTCAACTTCGAAATTCTCACTCACTTCATCAAGCTTCTTCTCTAATCTTAGCACCTCGGACTTATAAGCTCCACTTGAGTAGATAAAGCATATTCAAGGTCGGCTATGCACTTTGCATCAGCTTCTTTTTCTTTTCCAACTTTGAAATTTTTAGGCCTGCTTCAGAAAATCTGGTTAAATTAGTTTGACTCTTCTTCAACTTTTCCATTAAAGAAAGAAAAATCTTGTCCTTTTTAATGGCTTGATGCCGAAGGTCAGTAACTTTGGATTGTAGATTTCCAAAGGCTATTACTTTCAACTTCAGCAACTTTCTGAGCTTTTAAAGCTTTGCTTAGAATAAGACCCTAATAATAAGAAAAAGAATATATATATAGTAAATGATAAATACTAAAGAAAAACATTGTGCCAAATTGAAAAAGCTTAAAAGAAAAGTAAAAATGGAAACCTTTAAGTTATTGTACGCTAAAGAGTCGGCAAGTTGATCCTTTGTGTAATCCTTATGGGTGTAAATGTAATTTTGGACGATGGTGTAAATTACTCTATAAATAGGTGAACAGTGCCCTGCATAAAGTACCTTTAGAAGGATGGGATAATTGATGTGTGTAATTTTTTCTCTAGAACACCATCGTTCTAATTCACTCTGTGAAGCCGAAGGTACGATTGTAAATTCATTATATAAAAGAAGAGAAACGTGATATTGATGTATCTAAGATAAGCTATCATGTTTAAACTTTTGTACATTCTTTATATTTTTACTTATGCAACTAAGTTATAATTTATTCGACTAAGTCCTAACCTTCGTCTTTGATGGAGTTAGTCCAAAGGGATAACTACTTGAAGACGAAGGTTGATTATCTTTTTTAACATTGTGTTGCGTTGTTTTCGATTGTGTGTAGCAATTGAAAACAAGTGACCAACAGAGATGAATACACAACAACTCTTCCTTCTTGTATTAGCACACATCCCAATCCAATGTAAGAAGCATCATAGTACACTGAGAATGGCTTGTGAACTAGTGTCACTTCTACCCTACAATAGTCTTTTGGAATGTCGCTTCCATGGAACTTGCGTCCTAGGATCGCAAGGCCTATGCCTACTTTTTTCGTACGAGATTGTTAATACCATATCTTATAACTAGTGTGCACGCCACAGGCCTTGTGATGTCATCATCTATATAGCGGACCTTATATCTCGTTGATGCGTCAAAGCTTAGCATGGTCGTACAATTGGTGGAAGCCAGCGGTTGAGGAGTGGTCATCTGTAGAACATACATCGCACTTGCCAATTGCTGCATCAATTCTAGAGGATGATTTGATAGCATTTGAGACATCAGGTCTCTGAACTCTTTCTTAGCCTCCTCCTTAAAATAATATGCCATCTCTTCCTTGTATCGATCACGTTTCTTGTATAGACCTTCCCACTGTGGTATGAATTCTTCTTTCCATCCTTCCTTAGACGAGTATCCTTGTACATGACCAGGATGCTCAGGGTTACCAATACCAACTATTAAGATGTCTCTCTCTCTCTTTGTGGCTTAATGTTCCTTGACTCTGCTTAGCTTCCATTGCATATATGTTTTTGTCGCTTCTTCGACAATTGGATCATAAAAAGATACACCAGACTCAGTTTCCCTTGGTTTTCTAGCATGGATCAAATTAGCCATCCTTTCACCAAGTTGCTCGGACAGCATCGGCAACCTTGCGGACTTCTTCTTGGTGTCTTCTTGTCTCCACTTACGAATCTGATGCTTGTAACCACCTATGCCTAGGTGGTGGTACTTGTTCTTCTTAGATAGTTCTAAATTTGCCTCGCTTAGAGATATGAAATCAGAGCTGCTCCTCTGCTTTAGAAATACTGCCCACTGACCTACTGAGATTTTATATTTTTTCTCGAGTCCAGGCCTTTCTTTGCAAACTTTGTATTCATCTCAGGCCTCAAGTTTCGGAAATTGATTGCAAACATCTTCATCATGTATTCCTTCATGAGTTCTTCTGAACCCTGAGGCAGAACAAACCTCATTAATAGCTTCATCCACATTTCTCCACTATCGAATTGTGAGGTCAAGATTATCTCTGACTAAGAACCCAAGTTCATTCCACAACTTATATACTACCTCTTCTAGAGCTAGGTGCTGACCTTTCAAGCTCACATGTGAGATTTTATAGGTGTTGTTAGGAAACTTGTTTAGTCCTCTGTCACCTCTTTTTCGATCGCTCTACTTCCTTTTTCTTGACCTCTCGGTGGTTGTCTTGGCCTGTTCTAGTGCATCTTGGGTCTGTTCTGGTAAGTCTTGGTATCGTGTCGTAGCTTCATCGAGTATTGCACGATATTGAGACAAGTTATCCTATTCATGTAATAAAAGACACAAGAAATCATGCATGTGTAATAGACATTGTAAAATCCGCTAATTAGGTACACACATAAATATAAGTATGTCTACTTTACCTCACAATCTCATGGATCATAAGTAGGGTCATGTTGCAACTCATGCCGAGCGGCCCTATCTACGCAAGGACAAGGGTTGCCAGGCGTTTCATATCCTTCACCACTGGATTGTTCTTGAGCAACACTCTTGTCCATATGGTCAGGCCCTAATCCTTGGTCTTGATCGGAGAAATCATTGAGCTATATATTCACATAAGCAATAATTAAATACATATTAACACAGATTGACATAAGCAATAGTTAAATTCATATTAACAATTACAATAACCCTAACCCTAAACCCTTAAGCATAACCCTAAACCCAAAACCTTAACCCTTAACCCTATCCCCTAATCCTAAACCTAACCCTAACCCCTAACCCTAACCCTTAACCACTAACACTAATCCCTAACCATAATACTTAACCCTAACCCTTAACCCTAACCCTCAGGGTTACTGAGACCAACTGTTAGGATGTCTCTCTCTCTTTGTGACTTAATATTCCTTGGCTCTGCTTAGCTACCATTGCATATATGATTTTTGCCGCTTCTTTGACAGTTGTATCATCAGAAGATACACCATAGTTGATTTCCCTTGGTTTTCTAGCACGGATCCAATTAGCCATCCTTTCACCAAGTTGCTCGGACAGCATCGGCAACCCTGCGACCTTCTTCTCGGTGTCTTCTTGTCTCCATTTAGTAATCTGATTTGTAGCCACCTATGCTAAGGTGGTGATACTTGTTCTTCTTAGATAGTTCTGAATTTTCCTCGCTTAGAGATATGAATTCAGGGCTGCTCCTTTGCTCTAGAAATACTGCATACTGACCTAATGAGATTTTATATTTTTGGTGGGTTCCAGGCCTTTCTTTGCAAACTTTGTATTCATCTTAGACCTCAAGTTTCGGAAATTGATTGCAACCTGCTTCATCGTGTATTCCTTCACGAGTTCTTCTAAACCCTGAGGCAGAACGAACCTCGTTAATAGCTTCATCCACTTTTGATTCTTGACATCATCTGACACATCTCTCCACTATTGAATTGTGATGTCCAGATTATATCTAACTAAGAACCGAAGTTCATTCCAGAACTTAGGTATCACCTCTTCTAGAGCTAGGTGCTGACCTTTTAGGCTCACATCTGAGATTTTATAGGTGTTGTTAGGAAACTTGTTCAGTCCTCTATCACCTCTTTTTTGATCGCTCTGCTTCGTTTTCCTTGACCTCTCGGTGGTTGTCTCGGCCTGTTCCTGTGCATCTTGGGTCTGTTCTTGTACGTCTTGGTATCGTACCGCAGCATCATCGAGTATCGCACGATATTGAGACAAGACATCCTATTCATGTAATAAAAGACACAAGAAATCATGCATGTGTAATAGACATTGTGAAATCAGCTAATTAGGTACACACATGAATATAAGGATGTGTACTTTACCTCACAATCTCGTGGATCATAAGTAGGGTCACGTTGCAACTCGCTGCAAGTGGCCCTATCTATGCTAGGACAAGGGTTGCTAGGTGTTTCATATCCTTCACCACTGGATTGTTCTTGAGCAACACTCTTGTCCATATGGTCGGGCCCTAATCCTTGGTCCTTGATCGGAGAACTCATTGAGCTATATATATACATAAGCAATAATTAAATACATATTAACACATATTGACATAAGCAATAATAAAATTCATATTAACAAATACACTAACCCTAACCCTTAACCCTTAAGCATAACCCAAAACCCAAAACCTTAACCCTTAACCCTAACTCCTAACCCTAACCCTAACCGCTAAGCCTAATCCTTAACCCTAATCCTAACCCCTAACCATAACCATAGCACTTAACCCTAACCTTTAACCCTAACCGTAACCCTTAACCCTAACCCCTAACACTAACCCTAATATCGTGTTACGAATATTATCAAGTTATGCATAGAGAGGGAGAGTCATATAGAACGTAGATAAAGAGATGGAGAGTCGTATAGAATGAGTCATACAGATATTATCGAGTTGTGTAACCCCTTTCATTAGATTTTCTGTACCAGTTTCTAGTAATTACCCATATTTAGAGAACATCTACAAAACACAAGATTGCAACAAAGATTCACAGAATTGAGCACAAAGATTGGAACAGAAGATTTGAACATATATATAATATCATACTAAATTCTTAAATGATTAGTCGTCCATCATACTAAGTTCTTATATATAATATCATACTAAGATGAGAACATATATAGTAATTTCTATTTTCTTACTCCTCGTCGTCCAATTGATCTCCTCATCTTCTTCGTCGTCAATCATAATGATGACTAGTGCCACCAGCTCCACATGCACGGTGATGCAATCTTGAATGGTGGCCTCGCATGGAGTCGTCAGAGCCGAGAAGCCCACCTCATGGTGGTGAGTAGACGGGCCCGTGGTGATGACATGATGATGGCGGCGATTCGAGAAAACTCTTCAAGCATGCATGAAAAACTAGCGTACGGTGGCTTGATGATTGAGCCTCGACCAGCGTCAAAGCTCGAGGTGGCGGCAATGCATGAGCCGCGCCATTGCGAGCCGCCCTGCCAGGGTACATGCCTTGAGGCACGCTACAAGGGCATTGACTAGGTCCATTGAGGCTGCAACAATGGATGAGGCTAGAGAGATAGAGCAGAGGAAGACGAAGAACCGGGTGTGAGCCTGTGACGGAGGAAGATGTTTATAGTACCCGCGGACTAACCGACCTCTCTGTTTTATTTTCTTAGGATCGTTTTATTGTCTTTAAACAAGTACTAAATAACTTAATATTAGTACTATTTGTTGGCTTAAACCGGTACTAATATCCTCTTGACGTGCTAGACGTTGTACTCATACAATGGATTTATACAATATTAACATAATATTAATATCCTCTCTCTCTCTCTCCCTCTTTCCCTTCCCCTCTCTCTCCCTCCCCCCCGTCCCTCCTCTCCCTCTCTCTCTCCTCTCCCTCTCTCTCACTCTCCTAGCTCTCCTCTCTCTTCCCTCTCCTCTTCTCTCTCCCTCTGCCTTCCTCTCTCTCTCCCTCCCCTCCTCTCTCTTCCCTCTGTTCCCTCTCTCTCTACCACTCTCTACTTCCCTCCTCTCTTCCCTTTCCCTCTCTCCTCTCCCTCTCTATCTCTCTACAGAGAAGGAGCATGTGCGCGAGCTCCCTAGTCCTAGGGTTTCTTCACAGGGGCGGTGACGTGGCTGACGGTGGTGGCAGAGGGGGAAAGGGAGAGAGAGGGAGCACCTGACAATGGCGAGGCAGTGTGGGGACGGTGGCGCAAGGATGATTGCCCATGATGATCCTTGGGGATGAAATCGTGTAGCCTGACAGCGTGGTTGAAATGAACTCGCGCCAGGGATTGGAAATATTTCGCCTCCCACGCGCCAACCATTTATATAGGCGCATTTCTACGGGCGCTTGTTTATGACAACTACCAGTAGTAGAAATCATTTCTACTGGCGGTAGTCATAAAGAGCCACCAGTAGAAATGGCTTCCACTTACTATAGAAGCCATTTCTATTGGCTGTTCTCTATGACAACCGCTAGTAGAAATGGTTTTCTAATGGCGGTTTCTTTTGTGAACCATCAGTAGAAATATTTTTTTATATATTGAATTTGGTATAGTTTTTTATATTATTTAGTATAGTTTTTGTAACACCCCTGGTGTTACTAGCACTAAAACTTGAGCATGATATCATATGCATTGACATTTCATTTTGTTTGTCACACCTAGAATGCATTCACTAGGTAAAATTTCAAAACATGTGTGATGTGGTGACTTGAAGTGTACTTAACCCCTAGGGTAGGATAACCAACCCTGGATTAGGGCATGTGGATGACAGTAAGCCAAATTAAGTAAAATCTCAAAACTCATTGGAAGTACTCAAAAGAGATTAAGAATGATGAATTTGTATGGCACAAAAACCCTAGGGTGCTCAAAACCCTAGAAGAAACCCTAGAAAAACCCTAACTTGTACCCTAGGGGGTGAATTCAAATTCTATACACTTTTGGACCAAAGTGCAAATACCAAAGTGTTAGAACATAAAAAACTAAGTAACTTTTATATTGGAAGATTTTCAAGTAGTGTGGAGAAATT
Organism: Zea luxurians; assembly: GCA_029449295.1. Taxonomy (NCBI): domain Eukaryota; kingdom Viridiplantae; phylum Streptophyta; class Magnoliopsida; order Poales; family Poaceae; genus Zea; species Zea luxurians. Next base: position 21,390,839 of record JAOPSE010000029.1, read on the forward strand.
TGGACTTAATTGCAAAAAGACCCAAGAACCCCAAAGTGGCTAACTTTGAATTTCAGTGGAATTAGGTCACCTTTGGAGCTTTGTATCTCTTGATTCATGAAGATTTTGCTCTAATTCAGTACATCAATTGTGTAGAGCTATGATAGGAGTACAACTTTTCTTAAGTGACTGAGCATTGATGCTATACAGAAATTGGAGATAAATTGACATGAAAATGGACTGTTAGTCACCACTGAAGACTGAATTGTGACCACCAGGGAAATTGGGAGAACTTGGAGATCAAATTGTGGGGAATTGAGTGGATGACTGAGTAAGATCTTTGTAACAAAATTGTAGTTGGTACCTTGGATGACAAAATTGATGCAGGCAAGTGAGTAAGTTGTCCACATGGAAAATGGAGAACAAGGTTCTCAAAATCATTCTGTCAGAGCTTCTGATGAAGATCACCATGGTACAGTGACCAGAAAAATCTCCGGTGCTGTGAACTTGACGCCAGTGATCTGCCACCGCAATTTGCGCCCACCTGGGAGATTCATGCCGCGGAGAGGTAGATAACGTTGGGGCAGGGTGAAAATATCCGTGGAGGGGTGAATCTAGTCACTGGCCAGACCAGCCGTTGTGTCCCGCCGCGGTCAGTCACGCTGGCATCACCGGAGTTCACTGTTTCTCCGGTCGTGACACGTAATGACCACTCCTCCGCATCGTAAGGGTCCGTGGCAAGCAGCCAGTTATCATCCGCGGACTAGTTCCCTCTCACGCCCCATGGTGAGCAAGCCACTGTGAAATATCTTGGTTGTGGTAACTATAATCTCAATACAAAAATTCGTGCCCAGTTCAATCGAGATCTATAAATTGAGGATACCCTCTGCTCCATCTCTTTGTTACGCGTCCAACCCACCCCCAGCTAGCTCCTATCGTGCACCGCCGCACCCCAATTTTGCATTTTCCCCAAGTCGACTCTCCGCTCCTCCGTGTGTCGCCGCGCCATGGACCACCATTTCTATGTCCGCTCTTGTTCTCCTAGTTCATGTTTCAACACCCTTGTTCACTGGTGATGCTCTTCGGTTCAACCCATTAAGCTAGACCATGCTCAATTGTCTGGAACACCTCGATTTGTCTGTGGAGTTCGTTGTCGTCATGGGTGGGAGAACCAAGGGCTGGATTGGTTCAATTGAGGCATGGCTTAGATTCATATGGGGTCGGGGGTGCTAGTCCGACACATAGTTTAGTCAGTTGACACCGTTCATGGCTGGTATTATCAATGAGATGGCTCACGGCGAGCGCGCTGTTGCCAGGGTTCGGTTTGGAGAAGAAACAGAAATCGGAGGGCCTTTGTGCAAACGTCAGAGACATGGAGGAATAGTGCTAGGGACTCTATACCGGATATTCAAAAGGCCGAGGTCCTCTGTGCAAAGTCGCCAGCGCGCGCGTGGGCGTGTTTCTTCTGTCAATGGGCTGGCCTAGGCTGGTTTGAGCCCGTCACTATTCATTATTTTAGGTTTTCTTTTTCTGCCAGGCTTAGAAAATTTATAGGAAATTCTAGAAAAATGATAAAAATATGGGACCAATTTTACTAGACTCCTAAATTCCTCTAATATTTAATAAAAATAGTTCCAAGATTTTTAGTCCCAACAATGAATTATTTAGCATTTAAAGATGCCTAAATCTATATTTTTAGAATTTTAAAAGTAAGTTGGTAGCTCCAAAAATCATAAAACTTTTTGGGTAAGCTTAATATGATAATTAAAGTCCTTGGGTAAAGTTTGACATGTTTTGGACATTGTTTGATACCAAACCCAAAACCCTAGCTTCCTAAGGTAGAATTTGCCTAACCCTAATAGGGGTACTAACTCAGGAAACCATAGTGACTCAGATGTACCGTGAAGGAAAGTTATATTCAAGATATAACTTAGTGTGTTCCTATTATAACTGGGTATTCATAGCACCACATGAGCATTCATGTATATGTATTGTCATTTATAGAAAACAAAGAAGAAGTGGTAGTCGAAAAAGAACCTGCCCACAAGCTGAAATTCCACCTGTTGAGAATAGTTTCAACTTTGATATTTGTGGAACAGATCCCGAGTCTCCTACAACACAAGGCAAGCCCTGGTGCATTTACCCCTTGTTATTTTAAAATCTTTATGACTTGAAATGGTGCATTAGGTGATAAGAGTGTGTGCTAAACAATTGTTGCATTTCCCTTCCTTGGAATTGATTACCATTCCTTGCTACCTGTTTTACTTAAAGTTTTCTGATGCTTAGCTGTCCTTTAGAAAACAAAATGTTTTGTTTTAAGCAAAAGGTGATGCTTCATATGGCATGGGAATTTTTCAAAGAAAAGACTTGATGGTGAATCCATCATGGCCATGATGGTTCAGCATCAAAAAAGATGTACCTCTGCTAGGTACCAAACTTTGGGTTTTAAATAATAAAGCTGAGACCGGGCGGGTGACTTGCACGAGAAGGAAGTCTCGGTGTAGTGTCTCCGTCTGAGTCGATTAAGGACCGTACCGATGTTGGCTTGCTGATTGAGGACCTTTTAACTGGCCACATGCCTCGTCATGGGTAAGCTTGGCCTCGGCGGACCAATACCAAAAAGGCCAACACACAATGGGAGTGGACAGATGGCGAGAGTAGCGTGCACCCTCCATGGCAAGAGGCTGGACGGTGGCGTATCTGTGCTCTCGGTTGGCGTGAACCCGGTCTGGTCTTGAGAACCCCGGTGGCGAGTTGACATATGCAAGGGTTAAGTGCTACATATGTCATGTGGTTGGAGATCCCTAGCTGGGTATTAATCGATTCAGATCGCCGTTACTTCTCGGACATGAAGACTTGGTCACTGCCCGACATGTAGCAACCCAGTAAAGAAAAAGGGTGATAAA